>CM043707.1:15248350-15578786 GCA_023969325.1 Oryzias curvinotus | reverse complement strand
TAGAGCTTTTTCTGTCTAAGAAAGAATTTCCAGTTCAACAACAGAAAACTGAAGTTTTAACTAAGTTGTTGGGAAAAGCTAGAGATGTAGTGACAGTGACACTACGCAATCTTCCACTGACTGACGACTCTCAAACACCTGCTGTTATATTCGACATATTAAAGCAGCACATTGGTGAGCTAGCCTACTCTGCTATGCCCATGGCTGACTTTTATGACACCAAGCCACTCCCCAACGAAAGTGTGATGGACTATTGGATCAGGCTGAACAAGGCCATTGACGTTGCTGATGACTGCCTGCGGAGACAAGGTAGAAGTGTGGTGGACCCAGGCAGCGAGGTGTCTATGATGTTCATTAAGTATTGCCCAGACTCAGTACTTGCAAACAGGCCGAGTTTTAAATCTGCAGAAGAATGGATAACTAGCGAGGTTCAGGAGCACATCACCATGTTCCAGCAGGAAAGTCGGGCTAGAAACCTCCAGTTCTCCACCTTGCCAAGGGTTGTGACTAGTGTAGAAAATGTATGTTTTTATATCGTATTCTTTATTATGTTGCAGTTTTGTCTTTAGTGTAAAGTGAACTCATTTTGAACTCATCAGGACTTATTCTCCAGTGACCTTCATTTATGCTTTATAGTTGCAGCAGCAACTAGGACTTCTTTGTGCAAATCCAGGAGTTTCTAGAGAAGCAATGAATATGTCATGGACTACATCTCTATCATCTAGGTTGAAGGTTTTTCCCCTGGGAAAGTGTTCAAATTCGTGCTCTCATGTGGAGGATGAAGCTGACCTCTGATCTCGTGCCGGTGGTGGAGTATTCGTTTGGCCAGTGTGATTTACTTTAGACCAGAGGAGGGCTCTTAGATCATGGATTGTGTGTGCCGGTGGAATGGTCCCCACCCCCAGAAAGGAGGAGATTCGGTCGCTATCATGTTTCCAGGAGGAGGAGTGTCAACACATGTTTAAAAGACTGTTTTGAACGGACTCTATTGTTCTCAGGGAAACCTATCAGTAATTCGCATGTAACTTGTGCATCTGTAGGTCTTTTAACTTGAGAATCCAGATATCTGCAACAATGTCTTTAACCTGTTTTAGAACTATTGTTAGGGCAATAAACTTCGTGTATTTTTAATCCGGTTGAATCCTTGGTTTTCCTTACCACTCTCGACTCCTGAACATGCACGGATGGAAAGATCTAAAAGCTGAAGATTTCTTTCCTACAATTTTGGTGACCCTAAGACGTGAAGTAGGCAGCAGAACCGAACGGACCGGATTATAATGATGTATTTTATGGGATTACGAGACTTTCGGCAGTCAGGGGAGAGCCCCTCCACGTTGTCGATTTTCCTGAGGGCTCTCATACAAAGGTAAGCAGTGCCTATTGTAAATTCTGCATATTGATTATGTTATTCAATTAGTGAATAACTCAAATAAAGGAGAATTCGAGTGTGGACGGCGTAGCGCGTACCCCACGAGTTATGATGGTTTTTCTCATTTCCTTGGACAGGAAGTCCTAAAAGATGAAGGGTTCCCTGTAAGCCTTTGACATTTAGTGTATAAAAACAGAGTATGAATAAAGATGAGTAGGTTCCCGAGTCCTTAGAACAAATAGTTCGAAATTCTGAGGGTTTTGCGTCTGTTTGGCCTGGGCTTGCCAAAAAGGCGGCAGAAAACAGTGTTACATAGGAACTAATTCTGCGCGAAGGATGATTTGGAAGAACTAAGGAGGCGTCGACCTCTATAAATTATTTTTTTAGACAAAGAGTGACCAGTAAAGGATTCAAAATAAACATGAAAGGTGAATTTGACAGAAAAATTTAGGAAAATTGTGCATTTTGTCCGGACAACAACAACGACAACAACAATGACAATGACAAAAACATGACTTGACGACTGACTATGACGACAATACAAACGTGACTGCTTAGGAATGGAATGAATGTATGAGATTTTGGAAAGTATGGTATGAAAAGTTGTTTGAAATCGGCAAATTTTGGCATATTTCCCATGTTTTTGTGTGGATTGCTTTTTCCATGGACGTGTCCATCTTGTTTACGTTTTTCCGGCAGAAATGACCAATGACGGGATTTTTTAGTTGCTTTCGAATGCGTCGACGGCTGTGATTGGCTCTATTCATACCACGTGGTCGGCGTGACGGATAGACCTAAATGATGGAACACGCTACACTTTCAGAATAAAGCTGAAGAGTTTGCGATCTAATTTGTGGTAAAATAACGACTGACATCGTAATTATTGAGCATGGTCATGACCTCGGTTGTAAGACGTTGATAAAAACAAATTTAAGGTGTCTTGGTTCAACGGAAAAGATTTTTAAGTAGGAAGGCGCCTATGCGCAGCGCTTCCGACTGAAGTCTTTTTCACAACAGCAGCTTGACTACACCCGGGGCTGTAGCATCAGTCTCTGTTCCAACGAAAATAACTTTCTCGGGAGGTTGCCTAAAGTTGGGAAAATCTTTTAAAACATTGTAAGGTAGTATCGGTCCAATGTATTTTGTGTAAAATAATTTTGCAATTATTTCGGTTTTCTTATTTTGAATATGTGTCTCTAATTTATTTGTATTTCCTAATTACCATGATTTAGTTCAGTTATGCTCAAAGAAATATTATTGACATGAATTATAAGTATGTAGTGGTTTAGATGTTTTGTAGCTTTGAGGAAAAGTTTAGATTGTCAGATTGTGTTACTTTTAGCAATTATCCAAATTATTTTTAAGTTCTTAATGACAAGTCAAACTAAGGGTTTGAATGTTAAATCATGATGCTCCAATTAGTCTTAGTTTCTGGATAAAGAAGTGAGAGATTAGTAGGGCTGGGCGATATGGCCTAAAAATAAAATCTCCGATTTTATTTTTTTAAATTCGATTTCTGATTTTTTCCCGATTTTTTTTTTTCTTCCCCCCGCCCTACTTAAGGAAAGCAATAAGTACAAACTGCAGAAAGGTTCAAGCAAATGTTGCTTTTATTTAATCAAACTCAAGACAAATGCAACGCCCATTTCTGGTATGAATAATAAATAAAAGAACACGCTCTTTGAATCAGAGTCAAGTATAAGATTTTTCTTCTTCTCACTCCCTTTTTTGGGCTTGTGTTTAAATAATTTTGTCCTGTTTTATATATCTTTTGTCTTGTTTTTGTCTAATTTCGTTTTTCTAAACTTGTTTTCACTTGTCCAAAATAAAAAGGTTACTTCCTTAATTAAAGTCCCAGCTGTGTTTTAAGTCACACTTTGTAGTCTAGACTAAAATGAGACAAACATTCATCTTGAGAGTAGCAGCATTTTCTAAAGGATGAACAATACAGCTCATATCTGGGGTCTAAGGTTTTAATTAAATTAATAAACCCGTCTTCTCCACGGAGAAGATGATGAAGCAGCAGGAGTCATGGTCAACCCCCCCCCTCGCGGCCGCCTCCTCCGAAAACAAAATCCTACGGCAGTCGCGTCGCAAATGAATATACAAGTAATAATGACAACGCAGTATTCTTTATTAACAAATAACAGTAACAACTAACTAACTAACTAATGGACTAACTATACAGGCGTTGTAGAATGAGTATATGTGTGAGTGTGTCAGGGCGCCTGCATGTGTAAGAGGACTGGGCGCGTGCCACGCGAGCGCGCGTGAGAGCCTTTGACTTCGATAGGCTTTATGCAGCGTGGGGGTCTCTCTCTTCCTCCACGTCTGTGGCAGCAAACACACAACAGTTCCAAACAACAGATGATTTTATTTCTTTCTTGGGAACAAATTTCCCACTGTCACCGGTAGCCATGCTGTCGCTAGCTGCTTCGTGTGTCGCCATGTGAAACTAAGGCTACGGAAGCTTTGGGGAGCCAAAAATGCGCCACATAAAAACTCGATTTAGTTATTTTTGAAATCGCCCGTAACAAAAAATTCGAATTAATTCATTTGATCGATTTATCGCCCAGGCCTAGTAATCAGTTGCCAGCATGTACCAGAATGCATCTAAGACAATGTCTTTTTCAAAGATTTTACTCAGCACCAGTCATATCAGTCAAAGCAAAGTTTAGGAATTTTTCCCTAACCTGATCCAATAGTCCATCACACTTTCGTTGGGGAGTGGCTTGGTGTCATAAAAGTCAGCCATGGGCATAGCAGAGTAGGCTAGCTCACCAATGTGCTGCTTTAATATGTCGAATATAACAGCAGGTGTTTGAGAGTCGTCAGTCAGTGGAAGATTGCGTAGTGTCACTGTCACTACATCTCTAGCTTTTCCCAACAACTTAGTTAAAACTTCAGTTTTCTGTTGTTGAACTGGAAATTCTTTCTTAGACAGAAAAAGCTCTACCGTCTGAACCCACTCATAAACTGAGCATTTGTCACTCCCATCACCTCTGTACACTGGTGGTTCCTTAACGTCAGACTGCATTACAAGTTTGACACCAGACAGGTTCAGCTCAGGATGACTTGGAGCTGTCTGAAAACTGCTGTGGGACTGTGAAGGAGAACTCCCAACATTGTTCTGAATCTGAGCAGCAATAGACTGACCAATCTTATTAGCCAGGTCAGATATTAAAATGCTGAGCTCAGCTCTGTCTGTGTCTTGTGAGTTTGTAACATGTAAGGGGGGTTTGACACGAGTAGAGCTCAACCTTGGAGTCCTTAACGCTCCTACCTGGGGAGTCTCAGTAACATCTTTAAACCATCCCCTCCCGAAACCCACATTCAAATTAACTGCCCCATCAGAAACACATTCATCAATGTCTGGATTATGTGTTGTGAACATGGCGAGAAACCAAAATAAAACAGGACTGAAAAAATATTAGACACTACAGGATTAAAAAAAAATGCTCAACTTGACCTAATTAAATCACTAAGTTCAAAATATTAGCACTCCAAAACAAACCAACTTGAAATGCGTAGCTCACGACCCTGTTCCCGCATCCTCCGATCAATACGAACCGCCAGATCGATCAGCTCCTCTAGGTCCTCTGGAATATCCCTTGCCGCCAGCTCATCCTTGAAGACGTAGCACAGCGTAGTCCGAGGCGCTGCGCGCTCCCTGCTGGAGGCAAAGTAGCTCAGAAACGGCTGCTCGATCATTCCTCAGTTGTTCCATCGAACAGCTCGGGATGACCCAGTCTGGTTTGTCGGGGGGAAGGAACATGCTCCATTCTGGAGAGACAATTGTGGAGCTGTTGCATCCCGGACATGAACCCACGAATCTCCTGAGCCAGAACAAACAGCTCCTCACCGGCCGCAGAGCCTCCTTCAGCAGATGATCCCGGTAAATCCCTTAGCTGGGAACCTCCTGCTGGGTTGGTCATAATCGTAGAGTAATGTTACGACTCGTAACCGAAGGAACCCAAAAATAGGAAGTAAGGATTCAAAACGTACTTTACTCGAATTCTCAAGGAAGTCAAACATCCGGTTATACAAACAAACAGGATTCTGCGACACTGAAAACCACAAGCACAGAAACTTAGATACCTAACCACATAATCAGGAAACTGAAATCAGCTGAGAAAAACAGGTGAACGCACAGAATGGGGAGGAGGAGGGTGCAGCTGCCAGCTGAATCATGACAAATGGTTGGTGTCTATTAAGATTTTAAATTGAAAGTTTTTTTTGTATCTCTCAACAAACTCAAACATTAAGTTCTTCATTTTCTTCTGGTCTAAATGAGAATCAATGATCTCGTTGACTGTAATTCTGATTCATCTGTGAGTCAGAATAAATGTTGGAATCATTGCTGTTCTGAAAACCACAGCATTAATGATTCATTTATGATCTGAGATTATCCAAATCCAAAAGAACTCATCAAACATCATCATGAAAGAAACTCACTTCTAACAAAACAAATGTTTTTCTATCAGGATCCATCATAGACTCCAAACTGGATCTGAACCCAACTTTGTTTCCTTCAGGAGTGACCAGTCAAAGGGTCAAATTATTGACTTGAAATCATCTTCTGGTGCAGAGAGGTGAGCTGTATGTAAACATTCTTTCTCACAGACATTTCTATCTTCATGTGTGCAGCAGTGAGTGTTGGAGCTTTTCCACAAACACAGAATAGATCTTGTAGATTCTCCTGAGTGTCTGCAGGACACCAGTGGGTCCAGTAGGATCTGATTGTTGCTGATTCTCCACAGACTGGACCAGCAGAGCTCAGAGACTCCCAGTGGTCCGTCTGTCCAGCAGCATCAAACACAGCTGGACTCCATCTTTCTGGTCTGTACATGAACAACTACTTTTCCATCATTCTGTCCACAGTCGTCTCCATGCTGCACTTCGGACACCAGTGGACTGTCAGTGTGTCCAACATGGAGCTGATGTTTGGCTCCACGACTTCACTCTGATTGGCTCATTTATCTGGAATTCTGTTGCAGCTGCTGGAGGACAACATGTTCACTTTTTTCAAGAAGGAGCTGAAGAAGATCCAGAAGCTTCTGAGTCACAGGGAGGATGAGGAGGAGCTGGAGGATGAAGATGAAGAGCAGAGGAGCAGCAGAGAGTTATTGATGAAGATCACAGTGAACTTTCTGAGGAGAATGAAGCAGGAGGAGCTGGCTGATGGACTGCAGAGCAGTAAGAGGAATTCTCTGAAGGTTTCAGCTGCTGAGAAATGAAGATTTCTGAACACATGGAACCACAGGGATTCAAACCCTCATCATTCAGGGCTGCAGAGAGTTGATTTACTGTTTGTTGTCTTTATTCAGGATCTGCTGCTGTAGTTTGTCGACATGAAGTCCAATCTGGTCTGAAGAAGAAGTTCCAGTTTTTGTTTGAGGGGATGACTGAAGCAGGAAGCCCTACCCTTCTGAATGAGATCTACACAGAGCTCTTCATCACAGAGGGAGGAAGAGGAGATCTGAATGAAGAACATGAGGTCAGACAGATTGAAGCAGCATCCAGGAAAGCAGACAGAGCAGAAACAAGCATCAGACAAGAAGAGCTCTTCCAACTCCCAGCTGGAAGACAAGAACCAATCAGAACCGTGATGACTAAGGGAGTGGCTGGCATCGGGAAAACAGTCTTAACACAGAAGTTCACTCTGGACTGGGCTGAAGGCAAAGCCCACCAGAACCTCCACTTCATATTTCCATTCACTTTCAGAGAGCTGAATGTGCTGAAAGAGAAGTTCAGCTTGGTGGAATTTGTTCATCACTTCTTCCCTGAAACCAAACAAGCAGGAATCTGCAGCTTTGAAGACTTCCAGGTCCTCTTCATCTTTGATGGTCTGGATGAGTGTCGACTTCCTCTGGACTTCCACAAGACTCGGATTCTAAATGACCCTAGAAAGTCCACCTCAGTGGCTGATCTGCTGACAAATCTCATCAGGGGGAACCTGCTTCCCTCTGCTCTTCTCTGGATAACCACACGACCTGCAGCAGCCAATCAGATCCCTGCTGAGTGTGTTGACATGGTAACAGAGGTCAGAGGGTTCAATGATCCACAGAAGGAGGAGTACTTCAGGAAGAGGTTCAGAGATGAAGAGCAGGCCAGCAGGATCATCTCCCACATCCAGACATCCAGAAGCCTCCACATCATGTGCCACATCCCAGTCTTCTGCTGGATCACTGCTG
The DNA here is from genome assembly GCA_023969325.1 of Oryzias curvinotus. Lineage (NCBI taxonomy): Eukaryota > Metazoa > Chordata > Actinopteri > Beloniformes > Adrianichthyidae > Oryzias > Oryzias curvinotus. Next base: position 15,571,223 of record CM043707.1, on the reverse strand, counting down.
CAGTTCTGGAGGATCTGCTGAAGAGCAGAGAGGGAGGAGAGCTGCCCAAGAGCCTGACTGAGATGTACATCCACTTCCTGGTGGTTCAGGCCAAAGTCAAGAAGGTCAAGTATGATGGAGGGGCTGAGACAGATCCTCACTGGAGTCCAGAGAGCAGGAAGATGATGGAGTCTCTGGGAAAACTGGCTTTTGAGCAGCTGCAGAAAGGAAACCTGATCTTCTATGAATCTGACCTGACAGAGTGTGGCATCGATATCAGAGCAGCCTCAGTGTACTCAGGAGTGTTCACACAGGTCTTTAGAGAAGAGAGAGGCCTGTACCAGGACAAGGTATTCTGCTTCATCCATCTGAGTGTTCAGGAGTTTCTAGCTGCTCTTCATGTCCACCTGACCTTCATCACCTCTGGACTCAACCTCATGGTTGAAGAGCAACAGACAAAGTCTTTGTGTTTAAGACTATTTGCATTCATCACAACCAGGAGTACTTCTTTTCAGGACTTTTACCACAGTGCTGTGAAGAAGGCCTTACAGAGTCCAAACGGACACCTGGACTTGTTCCTCCGCTTCCTCCTGGGTCTTTCACTGCAGACAAATCAGAGTCTCCTACGAGGTCTGCTGACTCAGACAGGAAGTAACTCACAGACCAATCAGGAAACAGTCCAGTTCATCAAGGAGAAGATCAGTGAGGATCTGTCTGCAGAAAAAAGCATCAACCTGTTCCACTGTCTGAATGAACTGAATGACGGCCCTCCAGTGGAGGAGATCCAACAGTTCCTGAGGTCAGGACGTCTCTCCACAGATAAACTGTCTCCTGCTCAGTGGTCTGCTCTGGTCTTCATCTTACTATCATCAGAAGATCTGGAAGAGTTTGACCTGCAGAAATACTCTGCTTCACAGGAGGCTCTTCTGAGGCTGCTGCCAGTGATCAAAGCCTCCAACAAAGCTCTGTAAGAACTCTCAGGAAAATCACCTTCAGTCAACAAATGAATCTGAGTGGAAACATGAAAGATTCAATAACTGCTGTCTGTCTTTGTTTTCTCCAGACTGAATCACTGTAATCTGTCAGAGAAGAGCTGTGCAGCTCTGTCCTCAGTTCTCAGCTCTCAGTCCTCCAGACTCAGAGTTCTGGACCTGAGTTTCAACAACCTGCAGGATTCAGGAGTGAAGCTTCTGTCTGCTGGTCTTAAGAGTCCAGACTGTAAACTGGAGACTCTCAGGTCAGGTTTAATTTAAATGATGATTCTCTTCTGTTTTTCTCTGTTTCAGGAGAAAGTGTCAAATAGACATTAGTGTATAGGAAATAACAGGACTGTTGCATAAAAATCTCTGGCATTTAGTCCGGATGCCTCCTGGACGCCTCCCTGGAGAGGTGTTCCGGGCATGTCCCACTGGGCGGAGGCCTCGGGGAAGACCCAGGACACGCTGGAGAGACTATGTCTCTCGGCTGGCCTGGGAACGCCTCGGGGTCCCCCCAGAGGAGCTGGAGGAAGTGGCTGGGGTGAGGGAAGTCTGGGCATCCTTGCTTAGACTGCTTATCCCGCGACCCAGTCCCGGATAAGCGGAGGAAGATGGATGGATGGATGGATGTTGCATAAAAGTAAAAAGAAAACAACATTGAGTTAAAAATTCAGGTTGTACTTATTTGATGGTTACAAATGTTATCCTGTTTTTTGCGCCAGGAGAACCTAAGTCCATCCAGGTCTCGATATCTGGGAGAAGTTCATGTTATCTGAAAGAAAACATAAATCAATTCCAGAACTGCAGATTTAAATGGGCAAATAGTTAAAATTAGGCAAATTCAAAATAGGCAAATTCATTTCACATTGATGCTGTTGGGAGAGTCACGTGACGCGCTTAGCAAGTATGGCTGCTTAGGAGCGATCTACGATCTGTGCCATCCCCGTGCATCTTTGCTGACATTAATACAACCAAGAGCAAAGAAACGTGCTTCACTGACTGGGTAACTCAATTATCACATCACCAAAATGCCAAACGCCACTAGACACACTCCGGGGCAACCAGAAGCAAATTCTCAGAGACTGCTAATGCTAGCACGGCTAATACGAAAACATCACTACAGCGACATGAAGCGGATTCGGAGGAGGGGCCGACCGGTGATGTGGCGAAAGAACCGGCTCGGCTCTCTGTGCTTATTTTGGAAAAGTCTGAAAGTCAAGGCAAGAAACTGGAAGAGATACGGGTGAGCACAAGTGTTACAGAGAGTAAATTAGCGAATATAGCTAATCAAATATTTGAACTGGAGAGCAGACTTTACTTTTTGGAAGATGCCCACAAGTTACAAGAAAGCAATCCTTCTGCTTCCAAGGCTGAAGTAGAAACACTTCGCCAAAAGATGGATGATTTTGAAAATAGAGAACGGAGAAATAATTTATGCTTTATGGAAATCCATGAGGGCTGTGTGGAGGTCAACGCTGTGAAATTTTTGGAAGAAATAATCCCAAAAATATTTAACATCAACTTCCCAAAGGGACTGTAGATTGAAAGAAGGCACAGACTTGGATCCAAGCCTGGAAAAGGTGAAGGGAGCCAGGCACCCTGACCCAGACCAATCATAGCCAGGTTTTTGAAGTTTCAGGACAGGGACCGCATCACTGAAGCAGCACGAAGGATGGGCACCGTCACCTGGGAACAGCGCCGCATCATGGTGTTTGCCGACTACTCCAAGCTGCTGAGTGACAGACGGATGAAGTTCAGAGAATGCAAGAAGCTTCTGCATGAGAAAGACATCTGTTTCTCTCTGAATTACCCAGCGGTGCTGATGGTAAAAGCGCCTCAAGGATTCTGAAGACAACAAAGGCTATGTTCACACTGCAGGGCTTAATGCTCAATTCGGATATTTTGAAAAAATCAGATTTTTTTTGCAAGACCGTTCACATTTTCTAGTAAATCCGAACTTTTGTGATCTACAGTGTGACCGTGAAACGACCCAAACAAGACCCACATGCGCAGAAGAGTACTCAACGGTGAACGACGTCACTCGTTTGCAGAAGTAGCTAACGTTAACAATGGATGTCAACAAAAGTGTTGTCAACAGCGGATTACAATCTTCTCATTTTAAGAAGGCATTGGAGTTGGGATCGTTTGTACTTACTGTTGTGGAGTGGGGATGTGTATGTGCTGGACCCATGTGCGTGCATGTGTGTGTGTGTGTGTGTGTGTGTGTATTTAAGACAAGAGAGAAGAGAAGAAGAGCACGTGCACCAAACTGGGAATGAGGGGTGCAGTGGGGGGCGCATTCATTTTGTGTGTTATGGGGGAAGGAGAACAGTAATAAAAGAAGATTTCCCCCAGAATAAATGCTATGGACTCTTTATTAACCCGCTTTGGAGAATGTGAGAGCCTGAACGGAGAAGTTAACCACAAAGGAGGATCCGCCCTCAGCCGTGGAGAAGCCGGTCTTCCCTGCGCTTCTGACCGCGGTCGGAAAGAGGAAAAAAACTCTCCGCGGGGAAGGTTCCACACCAGGCTCGGCCATTTCGCTGGAAATATTTTCAAAAACCACCCGGTTGCGAAAAGAGCCCTGGAGTTTGGCCTGAACAGAGCGATCACCCCAACTATGAATCCAATCAGTGACCTCGCTTCCCTTCCACTGACTGATCTCAGCAGCATCATCCACCATAGTTGATGTTTACGTTCTTGTTCCCGCCTACTTCAACGCAGAATGATGACGTTTGTAGCGCATCGATGACGTACGATTCTGAATCAAGTTGCCTGGCCAGTCAGACAGCGGTCGCAAATGAAAAGATCGGATACGTTTCGGGTTAGGGTTTTCAAATGGGTTGCATTTGAAAAGATCGGATCTGTGTCGTTCAGACTGATCGGAATTGGGTCGCATAGGGGCAAAAAAATCGGAATTGGGTCATTTCAGCCTGCAGTGTGAACATATCCAAAGAAGCCTTGGCCTTCATCAGCTCTCTGGGTTTTATTCTTTTTTTTTTGGAAGAAACATTTAAGTGGTGAGAGGAAAGAACCAAAAACAAAAAGAAAATAAAGTGAAAAATCAATAATTTGTTGGTTGCTTGGATCACTAGACCATGATGTGAACTATCTCACATTTAGAGTTTTCTTGTTTATTTCTTTCTTTATTTATTTGGAGGGGGGGGGGGGGGCTGGACTAAACTTGACGTGAGAAAAAACTAAACATCTTTCATTTTTCTGGAGTTTGTAAAAGATCTTTCCTTTAATAGACATATGCCAGACTAAAATAATTTTGTTTTGTTGCCTTTTTCTTTTCTTTCTTTTCCATACATTAGTGGAAATTATGTTCTTATACTCATACTGTTTGAATTCAAGGTTGTATACTGTTCTTGTTCTAGCTTTTCAGCAGGGAGGGTGTGGTGGTTAGCAGCAGCTAAAGTTAGGTGTATGTTCATGGACCAAAGTTGAGGGAATTGTAGTCGCCTGATTACACATACGTTTTTTGAGTTTTGTTTTGAAAGGATTTTTTTTTTAATGTCTTGTTTTACTTTTTTATGCCAACACAATGCAGCTGCGGTATAGGATTACTCAATGCATATTTGTGTCTTACATTTTCACACATTAATAACCTAAGATTGATGAGCTGGAATGTCAAGGGCCTTAACAACACTGTTAAGATGAGGAAAATATGAGCATTTGTTAAATCTAAAATATGCAACATTGTTTTTATCCAAGAGACATATCTGTCCCCTAAGGAATGGGCTTTGTGTGTTCAAACTGTGGGAGTACTAAAAGTAAAGGAGTGACTACATTGATTAACAAACGGTTAAAATTTCAATGTATAAAGCAGAGTAAGGATGAAGCAGGTAGAATGTTATTAATGTTATGTGACATACAAGGTAACAAAGGGATTCTGGTTAATGTCTATGCACCCAGTGTTGATGATCCTACATTTTTTGGGCATTTGGAAAATAAATTATTGGAGATGGGTGACTATCCAATTATCATGGGCAGAGATTTCAATGAGGTAATGGACCTGATCCTAGACTGAAGCTCTAGACTTTCATGCACCTCAAAGGCAGTTAAAGCGTTGAGGGGAATGTCTGAGACATGCTCCCTGGTAGACATCTGGCGTTTACAAAATCCATCTAGAAGGGACAATACTTTCTATTCTCCTCCCCATGGGTCATTCTCAAGAATAGATTTCTTCTTGGTGTCTCAGTCTCTAGTGCCAGCTGTTGCCTCCGGTAATATTGGCAACATCGTTCTATCAGATCATGGCCCTATATATCTCAACATGCAGGCCTTTAATTGTGCTCTTAGGACTCATAGATGGAGACTGAACTCCAGCCTTTTATTAGAGGGACCATTTTGCGAATACATCAGGTCCCAAATTAACGTCTACATAGAAACCAATATACCTACAGCCCCCTCAGCTGTAGTTGCTTGGGAGGCCCTAAAGGCTTTCTTGAGAGGCCACATAATCTAATATGCTTCTTCAAAAAAGAAAGCAAACTTTACCAAGCTTCAAAAACTTGAAAAACAAATTAAAATTACAGAGTCCCATTTTAAACAAAACTCTTCTACATTTGAACAAATTGACCATGTTGAAAAATGAATTGAATGCAATACTTTCACAAAAGGCAGAATTTAGTTTGTTTCGTGCCAGAAAAAAATATTTTGAAGAAGGACATAAGGCCAGAAGGCTATTAGCCAGATATATCAAGCAAAGGGAGGCCACGAGCACCATTTCAGCAGTTCAGGACGACAAGGGTCACCTTTTCTCGGAACCACAAAAAACAAACCAGATATTGGCGGCAGTGGCTCAGGCGGTTGAGCCGGTCGTCCAATGATCGAAGGGTCACAGTTCGATCCCCGCTCCCCCCAGCCAAACTGTTGTTGTGTCCTTGGGCAAGACACTTCACCCGCCTTGCCTCCAGTGTGGCCTCCACTGGTTTGTGAATGTGTATGAATGTCCCAGTGATGGTCAGAGGGGCCGTAGGTTTTCTGTTATATCAGGTTACAAGGTTAACTGGACGAAGTCTGAGGCACTCCCACTGCCCCAAAACTCTTTTTCCTAGTGGTATGTTTTCATGGCCCGAAAGAGGAATTGAGTACCTAGAAATAACATTCCCACCATATTTGTCCAATGTTGTAAAAACCAACGTTGAACCCCTCCTAGGCAGAGAGAAGATTGACATAGAACGCTGGTCTCAGATTCATCTTTCTACGTGGGGTAAAGTAAATATAATCAAAATGGTCTGCACTCCCAAGTTTCACTATTTATTGCAAGCGTTACCAGTTCATATCCCTGTTATGTTATTTTATAATTAAAATTACTACCTGTGGTGCCACCTGGAAGAAGATGAAGAGCCACGCCCAATGGGAGGGGCTCATCATTTAAAAGGGAGCATCACAGGTAGAGTGAAATGAGTGATGGAGGTGACATGACCTGTTGTGGCACTGCGTGGAGCAATTGTAGTGCTCATCGGTTCTTGAATTAAAGAAAGAACTCACTTATCTTGGCTCCTCTGCATCCTTTTCCGGCGGGACCCCGCGACATTTAATAACACATATTTTAACAGTTTGACAAGCTTTGTAATTTATTTAAATGGAACAATAAGAATCCAAGGCTACACCTGTGGAAACTGCAGAATAGTGTTGAAAGGGGCGTAATTGGAATGCCTAACTTACTGTACTATCACAATGCCTTCTCTCTCAGGCATCTAGCACATTGGTTCCTTCCACCTGAGAGAGCTCCCCATAGGTTTCCTCTAGAAAATATGGCTAATTCCCAGCTGACACCACAGTCTGTCAACTAATCTGGTTCACCACTCCAAGTCACATCCTATCCTGTCACATCTTAAGGGTATATGGGGAAAAGTTACCAAAATCTTTCAATTCGACCTACACCTTCACCTGGCCGCAGGTATTTTGCATTATCCCAAACTCTGCATAGGCAAAACAACCTTTTTCTGGAAGTCTTTGTTCCAGAAAGGAGTATTTACATTAAGCGACTTATATGATAATAATACACTCAAATCATTTGAAAAGCTAAAGCAGGATTTCAACTTACCTCGCCAAGATTTCCGGAGATATCTGCAGTTACGACACTTGTTAGTAACAACTTTCAGTTCCGTCACAACAGTCCCATCAAGTTGCAGCATTATAAAGGACATCAAAGAGGCACTTCGAAGTGTACATGAAGCTGTTGCTTATTGTAGGATGCTTTTCACAATTTCTGACACCTACACATTATCCCTCAAGACAACCTGGGAAACTGATTTAAATATTAATTTTACAGAGGCAGAATGCAATGGGATAAGCAAACATAAAACAATGTCAAGGGAACTACAAACAAGACTGGTTCAATTGTAGGTCCTACATAGAATTTACTGGACACCCAGCAGGCTGCATAAGGTAGGATTATCAAAAACATCTGCCTGTTGGAAGTGTCAGGATGCTACAGGCACTCTTCTACACATTCTCTGGGAATGCCCCAAACTTCAGAGCTACTGGTCACCCATACATAATGAGGTGGAGAAGGTGGTTGGTCAAGACCTTCTTTTCCAAAGTAGACTTTATGTTCTAGGGGACCCCTCAGTTCTCAGTCGTGTACCATCTACCGTATTTTCACGCCTATAAGGCGCACTTAAAAGTCATAAATTTTCTTCCGCCAGCAGGGGGCGCCCTATGAGCCGGTGCGCCTATTGTGTAGTTGTGGGTTGTAGAAGAAGATGGAGTGAGGGAGGGAGAGAGACGTAAAGGCCAAGTGAAACCTAACTGCAGTGCAACTATCTACATTTTAAAGCCTTCTATGCTCCTTCTACCTCATAATAACCCTCAACCATTTCAGTACAGGAGGAGTAAGCAGAGAAGCAGCTGGCCCACTGCTTTATGCTGCTGCTTTCGCTAGCGCATAGGAGAAATGCAGAGAGAGACTGGCGCAGTTCTGTGTGTGTCTGTGTGTGTGCTGAAAGGAGCAGGTTTTCCTCAGCCCCTATGAAGAAAGGAGACCCGCAAGTCTGTGTGTGTATCTGTGTATGTGTGTGTGCTGAAAGCAGCGCCGTTTTCTAGCATAGAAAGGAAGAAAGGAGACCGACCGGGTGGTGTCTGTGTGTGTGCTGTGTGTTTAGGGCTTGTAAGGAGGAAGGGAGACAAGAGCGCGCAAGTGAGTGACCATTCAGTTTGTGATCACTTAGGGAGAACAGTAACAAAATAAAAATGTTTTCTCTAAAAAAATCAGAGACTGGATGTTTTAGTAACCCACTCTAGAAGCGCTGAGGTTCTGAACGGGGCATTAACGTGCGCGCGCCTTAACACACTGAGCGACTTTTGTATGTGTCAAAGACGGAAAAATCCCCCGTGACTGAGACCACGCCCTACCATCCGGTGCGCCCTATGGTCGTGAAAATACTGTACTCTCTCTCAGTGGATCCAATGCTGGGTAGGAAACTGTTGGTGAGAGAGTGGAAGGGCTCATCAACTCCATCACTTACCCATTGGCAGACCTCTCTGGGTCAACTTGCAGCGCTAGAGAGGTTATCATATAGATTGCTGAACAGAATGGATGACTTCAACAATAAATGGTCTCACTATTTTGAACACACAGGTCAACGACATTTCCAGCTTTAGAAACAAGAAATGACCTCAACTCTCTGTTTGGTAATGTTATATCCATTTACGCATGTATGAGGGCTAATTGTCAGATTTGGCATTTATTTGTCTTTTTTGTTTTGCTGGCTTGTTTTGTTTTTGGTATGTCCCTTCTAATTTTCTTTTGTTTTTGTTTGGTTGTCTGAATGTTATGGGGTTGTTGTTGTTTTTTTCCACAGTGAACTGCATCTCAGTTCTGTATTCTGTCTTTGTGTGGAATATTGTGACTTTGTCTTTAAAAATTAATAAAGTTTAAGTCATAAAATGAAAACACTGATGCTGTCGCAGCTGTGAAAATCTGCTCTCTAATTGAAGATTCCCACTTTAAGGCAAAATGATCTGTTGACTTTGATTCTTCAGACCCTTCTTGTGTGACCTTCAGAAACACTCAAATATTGCATTGCTTTGTTAATTCGCTCCCATCAAATGTGCCGTCAAGGGTCGTCAAGGGTCAAACTGGTAATCCCAGATTTTTAAATCTGGACTCTTTGTGTAATTCTCTTTAACACAGGACGATTTTCTTTACTAAATTTTAAACTACTAAAATTTATTTTCCAACTGTTAGTTCAATCTACATTTCTAACATGCCTTTTGAAAATGTATTTAGTAATTGATAATTCATAATGATGAATGACACTTCATCTTGTCTGTTAACTTTATTTAAAATTCATTTCAAATGTATTGCATTTTAATTTACCATCATGTTTTTGGGACAGAATCCAAAACAAATTACTACACAGTGAAAAGGTAATCTGTCAGTCTGTCATCAGGGCGGGTCCCACCTGACTGAATGGACCAAGTTCCTGGACCTCCAGCTGCATCACTGCTCCTGAACACATTTTCTGTCTGATTGCAGGTTGGAGAACTGCAGTTTGTCAGAGATAAGATGTAAAGTTCTGGTCTCAGCTCTGAAGAAAAACCCGTCTAATCTGACAGAATTGGACCTGAGTGACAACAAGAACCTGCAGGATTCAGGAGTTCGTCGTCTGTGTGGTTTTCTGGAGAGTCCAGACTGCAGACTGCAGACTCTGAGGTGAGACTCCATGTTTCATTTGTGTTCAAATCAATATGATGACAAACTTGTGTTGATCCACAGATCTTCAAAGATCTGCAGAAGAACTTCTTCTTTTCTTCCTGCAGCTACTTGTTTCAAAGCTGTCTGCTGACATTTGTGCTCCACAAAGTTCTGCTTGCAGCCATCAGCTCTTCTTTGTGTCTTTATTCCAACAGACTCCTTTAAAGCGTGTGCAGAGGAAGCAGCCGTGCACACTCACATGCACTCTGAGTCCTACTGCTGTGTTTCAGCACATGCAGCTGAGAGTCCAGCGGCTGATGTTTGTGAGCAGACAGTGACAGAGTCATGCTGCAGCTGGATGCTGCTCTGACAGACACATCCTCCACAAACATCCTCACCTTTTCATCCACAAACATCATCACATCATCCATCAAAGCTCCCAGCAGCTTCTGACTCTTCATTCAGAGCTGAAGTCATGGATCAGGGATCAATGTCCAACATTTGCTGCTGACTCTTCCTCATCACTTCCTTCTTCTCTCTGCTTTGATCTGTTGGAGCTGAAAGTCTCTGCTTGAAGGGCTGCAGCAGAGAAGGACTGAAAGATCATCTCCTGAAAACTGGAATGAAGACTTTCCAGCATCATGCTGCTGAAATTCTCCCATGAATCAGTGCAGTTTGGAGAAGAGCTGAGCAGAAAGAGGAAGTGGACTTTTTCTGCTGTTGCTGCAGAAACATCAGTTGGTTTGGATGCAGCCACAGGCTGATGTTTAACTTCCACACATCTGGACTTCTTTCCTGAAGCAGCTGCATGTTGTCCTGAATGTTCCTGAATGTTCTTCTTCTCTGCTTCTGCTGGACTCTTCTGATCTGCTGCTGTTGCTTCACATCTTTGGACCTTTTCTAAACTTTCTGATCTTCTTCAGTCTGAACTCTTTAGATGAAGTGAAGGATGAAAAACATGAACTTTGTCTTTAAACTCAACTCTTTGTTCTGGATTCAGGTTGAGGAACTGCAGTTTGTCAAAGACCAGCTGTGCTGCTCTGGTGTCAGCTCTGAAGTCCAACCCATCCCACCTGACAGAACTGGACCTGAGGAGAAACAACCTTCAGTCTTCAGACGTTCAGCAGCTCCAGGATCTGGTGGAGAATCCAAACACCAAACTGCAGACTCTGAGGTCAGTAGAGGGTTGGAGTCAGTCCAGCTGCTTCCAGATGTTTGGTCCTAAAGTTAGTCTGAGAGCAAAGATGCAGAGTTTCCTGTGAAGCTGCAGCTTCTCAGTGAAGCTCTGAGGAGAATGATGGCAGGCTTCAGGACGACCGTCAGCCAATCAGAGCAACAGAAGCTCCAACAGGTGAAGATGACAGGAAGCTGCTGTTCTGAACAGGACTGAAGCTCCTGCTGCTCTTTCTGCTGCTGTGCTGGATCACTGACTGACAGACCAGGATCAGGAGACACTCCTTCATCTCTGTCTCTCTACTTTCTCTCTGCAGGTGGGAGGACTAAGGTCTCTGGCGTTCCTCCTGGAGGAGCAGAGAGGAGCAGCAGCTGGTCTGCAGAGATGTTGTGACTGGACTGTGTTCCTGGGAGGTGGAGAGCAGAGTGATGGAGGAATCAGAGGAAGTGGAGATGAGTGTAGGAGCTGCAGCAGGAACCGATCTGAGATCAGCTCCACTGTCTCTCTCAGCATCAAGTGGACAGTTATTGTGCTGCAGCTCCCCCGGTGGACTGATGGAGAACTGCACTTCCTCTTATCATTCTAACTTGGAGTGTTGATCTGAAACATGGGTTGGATTCAGATGTTCAGCAGCTCCAGGATCTGGAGAAAAACAGACCTGCAGACAAACATATTCTTTTCTAGATCATCACTTTCTTCTTTGATTTACATTTGATGAACAGATGTGAATTTGGGATGGATCAAGCAAGGATTGAGGGAATCTTTGATCAGACAACTCGGCTGCTTCAGCTCCACTCAAACTGCTGGGAACTCTCCAAACTCTCTCAGAGGAGAAAAACAGCAGAAAGCTGCAAGAAAAGTGGATTTCCAAGAGTGGAATATTTCTGCAGCTGCTCTCTCAGTGGATCTTCCTCTGTCTTCTTCAGCAGCAGATGATGAAGATTCCCTTTCTTCAGGTTCCTCTCAGTCCTGACCTTCATTCATGATGGACCAAAGCAGACTGACAGCAGCTCTTTAGCTCCACCAAGAAAACTCTGCAGTTTCCCAAAAACCTTCTGAAGCAGAAAAACCAAGAGACTTCCTGTCTGTCTGTCAGTGTTGGAGTCTTCCTCCATCTTCAAATCCTCCCTGATGAAGGTTTCTGCTCAACTTTTGAACATTCCAGAAAGCTTCAGGTTCAAGCACGTCCTCAAAACTCACCATCCACTCAGGTTGAACCAAATGCAGTCACTGTGAAAGAAAAGCATCAATGAACCAGCAACCATCAAGATGATCCACAGAACTCATCTGGTGAGACTTCAGGTGAAATGAGATCCACGGGAATGGTAACAAAATCTCTGAACCTGCTGGAAAGACATTTGAACTCTTTTGGCATTTGAACATAAGTTCGTTTCAGCCTTGTTGTTAACACACAAGAAACACCTGCAGAAACTTTGGACAGAGAGAAGCCAGGCTCATGACCACAGTGGCAGGAGGACTTACTGTCAAGTTCATCTACTGACTGAGGACTTCCTGTCAGACTGGAAACATTTCAAGTGATGAAACATCTGCAAATAGGAAGAGATATTTAGAAATATTGTCCTAAAAATCACATTTGGATTCATTTCGAGCAATCAAAACCAAAATAAAAGCAAAAAAGACTAACAAAAGAAATACAGATTTTTGAAATCCAGAATTGATGGTCCTTTGCTATGGAGGAAATTTCCATCAATGTTTGGCTTCAGAGATGAAATTTGTCAACTGATTTGAACAGATTTACAGCAAAACAATCTGGATTCTTTTCACATTTGAATGGATGAAATGAAGGTTTCAAAAGTGTTTGAGGAATCTGAATATGACCAGAACCAGGATTAGAAGAGAGGATTTGGTTTGGGTTCTCAGAATGAAATTTAGAAATTGTAAAAAAAAAAAAAGAAACGAGGAGTTTGAGAGAACAGTTTCCTGCCTTTTTGTCATCTTTGCTTAAAGAAGAAAAAAGTAAAGATTAAAGGCAGATAAGTGAAGAAGACTCCTCCTCCTCCTCCTGCTTCTCCTCCATCTTTTGAAGTTTTAGCTCCTCCTCCTTACCACTGTAAATGTTGAATCTTCAAACTCCCCCAGAAACCTGGTTTCTGATGAAGGCAATCTACCAGGTAATCTGGTAAAAACATAGTCGATATATTTGTCTTTGACCTGCTTCTCTTTTTTTTTTTAAATCCGTGCAGTATAACCTCCAAAATTTTCAGGACGAAAAAAACTTAATGTGACTAGGTCTAATTTTTCCACTAAAATATTTTTATGGATTTTATGGTATTCCTCTTGATTCCATATTCCAGGGGTGGCGAACACGCAGCTTTCGAGCCGCATGCGGCTCTTGGCCAATGAGCGTGCAGCTCTTTGCTTCTCATCATATTATCCATATAATGTGCCTCATTTCATAATTTCTTCCCTCTTAAACCACACTCAAACCATCAGAGAGTATTACAAATAAATAATTAAAGCCGCAAGCGGCAGTGTATGGCCCGCAAATGCCACCCGCCTTCCATGCCCAACTCTACGCACCACCGCCGCCCTCACCGCCCACTTTTGATGAGGGCTAGTCAAAGCTGCATATGCTAATAATGCTCATTATGCTACCTATGCTAATTTGGCTAAAAGTGACAGCATAGTGATCAGCATCATCAACTCTCTCCAAAAAACACATTGCTCAAAATGCTAATTATGCTAACTATACTAGCTATGCTAATATGGCTAAAAGTGCTAGCAGAGTTATCAGCATCAACAACTCTCTCCAAAAAACACATTGCTCAAAATGCTAATTATGCTAGCTATACTAGCTATGCTAATATGGTTAAAAGTGCTAGCATAGCGATCAACATCATCAACTCTCTCAGAAAAACATATTACCTAAAATGCTAATTATGCTAACTATGCAAGCTATGCTAATGTGCCTAAAAGTGCTAGCATAGTGATCAGCATCATCAATTAACACAGAAAAACACATTGCTCCATTGGTGAGAGCTATATGTCACAAATTGATTAAAAAAAAATCCCACTTTTTTCAAAATGGCCACTTTTCTGTTGATTTTATCTCCATAGCAACTATTTTATGTTTTAGTCGTCTCGGGAGGACAAACAGATTGACGTCAGTTTCAGACGAATCGGAAAAAGTTAAGTTTTTGTTGTCCTTAGCAACAGTGGTTTTATGCTAACCACACCCACATTCCTTATATGTCCATATCCAGTTTTTCAATTGTGTTCAGTTCCTGACATGGATTGCATTGTATTGCATTGAAAGGCATGGGAGTTATAGCAGTGCGCCACTTTGCTAGCTCACCACGCGGACGCCGTTCAAAATCTACAACTTCTAATTCTAACATTTTTTTTCACAGTAGCTTGCCATTGATGCCCAAAAAGTTTCGAGACGATCAATGAAAATTCCAACGACAAGTTTACGATTGAATCCAGTGGTAAAGGTGTTTTTAATAGAAAGTTCAAGATGGCTGCCTTTTCCCGAGGTCAAAGGTCAACGAAACTCCAGTGGTAGTTGTGGACTTGCTGTAGCAACATGTGTGTGAAATTTCGTGACAATACCTTGGAAAACAGTTCATTTTTTCATATTGTGTAAAAACGCAAAAATGGCAAGATTGCAGATTTTGGCGCAAAATGGCCGCCAAACCGTAGGTGGACAAGGGTATATTGGTTTTGTTAGTCAATTCTTAAAAAAAAGTTCTGAATTTTGTCGTTTTTGCAGAGTCTGCACATTTTTTTGCGACTGTTTTTTGCTTACCACACCCACATTCCTTTATCGATCTTGTCGTGCGTGACATCGTTTTGTTCAGCGCGCGCCAGGGAATCGCATATATCCTCTTCACGACATTCCGATAAAAAGTGTGCGAGCTAGTTAAGATGGCAACGGTTGCTAGCTCGCCATGCGCACGCCGTTCACAATCTACAATTTCTAATTGCAACATTTTGTCCAGAGTAGCTGGCCGTTGATGCCTGAAAGTTACGAGACGATTGATGAAAATTCCAATGACGAGTTTTCGTTTGTATCTGGTGCCAAAGGTGCTTTTTTGAGAAAACTACAGATGGCGGCCTTTTCCCAAGGTCAAAGGTCAATGACACTTCCGTGGTATTTGTAGATTGGAGCTGGCAGCAAGTGTGTGCAATTGCGTGAAAATCGCTCAAACAAAAGTGTCCTTTTCCCATATCATGCGAAAACACAAAAATCGCCAATACTCAGAGTTCGCCACAAAATGGCCGCCAAGCCATAGGTGGTGTGGCCGCCCCATAATGATTTCAAAACTTCTTTGGGATATTCCCGACAGGTGTGTTTTGGTTTCGTAACTGTATTTTGAAGTACATTTTGTTTGGCCCCATACGCGATTTTTGTCCCATTCATTTTTTTGACGGGATCGCTGGCCGTGATGTCATCGTCTTCGAGGGGGTGATGTCGACTTTGTGGAAAATTAATTTGCAATATATCCAAGGCGTGTGCACATTTTGGTGACTTTTCGAGCATGCGGCGGGGGTCACATTCTCGCTGAAAGGCGGCGAAGTCGTCGTTCCAACTGCGGAAACAATATGGTCCTTGCAGTCAGTGACTGCTGCTGCGGGCCATAATAAAAGTGATTTGGCAGTGTGTGTGTGTGTGTGTGTGTTTGATTCTGCTCCCGACACATACGTGACCGCCAATCATTTAAGTGGGTTACGCCCAATGTCGGAACACATAGATAAAGATTTGACATACGTGCAGACTGTTACCCTCATGGTCAAAATGGTGAAATTCAGAGTATAAAGATAAACACAGGACGTTTCTGGAAGGACGGGAAGATTCTTACTTTTTACTGAACAGAATGGAAAGTCACGATGTTTCTTATTATGAGCTTTTGGAAGCAGTAAAATAGTTCATGGCAGAAAAGAACAAAACGTATCCCAGAGAAAACTCTTCCTGATCATCTGACACAAATTGTCTCCTTTATTAACAAGTTGAAGCTTTTCAAAATGCACATTCAAAATGACAATCATTCCACTCTCCCTCTTTGTGGAGTTTACAGCAGAAAGCTGCAATCAGAATGAATAAAGCGCAGAACGTGACACTGCTCGCGCAACTGGACGGAAACGACCGCAGATCACTTTTCTCATGGATCCTTTAATGCAGAGACTGACTGATGAAATCCCCGCTGGTCACTGATGAGGCAGCGAGAGAACCGGAGATAAATGAGCAGAAATCTCTCTGGAAGAAGGCTGTTATAATGTGGAGAACAGACATCGGTCCGCTCTGACCGACACTCACGTAAAGGAGCTGATCAGAGGGGCTACAACTGGCCTGGGGGTTAGCCCCGCCTCCACCCCCTAAGACTAACAGGAAGTGGGGACTTACATGCCGTTTGGCTAAATGAGTGTGAGTAGGAAAGGAGAGGGCGGGAATAACGCAGCCAGTCAAATCTAAATACAGCACTTGTTGGATTACTACACCTGAGTAAGAACTGACTAATTGCAATGTATTAACATTTAATAAATTATTTGTTTTTGATGTAAGTTCAATTTTAAATAAAAAAAACATTTAAAAGCAAGATGTTCTAATGAAGGTCAAAATTATTACAAGTGGCACACAACTGAAATGTAATGTATTTAATGTTTTTATTGTGAATATGAAGTACTTGGACACCAGAAGGATGCTCTGTCCAAATGTTTGTGTGTTTGTTGGTGTAAGGGTCATTAAAAGAGGAATGTTGAGTTACAAAGAATTACCAGTTAAATACTGTTGGATGAATGGTGAAATATTCAGTTTTATCATTGTAAATCTGACTTCAGAGGAATCAGTGCTTCTCCAGCATCAACCTCACTACACGTCACTGAGTAGTTGTGTGTTTCAGAGAGAGACAGAGAAAGAGAGAGTGTGTGTGTGGTATGAGATGAGTGAGAGGTGCCTGTGTGTGGAGGGGGTATCTGACCTCCAGGGTAGTCTCTGTGTTAACTCTAGTGTAGCTGCATTGACATGTGTATTGAAGGTGGACTCTTTCCTTGAAATAAACACAAGTACAATACTTGCTGTTCTGTTGTAGGGAGAGGAGTGTGTTATGGAAAGTAATACGGCTTTAATTGCATGTTTGTGTGTACGTCTTGGCAGGTCAGTGTGTGGCTCTTTGACTCTCACAGTAAAACAATTCGACTCTTTGTGTCAAAATTGTTCGCCACCCCTGCCATATTCTCTGGTCCTCACTGTACTTGATTTAGGTCAAACTGAAGATTTACTGAGCCCCAAAACATCTGTTCAGCTTTAAATACTGTCTCCATTCTAGTCACAAGTCATGTTTATTTAATCATATGGAAATAAATATAGATTTGACATAAGATTTCTTTTGTTTCTTGTAGTTCTTTTTGCTAGCTTTGTAATGATGCCTCCCTTTCTTGAATGGGACAAAGAAAGAAAGTTATGACACTTATGACCCTCTTGTCCTTGGTTTGGGTCACAAAATTTGTACAACTTTGCTGTTTAATTAGGGAACAAAAAATGTGCACACTTGACAAAAAAAGGGCAATTCTGTCAAAACACAACCACTTGGAATAGTGCAGACAAAGCATATGAATTGAACAAATTCTTCTTGCAGTTCGACTCACATAACGTTGGGCACATGGCTGACTTTAATTTTCTTAATTCTGGTGAATGTAGTTCATGTACCGAGCTTATAAATCGTGACTTGGTAATCAATGCTTTTAGCAAAGTACCAAACAAGAAATCAGCTGGTCCAGATGGCTTAACATCATTTCTGTTTAGGAACTGTTCTGAAGAATTGTCAGAAGCTTGGGCTCCAGTATTCCAAATGTCAATACAGAGCTGTAAGGTTCCTGCTCTATGGAAAAACCCTGTCATTATTCCAATTCCAAAACTCAGCAGTCCACAGTCTGGAAATTATTTTAGACCTATCGCAATGACATGTATAGCAATGAAGTGTTTCGAAAAAATCATGATTGAGTGTCACCACTTTTGGATCATTTGCAATTTGCATACAAACAGGGCAGCACTGCCGATGCTGTGATTAGTGCATCTCATCTCAATCTAAAGCACTTAGAGGCATCTAACACTTATGCTAGAGTGTTATTTGCAGACTTTAGTTCTGCCTTTGATACTGTTCAGCCAGCAATACTGGTCAAAAGGATGATGGAAACGTAAATCCAGACATGGTTAATGTTTTTTTTTTCACTCCTGACTGATAGAGCACAACAAGTAAAGCTCAATGGCACGCTTTCAAAAGTGTTATGTCATAACACCGGGATACCACAAGGGGCAGTGAGTTCACCATTGCTCTTTACACTTTACAATAACAGTTACCAAAGCAGCCACAGCCAAAACAAAATTGTAAAGTTCTCTGATGATAAATTTCATAATCATCATAATTTACTCTTGAACACAACAAAAACAAAAGAGATCGTATTGGACCCAAAATGTGTCACTTTAAATAAACCTGTAGTAATTGGAAGCAGTCAGATTGAAGGAGTAAACTCTATCAAATATTTGGGTGTCTGGATTGATAACCAACTGAAATGGACTGTTCATGTAGAATATCTTTGTGGAAAATACAACCAAATATTTTACTTTTTGAGAAGGCTGAGGCTGTTTGGTGTCAGCTCTAAGACAGTGTTTTGCAACCTTTTTTGAGCCATGGCACACTTTAACCTTGACAAAAATCCCACTGCACACCAGCATCCAAAAATTTTAAAAAGGGGAAACTCATAGTCATATAAAAACAGCTGCAACTTCCAGGTTTTTCCACTCTGAAGAAAATCGTTTTATTATTATCATTATTTAAATGTATTGGTTTAAATGTATTTGTTTAAATGTTAACTCAGATTGACCTTTTTACCGTTTGAGTCAGCTTTGTGTGTTTGTTCATCTGGTTCTCTCATTCCCAGCAAGGCTGAGGGGGTTTTACAACACACTGTCCTGAGTTGATAAGGAATACTGTTTGAAGTTAGAATCCACCAAAAAGGGTCATTATACAACACCCCCTAATGAACTTTTCTCTTTGTCTTGAATTCGTATCTTCCTACTTGAATTCTTAATAAAAACAGCACGAGGAGAAGCAGACCTTTGAGAAGAGCAGTGTGGTGGTTGTCTTCTGTCACACTGGTTTCTTCTCCCTTGTGCATGAGAAAATTGATTCTTGTTGTGGTCTGTTGTTTATAATTGTGTTTTTCTTTAATGTCTAGATGTATTTATCTGACAGCCACAGTTATCACAAAAAAGCACGTGAGATATTGGAGCGACTGTACATCAATACAGACTATGGAGTTTCTCCTTTTTTAATTTTTGGATACTGGTGGGATTTTTGTCAAGGATAAAACGTGCCTTGGCTCAAAAAAGGTTGAAAAACACTGCTCTAGGCATTTTACTGGATGATTGGTCTTTGTCAACATTTCAGAATGAATTTCTTTAGTTTTGGGGTTACTGGGAATCTGAAGTATTTGGGTCCCCATTTTCTT
Organism: Oryzias curvinotus; assembly: GCA_023969325.1. Classification (NCBI taxonomy): domain Eukaryota; kingdom Metazoa; phylum Chordata; class Actinopteri; order Beloniformes; family Adrianichthyidae; genus Oryzias; species Oryzias curvinotus. The sequence goes on along the minus strand of CM043707.1, from coordinate 15,551,971 downwards.
TTTTCATTTCTGCTTTAGAAAACTTTTGCAGACTATTTCTCTTTGATTGTGTGGGATAGCACTGATTGTTGAAATGTTTATGTCATATCTTGTTTGGTTTTTCTTTCTCTGAAAAGTCTTCATTCATGACATGGATGAAGACTTGTAGAGTCTTGTAGAGTTGGTAAGTTAGGGCCGTTTGAGTTTTCCACATGAATGTTTTTAATAAGTTGTTTTATTCTTAAGGGAATTGCCTTGATGATTTGGCTCTATTCCACTTTTTCTCCTCTTCTTTTCTAAGTAGAACAGATATTTTCAAATGAAAACCAATGACCCAGATGGTCCAAAAGGTGGAGCAAAGACCAAATCTATTTCTCCATCAGAGAGTCTTCCCCTTACTAAGCTCATCTCTGTTGTTCTAAAGTGGACTTTCATGAGGAGTGAAATAAAACATAATATAGGTAGACGCCTCATGGACTGTTGCTGCCTATAAACCTTTTTCACGCTGACATCAGACAAAATGGTGACATCTCCACCACTTTAGATCATTGAAGTAATCCTCCAATATTTATGTTTCAACATGTTCTATTTAAAATATCCACCTTCCATTGGAGCAGATATTATTCTGTCCATTGGTTTCTATTTTTTTTACAGTTTGTACTATTCTTTGATCCTTTTTTCCCTTTATCTTCCTGCAGATCAGACCAATATGTCACAATCCATCAGCAAGTGTCGCTAGAGCATTCATTTTTGTTCCAACAACAAACAAAAAGTGCCTCACATGAGTTTCCAGAGCTTTCCAAAGGACCCACTTCCTCAGGCCTGGTGGATCAGGGCAACAAAAAGAAAAGAGGGGCAAACTTTGGAAATCTTCTCCGGTAGCACCGACATGTACAGTCATCATTTTACCCAGAATTATCCACAACCTCAGGTGGAGGAACACAGCTAAAAAAAGATGGAGGAGCATCCCGGGGGGTATTCCAGGAAGCATGTTTAAACTAGCCTGATTTTAAGCCTGAACTCTGGCTGAAATCCGCCTGAACTTGCTTACTCGGGGTATGTCGGTTCCAGAAGACCAGATATGAGTTGGCGTAATTACGCTCGACTTGGTAACCCTGGGTTAACGCACGTGCACGTCGTGTACATAAAGACATTCTCAATAGATCGCCGATTTCTGGAGTCACCATGGAAACGCGTGGGGGGAAAAGAAGAAAGCGCGACACTTGAGACGGAAGTGAGACGGAGTCTGAGATTTTAATGACGCCGTATGAAGATAACAGACAAAGTAAACGCACGAGTTTCTGATCTTGTTTCCATTTTCCTTGTGACGCATGTATATATATATATATATACATATACATATATATATATATATATATGTATATATATATATATATATATATATATATATATATATATATATATATATATATATATATATATATATATATATATATATATATATATATATATATATATATTGAACTCTCATATGTCTAAGTTTGAGCCGGTGAATATGCTAATTTTTATAACAATAAAAAGGACGGTAAAAAATGCACAGAGTGCAAAAAGTAATTAAAGAATTTCCCATCATTGTACTTCCATATCATAAGTGTAGGGTGCTATAAAAACTCATCATCCTCTCCTTCGCTCTCACTCGTGGTGCTGAGACGTAAGCACAGTAGGACAAAATAACTCGGCAAAACACAGTAAAACAGCTAAACAACTAAACATATTTAGTCAAAAAGCCACACTTCAACCCAAATCCGTCCAGACAGGCAAAGGGAATGATGTCCCAGAATCCCTTGCGGTGCCGATCTAACAGCAGCACCAAAGTTACACCTACTTAATTGAATTAATTTGAATGAAAGGAAAATAATTGTCTGAAAACTATGTGTTATTTTTAAGGTGACTTAACAAAAAAATGATTTATCTTAACTGAAGCAAATAATTAAGTTAGATCAAAGTAAACAAGTTTAATTTTCCAACATCCATATGTGATCTTATCATCCTCTCACTGTGGAAAAAGTATTATCTGACCTTCTTCATCCACTAAATCATCTTCAAATGGACACGCCATGCTGCTGCACCTCTCTGATAACAAACTAACCTTCAACTAAACCTGCTCCAGACCAGGTTATGTTCAGAGCATGAGTTGCCATGGCAACTTGACCTACCCTGAAGCATACCTCTGTTTCTGGAACCGAAAGCTGAGGTTATCAACTTCCTTAGCTTCAAACTTATCGTGGGAGCTAGCATAACCTGCTTTCTGGAATACCCCCCCGATTCTCTTGGAACAGGGGTGGGCAACCCTGGTCCTCAAGAGCTTCAACCCTGCCTGTTTTCCAGCTCTCCCTCATCAGCTTGCTGTTGATTGGCTGACTCAAGTGATTTCACATCCTGATTGACTGAACACACCTGATTTAAGTTATCGGCATCGAGCATTCCAGGGAGAGCTGGAAAACAGGCAGGGTTGAGGCTCTTGAGGACCAGGGTTACCCACCCCTGTCTTGGAACAACTGAGCTAAAGGATTTATTGTCAGTGTGTTGAACTTAGCTGCTGATTTTTGGATTGTTGGGAGTTTTTAGACTAAATGGAGACCAAAAGACTTTTTCTCTTGTTTTCTGGTTTAACATCTATGAAAAAAAACCATTCAGTTGATGTAAAAATCCTCATCAGACATGAAATCAACCGCTATTCCTGCTGTTTCTGACCGTTTTCATGGTCTGCAGGTCTGACAGCAACAATCTCAAATGTTGGACTGAACCATTTTGTTGTAAACATGTGTTGTTGTTTGTGTGTGTTGATCAACAAACACATGCTGTGAAGAGGAAACTGCAGTGACGGCAGCCATGTTGGAGCCTCACACATGTTCTCGTTAGGATCAAATGAACCCGTGTGTTTGAGACTGAAAGAAAGACTGAAGGACAAAGAAATATGAAGACTCACTAAGAATCAAATCCAGAATTTATGCATGTCTTCATACAAAAAAGCTGCAGACATTTTACAGACACAATTGAGGTTTTTAAATTCTTTTGGAACAAGAAGATGCAGTTCTGGATTAGGCCAGAGGGTGTAGCCCTTCTGATCTTATTTCTATTTTCATTATGATATATATATATATATATATATAAAATTTTCCCCTTTCACCCTCCGCGGGTGGTTTCTCACTCAAGCTCAGGTCCTCAGAGGCCTGGGAGCTTGAGGGTTCTGCGCAGTATCTTAGCTGTTCCTAGCACTGCGCTTTTCTGGATTGAGATGTCTGAGATCTTTCCAGGTATCTGTTGTAACCGCTCCTCTAGCTTGGGGGTTACTGCCCCGAGTGCTCCAATTACCACAGGCACCACCGTCACCTTCACTTTCCATGTTTTCTCCAGTTCTTCTCTGAGTCCCTGGTATTTCTCCAGTTTCTCATGTTCCTTCTTCCTGATGTTTCCATCACTTGGCACTGCCACATCCACCACAACGCCTTTCCTCTGTTCTTTATCCACCACTACAATGTCTGGTTGGTTCGCCATTACCATCCTATCAGTCTGGATCTGGAAGTCCCACAGGATCTTTGCCCTCTCATTCTCTACCACCTTCAGGGGGTGTTTCCTATTTTGACCTTGGGGTTTCCAGTCCATATTCTGCAAACATGTTCCTGTATATTATTCCAGCCACTTGATTGTGGCGCTCCATGTATGCTTTACCTGCCAGCATCCTACATCCTGCAGTTATGTGCTGGATTGTTTCAGGCGCCTCTTTGCACAGCCTACACCTTGGGTCTTGTCTGGTGTGGTAGATCTGAGCCTCTTTCGCTCTGGTGCTCAGGGCTTGTTCCTGAGCTGCCAGGATGAGTGCTTCAGTGCTGTCCTGTAGGCCAGCCCTCTCTAGCCATTGGTAGAACTTCTTGATATCAGCCACTTCAGTTATGGTCCGGTGGTACATCCCATGCAGGGATTTGTCCTCCCATGAGGATCTGTCATCCAGCACTGTATCCTCTGTTCTCCATTGCCTGAGACATTCACTGAGCACACTGTCAGTTGGGGCCTTGAGCTTGATGTACTCATGCATCTAGGATGTTTCATCCTGGATAGTGGCTTCTACGCTCACTAGTCCTCGGCCTCCTTCCTTGCGGCTGGCATACAGTCTAAAGGTGCCGGATTTGGGATGGACCCCTCCGTGCATGGGGAGGAGCTTTTGTGTCTTAACATCCGTGGTCTGTACCTCTTCCTTTGGCCATCTTATTATTCCTGTAGGGTATCTGATAACTGGCAGTGCGTAGCTGTTTATTGCCCGGGTCTTATTTTTGCCATTGAGCTGGCTTCTCAGGACTTGCCTTACCCATTGGAGGTATTTAGCTGTTGCAGCTTTCCTTGTTGCCTGCTCCGGGTTGCCATTTGCCTGTGGAATTCTGAGGTACTTGTAACTGTCCTCGATGTCTGCTATTGTTCCTTCTGGGAGTGAGATCCCTCCTGTGTGGACTACCTTGCCTCTCTTTGTCACCATCCGGCTGCATTTCTCGAGCCCGAATGACATCCCAGTGTCAGTACTGTAGATCCTGGTGGTGTGGATCAGGGAGTCAATGTCACGCTCGCTCTTAGCATATAGCTTGATGTCATCCATGTAGAGGAGGTGACTGATGTTGGCCCCATTTCTGAGTCAGTATCCATAGCCAGTCTTGCTCATTATTTGGCTGAGGGGGTTCAGACCTATGCAGAACAGCAGTGGGGACAGAGCATCACCTTGGTATATCCCACATTTGATGGACACTTGTGCAAGTGGCTTGCCATTGGCTTCAAGGGTGGTTTTCCACAGCTTCATTGAGTTTCCTATGAAGGCTATTAGAGTCCTGTTGATGTTGTACAGCTTCAAGCATTCAGTGAGCCACGTGTGTGGCATTGAGTCATAGGCTTTCTTGTAATCAATCCAGGCTGTGCACAGGTTGGTGTGTCGTGACCTGCAGTCTTGAGCGACTGTTCTGTCAACCAGGAGTTGGTGTTTGGCTCCTCTGTAGTCTCTACCAATGCCCTTCTGTGTGTTGATCATGTATTGACCCATGTGCCTATTTATCTTGGTTGCAATGATGCCTGACATGAGCTTCCATGTTGTGGAGAGACAGGTTATTGGCCGGTAGTTGGATGGGACTGCACCCTTTGAGGGATCCTTCTGGATCAGGATCGTTCGCCCTTCTGTTAGCCATTCGGGGTGAGTCCCATCTCTTAGCAGCTGGTTCATTTGTGCTGCCAGGCGCTCGTGGAGTGTGGTAAGCTTCTTTAGCCAGTAGGCATGTATCGTGTCAGGGCCCGGTGCTGTCCAGTTCTTCATACCTGAGACTCTTTCGTGGATGTCTGCCACTGTGATGGTTACTGGATTCTGTTCAGGGAGGTTGCTATGTTCTTCTCTCAGAGAGACCAGCCTCTGGGCATTGCTGTTATGTGCTGTCTCTTTCTCCCATATACTTTTCCAATACTGTTCAGTTTCTAGCCTTGGTGGGTCTGCTCGGCTGTTTTGACCCTGCCACTGAGCATACACTTTCGCAGGTTGAGTTGCGAACAGCCTGTTTATCCGTCTGGCTTCATTGTCTCTTGTGTACCTCTTTAGGCGGCTACCTAAGGCTAGGAGCCTTTGTTTGGCAGTTTCCAGTGCTTCAGGTATGAGCATCTGGCTGTATCTCTTAGGTACTTGCTTTCTCAGGGCGTGTCATGAAGCCGCAAAAGCTGCGCTACATTTAGAATTGATTGTGATTTATTAAGGGAAAGATACGTAGGATGTGCGTGTGCATGCTTTTATAAATCCGAATATCTCTGTACCTACGCACGTACCATGATTCATCCGTACGCCACTTCTGACGCAAATCCTACGCAAAGTTTTATAAATGAGGCCCCTGGTCTGGAGCAGGTTTAGTTGAAGGTTAGTTGGTTTTGAAGGAATTTATATTTTTGTGGTCTCATTTCTTTTAGGTTTTTGTCTTATCTTTTTATTTCAGTGAAGATTATTTTCAGACTTTAAGTGTGTGCTCCCGGACTTTGAATTTCAAAGGGACATCCTGTCTCTTTTCACTGTAAGCTCCAGAACTCACCCCCTGCAGAGACACCTGGAGTTTCTAAGGCCAGTTGGGAACTGTGGCTGCAGCCTGTCAATGGATCATAAAATTAACATTGCATGGGAACTTCCATGGGGACACAGTTGGGGGTCGGACACGTTCGTCTGCCAGAGTAACCCCCCTGGAACTTTTCCGCGGCAAATGGATGCTGGGACCAAATATGGACTGAGGGAAGTGACCGGACCTTTCGGACCAGCCAATCTACGCGTGCAGGAGGAGGAGTGTAGTGGCCATGTTCCTTTCTGAAGGAGGAGGCTACAGCCACGCATCAAAACCGCTGGTCAGGGTGATGCTCTGGGTTCTCTCTTTGAAATTGCTGGCAGGGTAAGTCGCCAGTAAACTAGGCGCTGAGCCAGCCCTGGAAACTCCTGAGAACCCGGGCGCTCGTTATAATTTTTGGGTGTTTTACTATGCTTTAGAAATATTGTTAGGGAAATAAATTTTGTTTATCTTTTATCTGAACGAATCCGTGGGTTTCTTGTTTTCAACTTTTTTGAACACGCAAAGAAAGTATCTACAAAGCGACTAGATATTTTCTCCTTCAGTTTTCAGAGAAGTGAAGGAGCTTGCAAGCAGAAACTCATTCTTTTGCAGATGATGCAGTTGTATTACTTTTTTTGATGGACGTATAATCTTCATACGCAGTCACTGAAATCTCAGACTCCATCTCACTGTAGTACAGCGCTCTCTTTTTTTTCTCCATGGTGACTCCGGAAATCCGCAATCTATTGAGAATGTCTTTATGTACTTGCTGTGCACACGCATTAACCCAGGGTTACCAAGTCGAGTGTAATTATGCTAACTCATATCCGGTCTTTTGGAACCGACATACCCAGAGTAAGCAAGTTTAGGTGGACTTCAGCCACAGATTGGTCGGCTGTGAACCACTGAGGAAAACAGAGGAACAAGCAGAACACGAGAACCCCATTTTCTACTGTTGTCTTCTGGTCCAAACTGTGTCAGCTCCAGAAACTTCATCTGCAGGAACTATGTCCAAAACTTCACATCATGATACAGAATTAGACTTCAAAATAAAAGTCTTTCCTTTTTTACTTTATGTGCATCCATGAAAAATATTTACATTGAAATATAAAACCATCAACTGAGTAGCAACAGATTTAACTTAAAAGTAGTAAATCTACAACCCTAAACATATTCTATTTAGGAAAAAAACCTTTCTACTTTATAAGTCTAATTAGAATGACTACATTCTAGTTACATTTCTTCAGGTTTACTGTGAAAAGATAAATCTGTTCAAAAGACAAAAACAATGAAGAAATCAATTCTAAAAGCTGCAAATGCTGAATTCATCTTCCAAGACAAAAGCTGGATTTCAAAGAGACTCAAAGCCAGAATGAAGTTTGCAGATTTCTTTTGAGCTGAACCTCACTGCCGCCTTCAGACTGATGAGAAAACCACAGAAAAGCAGTTTGTTTGCTTCATCTTCTTCACAGTTTCTGATGAAGCTCTGTGATCTCACCTGTCCCGAGTTCAGCAGTCAGAACTGGACCTGAGAAGTCCAGCTTTTGAACCAGCAGAGAACTAACAAACAGCAGAAACCCACTCTTTGGGAAAGACTCCACACTTCTGACTGATGTTCACATCCACTTTATTCTTCACAGTAAAGATTGGCACAGAACACTGAGAATCAAACAGAACAGAGGAACAGTTCTAATGTCTGCAAGAAAACATGAATTACAAGAACACAATAGCAGTCTGGAATCACAATAAGTCAGGTTCTTTATTCACCTCTTCCTGAATGCATTTTGGGGAAAATCTTCTCCCAAAGAAATGCCTACTCATGTGACCCAAAAAAATCTAAATGGCAGTCGCTGCTTTTTAAAAACTTTAATGATATGTTTTTGGAGAATAAATTTACGACTGAAACTTTTATCACATTCTTTACAAAGAAAATGGCTTTTCTCCTGTGTGAGTTCTCAGGTGTCTTTTGAGATGACTGCTACAACTAAAACTTTTTTCACATGCTTTACAATAAAAGGGCTTTTCTCCTGTGTGAGTCCTCATATGTTTTCGGAGATTAAAGTTACAACGGAAACTTTTATCACATTCTTTACAAAAAAAGGGCTTTTCTCCTGTGTGAGTTCTCGTGTGTCTTTTGAGATGACTGCTACAACTAAAACTTTTATCACAGCTTTTACAAAAAAAGGGCTTTTCTCCTGTGTGAGTTCTCATATGTTTTTGGAGATTAAAGTTACAACGGAAACTTTTATCACATTCTTTACAAAAAAAGGGCTTTTCTCCTGTGTGAGTCCTCATATGTTTTTGGAGATTAAAGCTACAAAGGAAACTTTTATCACATTCTTTACAAAAAAAGGGCTTTTCTCCTGTGTGAGTTCTCATGTGACTTTTGAGATGAATGTTACTACTAAAACTTTTATCACATTCTTTACAAAAAAATGGCTTTTCTCCTGTGTGAGTTCTCATGTGACTTTTGAGATGAATTTTACGACTAAAACCTTTATCACATTCTTTACAAGTGAAAGGCTTCTCTCCTGTATGAGTTCTTATATGTCTTTGGAGATCAGATGTTGCATTAAAACATTTATCACATTCTTTACATGTAAAAGGCTTCTCTCCTGTATGAGTTCTCATGTGTCTTTTGAGATTATATATTTCACTAAAACTTTTTTTACATTCTTTGCAAGAAAAAAGCTTCTCTCCTGTATGAGTTCTCATGTGTCTTTTGAAATCACCTGTGTGACTAAAACTTTTATCACATTCTTCACAAGCAAAAGACTTATTTCCTGTATGAGTTCTCATGTGTGTTTTGAGATTATGTATATCGCTAAACCTTTTATCACATTTTTTACAAATAAAAGGCTTTTCTCCTGTATCAGTCTCCTGCTTCAGATAATGCCGATCGTCATCCTGACTGATGCAGAGTTCCTCTGGTTCCTCTATATTCTGTGGAGGTTCTGGTTCCTGCAGTTCCTCTTTAATCTGTGGAGGTTCTGGTTCCAGCAGTTCCTCTTTAATCTGTGGAGGTTCTGGTCCCAGCAGTTCCTCTTTAATCTGTGGAGGTTCTGGTTCCAGTAGTTCCTCTTTAATCTGTGGAGATTCTGGTTCCAGTAGTTCCTCTTTAATCTGTGGAGGTTCTGGTTCCTCATGTTCCATCATGAAGTTCCTCTGCTGGTTGCAGAGATCTTCCTCTTCAGTCATCCAATGCTGGGGTAGGACTGTAGGAACACAAACACATTAAGGAGCCTTTTATACATTTCCAGGACATTTGGGTTTTGTCAAGCATCAATAAACTCTGTGATCATTGGGGAAAATACCTGAAGAGTCTAGAGGACCGGAAGAGACTAATTGAAATACATATATAGACCCTCAAGTTATTTAATAAATGTGTGATTCATTATTTAAAATAATAAAGAAAATAGATAAAACTGAAAACCAATACATAAATGCTCTCATATATATATATATATGAGAGCATTTATGTATATATATATATATATATATATATAATATATATATATATATATATATATATATATATATATATATACATACATTTATATATATGTACACACATATATATATATATATATATATATATATACACATATATATATACATATATATATATATATACATATACATATATATATACACATATACATATACACATATACATATATACATATATATATATATACTTAACCATGCATGCATGCATGCATGCATGCATGCATACATGCATACATGCATACATGCATACATGCATACATGCATACATACATACATACATACATACATACATACATACATACATACATACATACATACATACATACATACATACATACGTGTGTGTGTGTGTGTGTGTATGTATATATATCCTTGAGATGCTTAGCTATAAGAGTAACCATGGAAGAAAACAATACCCACCATGGAAGCAACGGTTAGAGGCCAAAATCAAGGCAACTCGGAAGGATGTGAGTAAGCTGACAGAAGCTCAAAGAGGTACAATGAGAAAGCAAGTACCTAAGAGATACAGCCAGATGCCCATACCTGAAGCACAGGAAACTGCCGAACAAAGGCTCCTAGCCTTGAGCAGCCGCCTTAAGACGTACACAAGAGACAATGAAGCCAGACGGATAAACAGGCTGTTAGCAACTCAACCTGCAAAAGTACGCTTAGTGGCAGGGTCAAAACAGCCGAGCAGACCCACCAAGGCTAGAAACTGAACAGTATTGGAAAAGTATATGGGAGAAAGAGACAGCACATAACAGCAATGCCCAGAGGCTGGTCTCTCTGAGAGAAGAACATAGCAACCTCCCTGAACAGAATCCAGTAACCATCACAGTGGTATGACATCAAAATATATGCTAAGAGCGTGCGTGACATTGACTCCCTGATCCACACCACCAGGATCTACAGTACTGACATTGGGATGTCATTCGGGCTCGAGAAATGCAGCCGGATGGTGACAAAGAGAGGCAAGGTAGTCCACACAGGAGGGATCTCACTCCCAGAAGGAACAATAGCAGACATTGAGGACAGTTAAAAGTACCTTGGAATTCCACAGGCAAAAGGCAACCTGGAGCAGGCAACAAGGAAAGCTGCAACAGCTAAATACCTCCAACGGGTAAGGCAAGTACTGAGAAGCCAGCTCAATGGCAAGAACAAGACCCGGGCAATAAACAGCTACGCACTGCCAGTTATCAGATACCCTGCAGGAATAATAAGATGGCCAAAGGAAGAGGTACAGACCACGGATGTTAAGACACGAAAGCTCCTCACCATGCATGGAGGGTTCCATCCCAAATCCAGCACCCTGAGACTGTATGCTAGCCACAAGGAAGGAGGCAGAGGACTAGTGAGCGTAGAAGCCACTATCCTGGATGAAACATCCAAGATGCATGAATACATCAAGCTCAAGGCCCCAACTGACAGTGTGCTCAGTGAATGTCTCAGGCAATGGAGAGCAGAGGATACAGTGCTGGAGGACAGATCCTCATGGGAGGACAAACCCCTGCATGGGATGTACCACCGGACCATAACTGAAGTGGCTGATATCAAGAAGTCCTAGCAATGGCTAGAGAGGGCTGGCCTACAGGACAGCACTGAAGCACTCATCCTGGCAGCTCAGGAACAAGCCCTGAGCACCAGAGCGAAAGAGGCTCAGATCTACCACACCAGACAAGACCCAAGGTGTAGGCTAGGGCTGTGACGATAACTGCATCACCGCACGTTTTTTTTTTTAAGTTTTGCATATGGCGCGTGATTGGAACTATAATAAACACATTAAACACGTTTATCTTTTGCTGATAATTTACTTTTTCTGCTAGTCCTGTGTTCAGACTTTCCTTCTTTCTTTCAGACTGTTTTCTCTTTCTCTCCCACTGCGCCTGTCACCGTCTTTCGTCGGAGCACGCTCTCAGTGCCTCCGCGCTGCACGTGCCACGCGCCTCCCTTTACACACAGGAGCGTGCTTTCAGAAGCACACATCCTCATTCTACAACAGAAGTTTTCGTCTCGTGAGGAAATATGACAAATTTACTGCGTTCTAATTATTAATTTACATTGTATTTATTTCCGTTACAAGCTGCGTGCGTTCTTAAGGGCGCGCGACACGGCTGCTCACCGGAGGATTTTGTGTGTGTAGGGAAGGGGGGGGGGGGTATTACGGTTCACCTTAACTTGTTTGGGAACTATTTTGTTCAGCGCAACGTTACGTGTCTGTATAAACACAGGCGGAGCCTCCTGCCCCGCGCTCTTCATGGGTGTCAGGTTTCATGGCTACCAGAAAGGTGACAAAGTGTCTGCAGCCTGTTTATTACTGGGCAATATTTAATATTCTGAGAAGATGTCTGTACCAAAGAGCACAGGTGAAGGCTCGCATGCAGCTAGAGATCTGTCCGCTGCAGAGGAATCAACAGGCACGTTAGGGGTTCATTAGTGAGATAGGTAGTAGTTAGTTGTTACTGTTATTTGTTAATGACGAATACTACCTTGTAATTGTATTTATTTCTGATGCGGCTGCCGGGGGATTTTTTTGGGGGTGGGGGTGGGCTGCAGTTCACCGTGACACCGCGCCCCCTGGTGGTTCATCACCGCGGTGATGAAAAATCCGAGACCGTCACAGCTCTAGTGTAGGCTGTGTAAAGAGGCGCCTGAAAAAGTCCAGCACATAACTGTAGAGTGTAAGATGCTGGCAGGGAGTGAATTCAAGATGGCGGCTTAAGAGTAGGTCAGGTTCGGGAAAGCTGGTGCAGCTAATCATTGATAATCATTGATAATTTCACTTAACCCTACTCTCAGGAACAGTAAAGGCATTTATGTGGTTTGCGAACTTAGAGTGAGCATAAATAGTTATTTTCTGAGACAGTCTGATACGATGCCACGTAGAAAGAACCAGACTGCGGATGCCTCCAACGGACTAAATCAACAAGCTAATATGGCTGAGATTGAAGCTAATTTGGCGGTCCAGGCTGGAACCGATGCTAATTTACTCCTATTCCGTGAAGCTGTAGTAAACGAGATTACGGCGAACATCTCCAAACTCATTGATGAAAAATTGGGACAGATATCGGAACTGTTAAAAAAACAGGGTGACACGCTCGATAGCCATGAGAAGAGGGCGTCGAGGGAGACGATCCAACACGCTTTTTCTCGTCCTGGCTCCCTAAAGCGCTACATCTTGACATGAAGATGGGCCGGGTGAAGTTGGAAAGAGTAAACTGTGCGCTTCGCCCAAAGCCCCCTGCTACACAGAGACCCAGGCCAGTGCTTGTGCGTTTTCATAACTACCAAGACAAGACATCTAAGGGGTTTAATGACCCTGTAGAGGCAGAAAACTATGCTGATTTACTAGAGGAGGCACCCGCCACTAATAACTAAGGTGGCATCACTGCTCAGCTGATTAAGGAATCATGTCCCCCCCTTTTTTTTCTTCTTTTTTTGTGATCTTTATCGATGGCTGAGAACATAAATGTATGTGAATTTTACCTAACCTGGAGTTTTGATTTTACAATGAGGTTAAGTATGGACATCTATAGGCACGGCCTCCCAGCGCCCCGGACAGACTGGTTATCTTTTTTTTCCGTCAGAGTTCCCCTTCACTCTATCTCCTCCATGATAGGAGAAGGACAGTGTTTACGCTTTATGCCAATGTTAGGCGAAGTGTACTTTATGTGCACAGTTTTTAGTTATTATGGTTTATTTCGTGTTTTTCTTTGGCCCCATGTTCAACTTGATATTTTTCTTTACTATTGTATTGTGCTGCTGTCTTGGAATAATACCGTTTGTAGTCAATTATATCTGGTCTGAAATTTTGCACTTGGAATGTTCATGGATTACATACACCTGTAAAGCGGAAAAAGGTTTTAAATTAACTTAGGAAAGAATCAGTTCAGATCGTACTGTTGCAAGAAACTCATTTAAATGACAGTGAACATTTGAAGTTGCGGCAGGAGGGCTTAGGACAAGTTTATTGTTCATCTTTCACTTCAAAAAGTCGAGGTGTGGCTATTTTGATTAAAAAAAGGTACCATTCAAACTCTTGGACTGTATAAAGGACACATCAGGATGTTATGTTATGATAAAGGGTTTGCTTTTTGGAAAAGAAACAGCATTATTGAATTTTTACAACCCACCCGGTTAACCAACCAACCTCTTACCTACAGCTTTTTCTAAAGTCATAAATCTTAATATTGAACAGGCACTCATAGGTGGAGATTTTAACTGCCACTTGAACCCTATCATGGACAAGTCTCCGTCTGGTAAATTATCATTTTCCTCTCATGTGAAGGAATTTATATTTTTGTGGTCTTATTTCTCTTAGGTTTTTTGTCTTATCTTTATTTCAGTGAAGGTTGTTTTCAGATTTAAGTGTGTGGGGTTCCCGGCCTTTGAATTTCAAAGGGACATCCTGTCTCTTTTCACTGTAAGCTCCAGAACTCACCCCCTGCAGAGACACCTGGATTTTCCTAAGGCCATTTGGGAGACTGGCTGCAGTCTGACAATGGATCATAAAATTTATCGTTCCATGGGAGCCTCTGAAAATGCAGATTCACATGTGGAGAACAAAGCCTTGAGACTTGCCACCTGTGGTGAGAGATCCTGTCGATGTGGTTGACCACATGGTGAATCATTGGTGGCAGACCATGTCCATCTGTGAAGAACCCCCCCCCCCCCCCCCGGAAACTTTTGGCGGGAACTGGATGCTGTGATTCCAAATATGGACTGAAGGAAGTGGGCGGACCTTTCGGCCGGCCAATCTGAGCATGCAGAGGAGAAGTGTAGCGGCCATCTTGCATCATGGAGGACGGGGCTGAATCCATGGATCAAAACCCCTGAGCAGGGGGTGTTCTGTGTCTCTCTCTGAACAGGCTGGCATGTTAAGACACTGTTAACTGGTGCTTTGCCATCTCTGTGGTAATTCTAGAGAACCCGGGTGCTCGTTATAATTCGTTATAATTATGTTTTAGAAATATTGTTAGGGAAATAAATTTTGTTTATCTTTTATCCAATCGAATCCAGTGGTGTTCTTGTTCTAAACTTTTTTGAACACGGAAAGAAAATATCTACAAATCGAATAGATATTTTCTCCTTTACATGCTAAGATTATCAATGCATTCTGCAAAGACATGGATAATGCTGACGTCTGGAGGGCTCAGCATTTAATTGATAAACAATACACATTCTTTTCAAATGCAATACGATCATTTACAAGGATTGATTATTTTTTGCTTCCTAAAGTTCTAATGCGATCAGTTACTTCTAGCTCAATTGGCACATTCGTTGTTTCTGATCATGCTCCCGTTTTTATTCAGTATACTGTGGCACACCCAGTGACACAACCCAGGTATGGAAATTGACTCCCTCTTTACTTAAAGACAAAAAAATTGTGTCTTACTTTAAAGATGAATTTGAGGTATTTATGTCTGTTAATTTGGCCTCTACAAATGACTCATCATTATTATGGGAGACCCCTAAAGCCTTTTCTCGGGGGATTATTATGTCCTACACGTTTACTAAAAAACGAAAACAGTTCAAACAAAGGAAGACCCTGGAGATTAAATTGGGTCGTGCCGAGAGAGAATATGTAAAGCATCCATCTGTACATAGGAGTAAGGAAATGTCTGCACTTCGAGCTGCCCTTGATACACTTTTAACGGGGGAAGCTGAAAATCAGATTAGATTTACAAAACAAAAACTATATGAACATGGAGATAAAGCAGGAAGATATTTGGCATATTTAACAAAAAAAGGCTGATTCACAGACTATCCCTTCTGTCATAGACACACATGGGAAGCAAATATTTAACAGTTTAGATATTAATAACGTATTTAAGGATTTCTATGAGAATTTATATAAATCTGATCAACAGCCTGTTTCATTTGAGAATGTGGAAAGTTTCTTTTTCTAACCTGAAGCTTCCCTGTCTGTCAGAGGAATAAAGAACATGTCTTGATGCCCCCATATCTGAAAAGGAAGTACTTGCTGCAATTAAAGGGCTGCAATCTGGCAAATCCCCTGGACCTGATGGGCTCAGTGTGGAATTTTATAAAGAATTCCATAAGTTATTAATTACTCCTCTGTTAAATATGTTTAACGACTCTTGTTAAAGGGCTGCTACCACGGTCCTTAAGAGAAGCGAATATCTCCTTGATTTTAAAAAAGGGAAAAGCACCTGAGGACTGTGCATCGTACAGGCCTATTTCACTTTTGAATCTGGACCTAAAAATACTGTCTAAAATCTTAGCAATGCGAATGGAGCGTCTACTACCTATATTAATTAACAATGGCCAAACTGGATTTGTTATGGGTCGTAATTCTCACAATAACATGCGTCGATTATTAAACATCATTCAGTATTTTCATCAACACTCTAGAAGTGGTCTTGTGCTTTCTTTCTATGCAGAAAAAGCTTTTGACAATGTAGAATTGCCATATCTATTCTATATACTGCGCAAATTTGGCCTGGGAATGAATTTCATAAACTGGATGAAACTTTTGTACGCAGACCCTCTCTCGGCAGTACTTACAAATGGCTTGCAATTTCTATTTTGGTATTTTTAGAGGAACAAGACAGGGCTGTCCTCTATCACTGCTGCTTTTCGCACTTGTGATCGAGCCCTTGGCTGAGGCCATTAGGACAAATAACAGTATATCTGGTCTCCGTATTGAGAATAGAGAACATAAGATTACACTTTATGCCGACGACATCCTGATAGTGGTGACAAAACCAAATGTATAAATTCCTTGCCTCATTGAGACAATAAAGTTGTTCAGTAGTTTTTTCAGGCTATAAAATAAGTTTTTGTAAATCCGCGGCCATGCTCTTGGGCATCTTGAAACAGGTGCCTGTGCAACCTTTTCCTTTTAAATGGTCACCGGAAGGTTTTGTGTATTTAGGCATCAATGTTACACCTGTATTTGATGGAATGTATAAAGCCAACTTCCCCCCACTGCTTGAGTGCATTCGACTGGACCTGGAGAGATGGAGCAATCTTCCAATTTCTTGGGTTGGACGAGTCGCCTTAATAAAAATGAGCATTCTTCCTAGATTGCTTTATCCACTACAAATGGTACCTGTAATGTTATCACACAAAACCACCAAACAATTAAATAGTTGGCTCAGTTCCTTTATATGGTCTAAAAGAAAACCACGCCTAAAATTGTCCACACTATGTTGCTCATCTTTGGATGGAGGCCTGGACCTCCCAGACATTAGAAATTATCAACTTAGTGCTCACTTGCGTGTTATCTCTGAATGGGTGAGCAATAGTCCTGCATGTCTTTGGATTGACATAGAGAGTTCTTTGTCTAACTGTCCCTTAACAACTTTACTTTTTGTTAAAAAAGATAAATCACCAAAGTCTTTCTGCAGGAATCCTATTACAATTTCTACTATTACAGCATGGCGAACAATAAGACAGTTGGAAGGCAGGTCCCAGGTAACTTCTGTTCTCACACCATTATGCAATAATCCAGATTTTCTGCCTGGGATGATGGACAGTAGATTCTGTGTTTGGGCAAACAAAGGATTGTCCAGATTACAAGATCTGTTAGAGGGGCATACAATGATGTCATTTAGGGCTGCACGATATGAGCAAAACTTGCGATATGAGGGATCAATGTTGCGATAACGATATAATTTGCGGTATATACACAAATAGCAAAACAACCAAAAACATAATTACTGTTTCATTGCAACAATTTAAAAATTATACTCCAAATGACCCTCGTTGACGTAGGAGGCAAACATCTAACATACAAGAGCTCCATCTGATTGGTCAACAACATGAAATGGTCCATCCAATTGGTCAAATGCATACATGGATTTTTTTGATTAGTTAAATACTTCAAGCTGCCATTAGATTGTTTTAGCACATTTAAGGCAACCATTTATTGCGATTTTTGCTGACTTCTGCGATATGGATATTGCACTGCTTGATATTGCGATAACGATAAATTTTGCGGTATATTGTGCAGGCCTAATGTCATTTAATCAGTTAGTCAGAAAATACAATGTCCCTAACACTGACTTTTATCAATATTTACAGGTGAGGGACTTTGTCAGCAAGAATATAAGACATCCACTTTCTTATGATACAACAGATGTTGAGAGACAGGTCTTTTTGACAAAACCAGCAAGTTCCATCAGTGCATTCTATCATATTCTAAAATGTAAGACTTCAACTAACACTAAACACTTGAAAAAATTATGGGACAAAGAACTTGGTTTAGAGATTACTGAGGGGGAGTGGAAAAATGTCTGGGAAGGTGTTAAAACACTGTGTGTTTGTAATAGAGTCAAAGCAACTCAACTCATGATTCTCCACAGAGCCCACATCTCCCCCTATCAGCGGCAGAAAACCTGGCTCCTTCTCCTTGTGCTTGAAGTGCAAAACTGAGATCGGTACCCTAACACATTGCTTCTGGTCATGCTCAAAATTCAGCAGTTCTGGCGTGTTATTGATCTGGAAATGAATCAAGTTCTGTCGGCTAACTTGAACAAAAATCCCTTGTTCTTGCTGCTGGGATTAACTGACCCTGTTATCAGTGATAAATATAATAAGAAACTTTACAGAATGCTCACTTTTTGTGCTAGAAAATGTATCCTTATAAACTGGATCTCTGATAAAATCCCTTCTAAAGCACAATGGCAAAAAACTGTATTTAGTTACATGTCTCTCGACTACTTAACTTGTCAGCTACATCACAAAAATGATTTTGGAAAAATATGGGAACCTTTATTGTTGTATGTTGGACTAGACATTTCCACAATTATTAAAAGAGCACTTGTATTTTGATCTCAAACATGTATGTACAATAACAGCTCTACTGTTATTTGATCTTTCCTTTTGTTGTATGGTTTGGTTATGACTCCAGCACATATAATTTCTGTATTCGTGGGCCTGTTCTGTTCTGTTTTGTTTTATCCTGTTCTGTTAAAATGTTGAAAAATAATAAATATATAATAAGTAAATAAATAAATAAAATAGACAGGGAAATGAAGTAGTATGACCTACAAACCTGAGCAATACACGAATCCCAATTCAATTCAAATCAATTTTATTTATATAGACCCAAATCACAACGTCGTCTCAATGGGCTTTTTAATAAACATGAAATCAAAAAGCATCAAGTCTTATAATTCAATAGGTTGAAAACTAAACGGAACTAAACAGACTAAGCTAAAATAGCAGTAGGCATTCCTGCCCTTAGACCCCCCTTCTCCGCAGCGGTAGACTATTGGCATATTGACGCTAAAAAGCCTGTGGTTCTCCAGAAAAACATGAACATATTAACATACATCACATGCAGCATACCCCCAAATGTGTTATTCACAAAGATATTTACTTTTTAGATGCACTTTAAGTGCTTCATGTATTTTATCTCTGGTAATTGATTTCTGAAAGCAGTTTATGTCTTCAATAACTCAAAGGAAAGTTCCTAGCTACTTGATTTTTTTTTTAATGGGGGAATATTTTTTTTTTAAACTACATTTGCATTAAATGGTGTCAATTATTTGTATAAAAAAAGACCCTAACATTTGTTCACTGATTTAATATCTGATTTACAGCTATTTTTTATAAATAGTGGCTATGGCTTTGTTTTTCAAAAGTTAATACCAATGTGCCTGGCAGCTACTTGACTTATTCATTTTTTTCCCCGTTTACATCAATTTGGTACTAAATAATGGCACTGCTGTTGACGTTTGATAATTTTGTTTAAACCAAATGTCGTTTGTCAAAGACAGAATATTGCTGATTTCAGCAATGTTACACTAAAGTCTGTTATTCATTACAAATAAGACACAAGTTGTTTATTATCATGGTGTTTAAAAAATAAAACAAATAAATGGGGAAATGTGAGCTTTTCAAGTTTTTTCTTAAAGTTTGATATATCGTGAGTTGTTAGAGATGAGATATATGGATTATCACATTATCGCCATATTATCGTGAGCAATGTATCTCATTGTATCATATCGTAAGGTACACAGTGATTCCCAGCCCTACCAACTAGCAATACAGTCTGGCTATGTTCTAAGCATTTTTTTGGAAACAGATTTTGACCGGCCAGACTGTTTGCTAAACACCTGGCACCATACAATCTGTGTAACACCAAATTGTTCACTCACATGAATCAATAGGGTAAATCTACTCTGTTTTTTGTGTGTTCTTTGGGGGTTTTTTATTGTTTTTTTTAGGGTAAATCTATTGTTGACTTTTGGACTTATTATTGATATATTATTATTATTATTGACTTTTTATTTAGTTATTGTTTAACTTTTCTACATAATTTAAATTACATGTCCAAGTGGTCTAAAACTTCTAAATATTTAGAAATTATTTTTAAAAATTCTTTGAAATAATTGTTTTATGTAAGAAGTCCTGCAACAATGCATTTTTCATTAAAGTTTGAGCTTTTAAGGATGACTATTTCTCTTATTCAACAAAAATAAATTAGTTTGGATCCAGATAGCAGCTCAGACGAGGAAATGGTAAATGGCGTATACTTATATAGCGCTTTCTACCTTCTTACGAAGGCCCAAAGCGCTTTCAGTCACAGTCCCATTCACCCATGCACACACACAGTCACACACTGGCGGCGGCTCCGCTGCCCAACACAGGCGCCAACCTCCCACCAGAGGCAAGGTGGGGTTCAGTGTCTTGCCCAAGGACACTTCGACACATGGGCGTGCAAGGTCTCGAACCTGCAATCTTACGATCATGAGTCGACCGCCCTACCGCTGCCACGGCCGCCCCCAAGGAAAACAAAGACGTTCATGGATCTATATGTGTCTGCAGGTGAATGCAGTGAACAAACCTGCAACGTGCAGCTGAAGCTGCGGGTTCCAGATGATATCCAGCAGTCTGCGCTGACGACAGAGCTCCTCCTCGTTCTGGACGATGGTTCCTTCAGCAGCAGAAAGTTGTTCTCTGACAGAACCTTCCTGAGGTTCTGAAGACATGGTTCCTGCTCCGATCTTCAGCTCCAACTCCCACAAACACCGCCGTCCTCTTCACTGCAGCTCCGATCGATCATCTGCTAGTCTCACAATCACAGCAATCCACGTTGTCTTTCCGTTCAACACTACTTCACTCATTTACGACACTTTGGAAAATGCTGAGAGTTCTACACGAACCACGTATCGTCCTTTCTGTCCAAAAACCTCACAAACGTCCCAACAAAGCACCACCGACCTCTCAACACAAGCTAACGCTGCTAGCCTGCTAACAAGCTAACGCTGCTAGCGCCTCGTGCTGTTCTTCTTTAGTTGGCTAACAGCGTCATGGTGCTTTAGCGCCACCAGCTGGTCTGGAGTAAATCTACGTTAATCATAATATTCCCGGTATTTCTGTGTTTCTCAGAAATTCAATCAAATACAGATTTGTGACTTGATTAATTCCTTATAATATTGTACACTGTGTTTTGCAATGCTTTGCTGTATCTCCAGTATTTGAACAATAAGAAACTTTGTTTGCTTATATGCCAAAATACAAAAGATTAAAAATATACGAAAGACTAAAAGTAACTTTAGTTATGCATGAACGATTTTTACAAATAATGTGACATAATTACACCAAAACTAACAACACTGTTCAGATTTGAATAAAACGCAGGGAAAGCTGAAGAGCTTTAAACACATGTTTTTAAAAGTATTTTTAAATTGTACTTATTTACCAAGAAAACATTAAAATGAACAAAAAAAGAGAATAAAATAAACCTCAATGCAAATAATTCTCAAAATTTCCTTTAAAGAAAATAATAACAATATACAACTTTAGTTAAAAATTAAAAAGGCAATAATTGTGAAATCATCATAAAAAACTAATAGCAAATTTTCCTTAATTATTAAACAATACATATTAAAAAAAATAATAAAGTGAAATGAAACATAAAAAAATCAAAGAAACAACAATGAAAGGTCACTGACATCGTACTTATATTTTACAGCTGGGGGGTATTCCAAAAAGCAGGTTATGTGAGATACCACAGTAAGTTTGAGGCTAAGGAAGTTGATAACCTCAACTTTCGGTTCCAGAAATGGAGGTATGTTTCAGGGTATGTCAAGTTGCCATGGCAACACATGCTCTGAACATAACCTGGTCTAGCAGGTTTAGTTGAAGGTAAGTTTGTTTTCAGAGAGGTGAAGCAGCATGGCGTGGCCATTTGAAGATGATTTAGTGGATGAAGAAGAGCCCCCCCCCTCCCCTACCATACACAAATCCCCCGGTGGCCGTGTTGCAAATGAATACAATGACAACGCAGTATTCTTTATTAACAAATAAATATAATACTTTTAATAAGTAACCTACTACCTATCTATCTAATGAACTAACTATATAGGTGTTGTAGAAAGACTGTGTGTGTGTCAGTGCGCTGCGTGTGTAGGAGGAAGGAGCACACGTGAGCATGTTGATTCTTCTGCAGCAGACCGCTCTCTAGCTGCATGCGAGGCTTCACCTGTGCTCTCTGGTACAGACATCTTCTCAGAATATTATAAATTGCCCAGTAATAAACAGACTGCAGACACTTTGCCACCTTTCTGGTAGCCATGAAACCTGACACCCATGAAGAACGCGGGGCAAGAGGCTCCGCCTTTGTTTATACAGACATGTAACGTTGCGATGCACTAAATAGTTCCCAGAAAAAATATGTAGTGATATTCATGGAAATCTAACAGTGCACATTCATGTTTGGTGTTACAGAGTGAATGAGACCCCCCCAACACAAAATCCTACGGCGGGTGGCCGTGTCACGCACTCAAGAACGCACGCAGCTTGTAATGGAAATGAATACAATGGAAATTAATTATTAGAACGCAGTGAATTTGTCGTATTTCCTCGCAAGACAGAAACTTCTGTTCTAGAATGAGCATTTGTGTGTGCTGATAAAACCGTGCGCGTGTGTGTAAGAGGGAGAGTGTGCAGCGCAAGAGAAGCCGCATGGAGCGAAGGAGAACAGAAATAAAAGGTTTCCCCCAGAAGCCTGTGAAGTCTGAACACAGGACTAGCAGAAAAAGTAAATTATCAGCAAAGATGAATGTGTTTAATGTGTTTATTATAGTTCCAATCACACACCATATGCAGAACTTTCACACAAAAAACTTTAAAAAAGTGCGGTGATCACCACGGTGATGCAATTATTGGCACACCCCTAAAAGGAATTGTGAGATACCATTCCCTTTGCCTGCCTGGACAGATTTGGGTTTAAGTGTGGGTTTTTGTGTAAATATGTTTAGTTGTTGCTGTTTTACTATGTTTTGTCTAGTTATTTTACCCTGTTATGTTTAATTCTTTCTGCACCATGAGTGAGAGGGAGGGAGAGGAAGATGAGGAGAACATGAGGTCATTATACTAGGCCCTAAAAACCTCAGAGATGCTCTGTCTGCTCAGATAGTCTCCATGGATGGTGTAAGTATAGCCCCCAATTCCACAGTCATAAACCTATGGGTTCTATTTGACCAGGATTTATCATTTAAGGCTCACATATCTCAGGTGTGCAAAACTGCATTTTTCCACCTGCGGAATACAGCTAAGGTCAGAGATATACTCTCTAAGAATGATGCTGAAAAACTAATCTATGCATTTGTTACGTCAAGGCTGGATTACTGTAACTCCTTGTTAGCAGCGTGTCCTATTCTGCAACTAAAATCTGGAACAGCCTCCCTGAAGTCGCAAGACAGGCCTCTTCTGTGTTCATGTTTAAATCTAGACTTAAAACATTTCTGTTTAGCCGTGTATATGACTGAAAGGTCCTATCTGCACTTTTCTTTCCTTCCTTTCTTTTTAAATCTTTTTTTTTTAATTAATTTATTTATTTTAAAGTAAATTTTATGTTGATTATTTCTATGATGTATTGTGATTTTAATGCATTTTTCTGTTTTGTGAAGCACCTTGAATTACTTTGTGTACGAATTGTGCTATACAAATAAACTTGCCTAGCTTTGCCTTGCCTAAGAGTTCCTTAAGAAGTCTCCAGCTTGTTCAGAACGCAGCAGCTAGATCAGGGGTGGCGAACAAGTTTGACACCAAGAGCCGAATTTTTTCACTGTGAGAGTCAAAGATCCACACCACACACTGACCTGCCAAAACGTACACACACAAACACCCAATTAAAGCTGTATTACTTTCCATAACACACTACTCTCCCTACAACAGAACAGCAAGTATTGTACTTTTGTTTATTTCAAGGAAAGTGTCCACCCTCAATACACACATCAATGCAGCTAAACCAGAGTTAACACAGAGACTACCCTGGAGGTCAGATACCCCCTCCACACACTCACTCTCTCTCTCTCTCATCTCTCTCTCACACACACACACACACACTCTCTCTCTTTATCTCACTCTTTTCTCTGCCTCTCTCTGACACACACAACCACACAGTGACGGGCAGTGAGGTTGATGCTGGAGAGGCTCTGACTCCTCTGAAGTCAGATTTACGATGATAAAACTGAATATTTTCACCGTTCATCCAACAGTATTTAACTGGTAATTCTTTGTAACTCAACATTCCTCTTTAATGACCCTTACACCAACAAATACACAAAGTTCTGGACAGAGCATCCTTCTGGTGTCTGAGTGATTCATATTCACAATAAACACATTAAATACATCACATTTCAGTTGTGTGCAACTTAAATTAATGTTGACCTTCATTAGAATATCTTGCTTGTATATGTTTTTTTAATTTAAAATTGAATGACTGACATCTGCATCAAAGGCAAATAATTTATTAAAAATTAATACATTGCAATGAGTCAGTTCATACTTAGGAGTAGTAATCCAACAAGTGGTGAGTTTAAATTTAACTTTAAGCTGCGTTATTCACGCCTCTCCTTCCTGCTCATTTTTGGGAACCCCGTAACTTCATTTCACACTCAGTCAGCCAAACAGCATGCAGGTCAAATCAGCTAACAGCTACCTGGCTCACGGTTTTACACTGAAAATTCCCCACTTCCCATGACTCTTAGGGGCTGAAGACGGGGCTAACCCCCAGATCCCAGATCCAGATTTTCGCTGGGTCTGGCAGTTTTCTCATGACTTTTGGGCTGGAAAAACTGTGTCACTATCTGGCAACACTGATCAGCTCCTTTACGTGAGTGTCGGTCAGAACGGACCGATGTCTGTTCTCCACATTATAACAGGGCCTTCTTTCACAGAGATTTCTGCTCATTTATCTCCAGTTCTCTCGCTGCCTCATCAGTGAGCAGCGGGGATCTCATCAGTCAGTCTCTGCATCAAAGGATCCATGAGAAAAGTGATCTGCGGTCGTTTCCGTTCAGTTGCGCAATCAGCGTCACGTTCTGCGCTTTAATCATTCATATTGCAGCTTTCTGCTGTGAGCTCCACAAAGAAGTAAAGTGGGATGATGGCCGTTTTGAATGTGCACTTAGAAAAGCTTCAACTTGTTAATAAAGGAGACAATTTGTGTTATTTATTTGCTTGTTTTGTTGTATTTTGAGGACCCCCTTGAAAACGAGATGACACATCTCAAGGGGCTTATCCTCAAAACAAATAAATAAATTGAAATTGAAATTGTGTCAGATGATCAGGAAGAGTTTAATTTTCTCCGGGATACGTTTTCTTCTTTTCTGCCATGACCTTTTTTACTGCTTCCAAAAGCTCATAATGATAAACATCGTGACCGTTCTTCCAGAAAGTCCTGTGTTTATCTTATACTCTGAATTTCTCCATTTTGACCATGAGGGTAACAGTCTGCACGCACATCAAATCTTTATCTATGTGTTCCGATAGTGGGCGTAACCCGCGCAAATGATTGGCGGTCATGTATGTGTCGGGAGCAGCATCGAACACACACACTGCCAAATCACTTTTATCATTAGTTATTATTTATTTTTAATACCCTCTGATGGTTTGAGTGTGGTTTAAGAGGGAAAAAAATATGAAATGACGCACAGTATATAGAAAATATGATGAGACTCAAAGAGCCGCACGCTCATTGGCCAAGAGCCACATGCGGCTCACGAGCCGCGTGTTCGCCACCCCTGAGCTAGATTGTTAGCAGGAACTAGCAGAAGAGATCACATCACTCCTGTGTTAGTTTTGCTCCATTATCTCCCAGTTGATTCTAGAATCAAGTTCAAGATCCTCCTGTTAACCTATAAGGCCTTACATGGTATGGCCCCGTCCTATATTAATGACCTCATAGTCCCTTACCAACCAATCAGAACACTTCGCTCGCAAAATGCAGGACTGCTTGTGATTCCAAGAATTAGTAAAAGTACAGTTGAAGGTAGAGCGTTTAGCCACCAAGCCCCTGTTTTATGGAATAAGCTCCCAGCTCATGTAAGAGAGGCCGATTCAGTTTCTACATTCAAAGTTAGACTGAAAACATTCCTCTTTGGACAGGCTTATTGTCAGACAAGCTATTGTTCAGAGAATATTTACCTTACTGTTAATTAACTGCTGGGGTAGCTATGGTTCTGTCCTCTTTTCACATCTACTTCTACCCCCCTTCTCTTCTCTATTCTTCTTCTTTGTAAATAGCTTTTTAAATTATAATACCTTGATGTTTGCATTTATGCTACATTTTCTTTGTTCTTGTTTTTATTTTTATTGTGTTTTTTTTCATTCTAAGTCCCCCCCCCCCCCCTCTGCTGTCAGTTGCTATGGTGACAAACAAATTTCCCACGTGTGGGATCAATAAAGTATTTCTGATTCTGATTCTTACTTATCATTTAGTGCCTGTTTGGTGCAGTGCAATTCATGTACCCTCACTCTTTGGGAGTGCTTCCAGATTCCAGTTGGCTCATGCGAGCTCCTGTAGCTGACCATGTACCTCGTCTCTGGCTTACCTCTGCTACTGCTCCTACACCTGGCTGTGGATCCTGTCTCTGGCTCGTATCGCGCCCCCAGCCGTCCCCCAACTTCATCTGGATGAAGATCATTTGCTGGATTTTAAACATGTAGTTGTGGTGTTATATAAGCTTATTCTCTCTAAGAGTTCTGGTAAATCGCCTGTCAGTCCTGGAGGAGGATCCCTCCTACATG
Organism: Oryzias curvinotus; assembly: GCA_023969325.1. Taxonomy (NCBI): domain Eukaryota; kingdom Metazoa; phylum Chordata; class Actinopteri; order Beloniformes; family Adrianichthyidae; genus Oryzias; species Oryzias curvinotus. The sequence continues at coordinate 15,525,401 of CM043707.1, read as the reverse complement.
TGGGCACCCCTGAGGTTTCTTCATTTTTTCTGGATACCGGTTTTTTAGGAGTTTTTTCCCTGACCGTGAAGGGGGGGGGGGGTCTTAGGATGTCAGTTTAGTTTCATCTGTTTGGTTAGAGTTTTAGTATTATCCTATTGAATTCCATGCATTTATGATCCTTTTTGATTGTATGTTAACCTTACAATTATCGGTACAAAGCCCACTACGACGGCTGTTATGAACTTGAGCTATATAAATTAAAATTGAATTGAACTGAACTGGTAGCCGGGGTCCCCCAGACACCCACACGGGATAGCAGATGGAGGAAATCCACCCACCGGGCGACCCATGTCAGCTACCGCAGGAGCAGGGCCGACGGAACTGCCACAGGGGCCCCCCAATGCCAGAGAGTAAGAGGTTACAGGAGCATGGAGAATGCAAGCTTCCCCACCGCACCATTAAACATAAATCGGTTAAGTTCGGTTTAGAATCTTTTTATTTGGCAAATAGCTATGGCCCCTGATAGGAAGGGGATGGGTGACTTCATCAAACCTTCCGTTCACCACCAGGGCAACGGCAGCCATCAGTAAAAATCCCTAGTTTCTTTATAGTTGTAAATACATTGTTTTCAATTAAGTCTTTCACACAACTTATGACCTCATTGACCCCCCTGTGAGCTCCTGTTTCTGGCCATGTGTATGTCACCATTTTGCCTAGTTTTGCAGAATGAATACCAAAGACAAAGAGCCAAAGCTGGCTTGAATAAAAGACATCACCAGTAGGAACATGGGGAAAAGGAATATGTTGTTTGAAGTCAAAGCAACTGTGTCATCATTTCGTTCAGCAAGTTTAGTGAATGATTTCAGCTGGTTGTAAAAGACCATTGCCTTTTTCTTGTGCAATGCAAGTTTAATTTACAAGGTATTCCGAACATCTGCATTTTTCTCTACCTTCAGCTTGGCTTGGTATTCGCTGCAGACAGAGCAAACATCACTGCGAGGTCTACCAAACCCGTAATTGAAATTCATTTTGAAGTAATCGTAATAGAACCAGAATTTCACCTCACAATCAATCTTTTTAACATCTTTACCATTGCGATATTCAGCATACTTGTCAGGGTAGAACAACTGTAGGAACAGAGAATACATTTTTACAACTGTGAGATCAGAGGCAAGATAATGCCTCTTCGTTCCATGGCATGCATAATGTGATACACAATATGGGAATGACCGAATATGTTCATCAACTTTGCCCTTCAAATCGTCTGAAATGCAACGTCTGTTATTATGAGTGCCACGCTTGTCTTTTGGAGTTATTCCTTGGGATTGGTGGTTTGCAACTCTCCTGACACGCTTTGTCCCTATGCCATGGAGGCTGGCGAAGGCCTCTCTGCATACCACTTTCTCTTCCTCACCAAGTTTGACCTTGTAATGGTACTGCCACTTGCGTTCTTGTGATTCCGCAGCACCTCGTGGCCGTCTGCGTTGTGGCTTTTTACAGCTGATGAGAGACATGAGATGTGCATCCTGGGCGTCTTGAGTGCCAATCGTATTGAAATTCTCTAGAATGGTTTCTTTTGCCGTCACCGTAAACGCCTCTAGGCACTGCCGTTTGCATCTGAAATGAAAATACATTTGTCACTTTGATGATATATGGCTACAAAAACACATCTGACCAACCTCCAAGTAACTGGGACTAGACCCAGGGCATTTTATTATCAGGTCCATTTGAGATAATGTGCATTCCTTGGTACTGGTCTTTGTTTTGTAGTTGTTTGGATTTTTTTTAGACAACCCAGTACACTTTACTGTACTACTTATATGTGTAAGGCATGTAAATGCACACACTTTACTACTCAAACTACCACACAAGTAGGCCAACTTACCTTATTTATCACCAGTTTTCCTTGCTGCTTTCACTACTTTTTTGGTATTGACATATTCCTTACCTTCAGCTTGTAATCTTTTTTGTTTGTTTCTTGCCCATTCTTGTTCATTACATTTTCTTTTAGGCCTAATCTTCTCATCACTTGAATCAAACTCTTGCTAAATGGGCGCTGCCAAATTGGATGACTAGTGCTATCATGGCATAAAGCTAAACCTATGCAAGAGAGACCCAAGTCCAGCAATTGGGGCCGTCTTGCACTCAATGCATTTTAAATGCCATCCATAGTCAATACATTACAACAGACTTGGGACGTTTTAGCACATAATCGGACAGCTTTTCCCTTGAAGAACATAAAACAATTAATATCTCTATTTAGAAAAATTGTGGACTTGGGCCCCTTTTGAATTCACCAATTCATTTATTTGACTAAAACTTGCATCACATTCTTTGCACTAAAACACAAAAAAGGCTTCTCTCCTGTATGAGTTCTTATGTGAATTCTGACTTTAGATAAGTATTCAAAGCTTTTACTATTGACATGTTGTTTGCAATTCCTTTTCTTTGACCCAACTTTATAAAGGTAGATCTTTTTCCATTTGAAGATTAACTAAAGATGTCTTTCTGCTTTTTTTTCTAACAGAGTAGCATTCTGACCTGTGAGAGCTGTCCACACTTTGGACATGACTTCTGTTTCTTCTCTTCCTCTGATCTCTGTTCTGTGGGTCTGTCTCTTTGTTTGTAGTTGATGTTGATTCGTCATGTTGGTTTCTTTCTTCATCCTGACAGTCAGTTGCATTAAAGCTCTGCTGATTGTTTAGATCTGCTTTACTGTTCTCATCTTCCTCATAAATAGGAATCTCCATCAAGGTATCAGCCTCCTGCTTCAGATCAAGCTGATCTTCATCCTGACTGATGAAGAGTTCCTCTGGTTCCTCTTTAATCTGCAGAGGTTCTGGTTCCTCGTGTTTCACTCTGAAGTTCCTCTGCTGGTTGCGGAGATCCTCTTCAGTTACCCAATGCTGGGGGAGGACTGCAGGGACAAAAACACAACAAGGAACCCTTTTATACTTGAAAATACTTTTTGTATGGTAAAGCACAAAGAAAAATCGAAACCTCAAAAGAACTTCAGATGAAAGATTTTATTTAAAAAAATCTATCCATCCATTTTCTGAACTCACTAAATCCCTTTCGGGGTCATGGGGATCCTAGAGTCTTTACCAGCTACTGTTGGGCAAAAGCAGGGCATGCCCTGGACAAGTTGCCAGTCCGTCGCTGACAGGTTGCCAGTCCACCTGAGGACAGATGTCTCACTAACCATGGAAAAAGTGATGAAGAATCCGCTCCTGGACCAGCAGGTGATAACAAAATTATGTTGTACAGAGTTTCTGATTGTTTGTGATCCTTATGAATGTAATAAAAAGTGAATAAAAGTGCTGCTCTTTTCTAAATTGTTTTTTTCTTTCTTCTAAACAAGCTGATGAAATCAGCAGCAGTCATGGAGACTCTGTTGATGCACATCATGTACATCACAACCCACTAGTGCTACAGCTGCAGGAGGAAATCCAGAAGCTCCTCCCATCTGTTGAACTGCAGTTTGAGAGGAAGAACCGCTGAGGTCCATTCAAGTCATTCCTGCACAGGAAGTCCACACAGATGCTGAAGGACACTGACCAGTGGTGGTAAATGAGCGTCAATGCTGGAACTTTCCACAATGCGATGGTCAGACTTAAATGTTGAGAATCCATTTATCTGTGCCCACACAAAAACATCAACTGCTTTACTGCATTTAGACTGAAGCAATGAACACTCTCTGCATTGAAATGACAAATACACCGAGTTATGTGTTTATGTGTTTTTTGTAGTTCATAGTTGTGGTTCAATAGATTTGTCAGTCATTAGGGCGACAATACTGAAAGTAACTGTGTTGTATCATTAAAATTCTCTTCCTTTTGGAGGTGAAGATAGGGCTTTTTCCATAGATGTCTGTTGTTGTCATTTGGTGCCAAACCTAAAATATCTATTTTATGTGCTATTGTCAAATTTACTATCTTAAATTACTTTAGCATGTACTTGTATCAAAATATAATTTGATTTGTTTTTATCATACAATGAGGAAGAGACAAGGAAGGTTGAGACAACTGAGACAACAGAAGTACAAGGAGAGGCAGCACAAAAGGAAAGTGGAAGTGACAAATACGAAACAAAGGACAGGACTTGTGTGCCAGAATGGAGTCAAAGGAGGGAGATGTAGATCTGTACAGGTGAGAGAGAGAAACAGAGATGGAAGGATGTGCAGCACATTAGCGTGATGAAGGACTGAGATGGAATTATATTTACAGGTTCTACTAATGTGATGGAAAGATGGAAGGAGAACTTTGAAGACCAGATAAATAAGAAATATGTTAAACAGCACAGAGTAGGAAGAGGTGGCTGCTGTGGAGCAGAAAGTGAAAAAAATCAGTAAGGATGAAGTGAGGAAGACAGTGAAAAAGATAAAGAGTGGAGGAGTTGCATTGTCTTTTTGAAGATCTAGAGCAGGGTTTCATGGAAGGAAGCGCCTATTTGAACCCTGAACAACTGTGCCATTATCAACTATAATGCCAACTCTAATACAAAGAAATACAAAAGCATTTCCAATTTATCTGAAATGTTATTTGATTCACTCACAGCAGGTCAAATAGCTTTTAACATAATTTGGCATAAACTCAAAAAAGTTCTTTCATAACAATATTGCACAAGGAAAATAGGTCATAGTTGAAATATTATGGAAACTTTCTTTGTTTGAAACAAAAAGTACTGCATTTGTGGTATGCCATATGCATGTCTGTCTCATATTCCAAAATAAAAGTCATTACTGGAAAAGCTTCTTCATTTTCACAATAAAGCTGCGGTTCGGCGGGGCTTCCCCCAATTTTCTACAGCAGTGCAGGAAGAGTCAGCTCTCCATGCATTGCCACAAGGACTCACAACTAAACGGCTCCACCAACACGTCCGCCTCGCCACACCCCAGACCCTGGTGGAAGAGGCCATCCTCTCCACCTCATGTGCGGTGTCCAGCGCTCAACCATGCTTGAGAATAGTCAACCACAAAGAAGAAACCGGCGACATCTTCAAAGTCCAGTCATCTACATCACAGCCATGTAGATGACGCACATACCGTCCTTCTCATCCGGACTGGAGGACAGGGCATTTTGCATGAATTTTGGCTTGCCAATATTACGGAGCCCTGCATTATTGGCCTTGACCCCATGTCCCACTGGGGGGACATGGGGACTAAAAAAGACTAAGACTAAAAAAAAAAAAAATCTTATTGTGAGAAGAGATGATCCCTAAAACATTTTTTTTCCAAGTAAAAAAAATACAAACAGACAACAGATCAAGTGCTTCTTGTTTTTTACAGCCCCCTGTTCCCCTGTCTTTCCTTCTGCGTGCCAACTGTGGAATGTAAGTCCCAGGTTGTCGACCCCTGATGTGTATTGTTGTGGTGGGAAAAGGCTGCCATCTTGCATTTTGAAAAACAAGCACCTTTACTGCCAAAAACAAATGAAAACCCGTCCTAGGGATTTTGAGCAATCGTCTCGTAACATCTTAGGCATTCAGAGAAAGGTACCGTGGACAAAATGTTGGAATGAGAAGGTGTAGATTTTGAACGGCGTGTCCGTGGCGAATTTGCCAGTGTTGCGATTTCAGCTAGCTCGCACATTTTTTATTGGAATGTCATAAAAATAAAATATGCAATTCCCTGGCCCACGCTGAACAAAACAGTGCAACATACAACAAGATCAATAAAGGAATGTGGGCGTGGTAAACAAAAAAAAATTCACAAAAAGTGTTGACTCAGCTAAAAAAAGAATTTTAGATTTATTTATTTTTTGCAATCGTCTAACAAAACCAATTTATCGTTGTCAGGGATATCCAAATGAAGCTTTAAAAACCTTACGTGATGGCGACACAACCTACCGTTTGGCAGCCATCTCAATTGTAGCGTTTTTACACAATATGGAAGAAGGAACTTTTTTCACAAATTTTCATATACATGTCGCTAGCGTAAGTCTGACCTCTGGAGTTTTGTTGACCATTGACTTCAGGAAAAGGTCGCCATCTTGAATTTTAGAAAAAAGAATTACCTTTACTAAGTTAAAGTCTCACTATCAGTCACACAGACTAGATGTGCGAAATTTATTCTCCACACAGTGAGCTGCAGACACAGCTCGAGAACCCCCAATCCAACCCCTTAATGCTGAGTGTCAAGCAGGGAAGCATTGGATCCCATTTTTAAAGTCTTTGGTATGACTCGGCCTGGGTTCGAACCCAAGATAGGTATGCCCCAGGGTTTGAACCGAGGGCAGACACTCTAACCACAAGGCCACTGAGCTGATAATAGGGAAATTGTTCTCATTTGACCCATCCCCTGGGGGGTGAGCTGCGGACGAGCCGCGCTCGGGATATGACAGCTGGCTGGGGAGAGCGGGGATCGATTCGCCAACCCTGTTGGTTGTTAGACAACCTGCTCTACCGCCTGAGCTAAACTACAGCCTTCACGGGCACTGTTCCCAGAAACGCTGCAATACTGATACTGGGTCAATGCATGGACTAGAGCAAGCTCCACCTTCACTTCTGTTGTCCAAAAATCGGCTTATGTTATGCTTAATATGGAGGACATAACAGATATATCTGTTACACACATACCAAACTGATATGAATGAAACTGATATGCCCACTGACATAAACTACTGGATACAAACGAAAACTTGTCGTTGGGATTTTTCTCAATAGTCTCAAAACTTCTTGGGCAACAATGCAGGGCTCCAGACTGCGACCAATTGGTCGCATTTTGCGACCAAAATTTGAGAGTGTGCGACTGAATTTTACATCCAGTCGCACATGCGCGACCCGTAAATTTGCCTCCCCCACCCTACGTATTTTTTGTTATATATTAAACGTGGAAGGGGCACGTCAATGATCAATTAAATAATCAATGAGACGTGAGCGCACACGCACGCAGGCAGACACACACACTCGCGCACATACTCGTGAAACGCGAGCACACACTCGCGTGATGCCCGTCTGTGAGGCGGCCACTGCGTGTGAGAAGAATAGGGAAAGCCGCTGTAAGTGGCTAAAATGCGTGGAGGGGGAGGGGCCTAGAGACAATCGAGCGCGCGTTAACATCTGTGGGAAGGAAACGGAGACAAATATCATCACAACCTGATATGTGCGTCTGAGCTATGAGTAAGTGAACTATTGATTCGTTCTTCCAACCTGCGGCTAGTGTACCAGTGACAGAACTACAGCAGGGGTCTCAAACTCGCGGCCCGCGGGCTATTTGCAGCCCCCAAGATGATATTTTGCGGCCCCCGCCTTAATGTTACTGCAGCCCGTCAGTTTGTATGAATGACACTTTTTCATTGTTGTGCACGGAGCTGACCAACCAATCACAGCGGGGTATATGACTCTTGGGGGCGGGACAATGACAGGGCTTGAAAGCAGGACACCTGACAGCCCCCTCCCTCCCCGGACCACATTAAGGAGTTCCTTACTTTCCTTTTTAGAACGTATTTATTCGCTCGTAATTTTCTACATACATGCAGTCCGTGTTGAGCTTTTCTCTGGGTCACACAGAACCGGAGGAAGGTTAAGTTTTGGTTACGGTTACGGCGGCGCATCAAACGGTTTATGCACGACTGTTACGGCAGCACACCCCTCCCGCGGGAGTTGGGTCAGCTGAGGAGAATAAATGTCCCACACCTACATGCGTGACAGCTAAGGGGGCTTGGACATTAAACACACTCGAGCAAAAACAACATTAGATTTAGACACACTGAAAATACGTGGGGAAAATGCAACGATAGACGTGGTTGAGATGAACCGGCACCTCGCCTGGATCGTTGGGGAGACCAGGCGGGGGGGGGGGGGGGGGGGGGGGGGGGGGATCTGCAGCGAGACTGAAGGACAACAGGAAGTTGGAGTTGTCCTTAACATTCAATTTAGTTTTAATATTCCTCTCCCCCTTTGTGTGATCTGTGTTATTATATATTTTATGATTATTTTAATGTTTTGTAATGTATGTAGCCTTTTTTTAATCAATAGGTATTTTAAATTATTTTAATTGATCACTCAACTACAAAAACCATCAGGACACATGTCCCATAATGCATTGTTTTGTAGTCATCTGGGCAGCTTTCAGTCAGTTCAGTACTAAATTTCCAGCTGTGTTCGCTCAGGTTGGGGCCTTGATCCCGCCCCTTTCTGGTGACATTTTTGTGATGATTGACAGGTGATGTTGGAGCAAAAACAAAAATATGTCTCACACCAGGTGATCTGCGCAGCGTTGCGTCGACCTGGGTGATCTAAAACACGCTTATTGTGCATCTTGGTTGCACTTATTTGGTGTCACCATGAATTTCCATCCGTTTTCTTTACTATTTGTACAGTCATGACAGTGATGGTTCTGTCAGTTTAGCTGTTGTTGCATCTTCAAAAGTGCAGAATAAAATGTGACACTGAATTTGAAACAGCACATTGTAATTTCTGCATCTATTATTGAAGTATTTATTAGTAATACAGGGGAAATTAGTAGATTTGGTTTGCATGTTGATTTATGGTATGCGCCCCTAAATTTTCTGGTTGTGCCCCTAAAATTTTCAGTTAGGGGCCACTGTGCTCCTGGTGAAAAAAGTTAGTCTGGAGCCCTGCAATGGCAAGCTACTGCGGAAAAAATGTTGGAATTAATAGTTGTAAATTTTGAACTGCGTGCGCATGGCGAGCAAGCACGTCTTTCAATGGAATACTGTGAAAATTGAATGAATGCATCCACGGCTGGAACTAAACATAATGAAAAACACTGGATACAGACATATAAGGAATCTGGCCATCGTTATTATTAAACCTCTGTTGCTAAGGAAATTAAAAAGTTTACCTTTTTCCGATTAATCTGAAACTAACATCGATCTGTTCTTTGTCCTCAGGCAACAAAAACATGACAAGATTGCTATGGTGAAAAAATCCACAGAAAAGCCGCCATTTTGAAAAAAGTGGATTGTTTTATTAGTAGCTTTTACCAATGGAGCAATGTTTTTTTATCTGAGTGCGTTGATGACGCTGATCGGAATGCTAGCACTTTTAGCCACATTAGCATTGATAGCATAGTTAGCATAATTAGCATCTTAAGCAATGTGTTTACTGAGTCAGTTGATTATACTGGTCGCGATGCTAGCACTTTTAGCTACATTAGCAGAGTTAACATTTTTAGCATATGCAGCTTTGACTAGCCTTGATCAAAGGTGGGCAGTAAGGGCAGCGGTACTGTGCAGAGGTTGGCAGTGATAGCGGAAGTGATGCGTAGAGGTGGAAGGCGGGGGTGAGTTGTGCCTGCCGGCCATACAACGCTGCTTGCGGCTTTAATTTTTTGTTAATATTTAAAAGCTACATTTTATAAATGACTGGCCTAAGACGCAAAAAACTGAAATAAAACGTATTTTTGCTAAACAGTGATTTAGAACATTGCAGCTCTTGATGGGTTTTGGTCTGGAAGAAACTGGACCAAATGGTTCTTTCAGTGTTAAAGGTTGCAGACTCTTGAGTATGAAATGTCATTCCACAAAAAAAACTGTCAACAAAGTGATCCAGATGCTGCTGAGGAACTCATGGAAATGAAACAAATCTCAACAGAGATGCAATTTTTCTAAACGGAATCACACTAAGCAGTTTTTCCCCGATGTGTACAGGTTTGGAACCTTTACTGTCCTAAGATCAAGGAGCAGGACCCTGTCTTTGGGTTTTAGGTTGAAATCTAGTTTTGGAAATAGAATCAGTCTGAATGTCTGGAATTGGAGACATGGAGACATCAAAGAGGTTAGATGTGATTTTGGGTTTGACAGAGAAATCTGCTGAAAAGAACTGAACTACAAACTCAAGAAGCTCAAGATAGAACTGTTGTTGAAGTAAACATACTGACAGCGTGGAGCTGAAGCTCAAAGTCACACTGACCTGCTGACATGTGAGAGCTGTCCACACTTTGGACATGACTTCTGTCTCTTCTCTTCCTCTGATCTCTGTTCTGTGGGTCTGTCTCTTCATCTGTAGATGATGTTGATTCTTCATGTTGGTTTCCTTCTTTATCCTGACAATCAGTTACATTAAAGCTCTGCAGTTCCTCTTTAATTCGTGGAGGTTCTGGCTCCTCCTGTTCCTCTTTAATCTGTGGAGGTTCTGGTTCCTCTTGTTCCATCATGAAGTTACTCTGCTGGTTGCAGAGATCTTCCTCTTCAGTCATCCAATGCTTGGGGAGGACTGCAGGGACACAAACACAACAAAGAGCCTTTTATATGTAAAAGGTCTTGCCCAAGGTCCCTCACTGGGTGATGTTAATTGCTCACCATTGTTATGGTAATTGCCCCCATTTTTCCATTGCCATTACATTGTTCATTCCGCCCCCTTAACAACCAGCTGCTTATTAAAAAAATGGTTTTATGGTCCAGTATGAGCTGGAAGGGACAAATTGAAATAAATACAATGCTCAGCATAAATGAGTACACCCTACTACATTTGTCTGAAAATCTTTAGAGGTTCAACCTTTTCTGTAAAATACTATACTACAAAATACTTCTACATAGGTGACCCATTGATTGCAAACATGATATATTAATTGGCATACAAAAAAGTGAATTTCCTAGCAAATGAATTCAAGCCCATGTTGCGTTGCAAAAATACACGTACAAGTACACCCTTTGATATTCTTAGGAGAAAAGCCAAAATTAAGACTACAACATTCTAATTAACAGGCATTCAACCACAGGTGAGTCTAACGATTCATTTAAGAGATCAGATCGATCTGAAACTGAGTCTGGGACATCACCAGGTGGGACACTATCAGTGAGAAGTGAAATGACTCTGTGGAAACTAGGAGTTTTCATTTTACAGCTTTGTCAACATATGGCGATATTGCATTCATACATAATTTCAATTGGGTTTTATTTTGAAATTCCCCATCAGATCCTTCTGAAACTTATGTTGTGACATCACCAGGTAGGATACTATCAGTGAGAAGTGAAATGACTCTGTGGAAACTAGGAGTTTTCATTTTACAGCTTTGTCAACATATGGCGATATTGCATTCATACATAATTTCAATTGGGTTTTATTTTGAAATTCCCCATCAGATCCTTCTGAAACTTATGTTGTGACATCACCAGGTAGGATACTATCAGTGAGAAGTGAAATGACTCTGTGGAAACTAGGAGTTTTCATTTTACAGATTTGTCAACATATGGCGACGACGCTGTAATAACATATTTCAATTGGGTTTTATTTTGAAATTCCACATCAGATCCTTCTGAAACTGAGTCTGGGACATCACCAGGTGGGATACTATCAGTGAGAAGTGAAATGACTCTGTGGAAACTAGGAGTTTTCATTTTACAGCTTTGTCAACATATGGCGACGACGCTGTAATAACATATTTCAGTTGGGTTTTATTTTGAAATTCCACATCAGATCCTTCTGAAAGTTATGTTGTGACATCACCAGGTGGGATACTATCAGTGAGAAGTGAAATGACTCTGTGGAAACTAGGAGTTTTTTTCCTAAACATAATTGAACATTATAGTAAATCCACTTCAATATGTGATTTTAATTTGGTCTTTAATTGATAATTCACCCCAAACATATAATTAAATATACACATACAAATATATAGTTATATATGGAGGAGTGTAAATAGCATATACATATGAGTATAATGACAGTTCTTACTCTTTGCATTTACCCGAATGAAGGCTTTCTTGCTGTTACCGCAACCGCAATGTATGTAAAAATGCGGCACACCCTATTTGAGAGAGGGCTGGCTTGACACCAGTTTTTTTTTTTTTTTTTTTGGTCTGCAGGTGGATGCAGTGAACAAACCTGCAACATGTAGCTGCAGCTGCGGATTCCAACTGATATCCAGCAGTCTGCGCTGACGACAGAGCTCCTCCTCGTTCTGGACGATGGTTCCTTCATCAGCAGAAAGTTGTTCTCTGACAGAACCTTCCTGAGGTTCTGAAGACATGGTTCCTGCTCCGATCTTCAGCTCCAACTCCCACAAACACCGCCGTCCTCTTCACTGCAGCTCCGATCGATCATCTGCTAGTCTCACAATCACAGCAATCCATGTTGTCTTTCCGTTCAACACTTATTCACTCATTTACGACACTTTGGAAAATGCTGAGAGTTCCACACGAACCACGTATCGTCCTTTCTGTCCAAAAACCCCACAAACGTCCCAACAAAACACCACCGAGCTCTAAACACAAGCTAACGCTGCTAGCCTGCTAACAAGCTAACGCTGCTAGCTTGCCAACATTCAAAAGTCCTCGTGCTGTTGTTCTTCTTAATTTGGTAAACAGCGTCATTGTGCTTTAGCGCCACCAGCTGGTCTGGAGTAAATCTACATACGTTAATCATAATATTCCCGGTAGTTCTGTCTTTCTCAGACATTCAATCGAATACAGATTTGTGACTTGATTAATTCCTTATAATATTGTACACTGTGTTTTCCAATGCTTTGCTGTATCTCCAGGATACGGATATAGGATAAACGATAAGAAACTTTATTTGCTTATATGATGACATACAAAAGATAAAAAATATATGAAAGGCTAAAAGTAATTCAGGTTTGTTAAAACGATTTTTAGAAATTATATGACACAATTACGCCAAAACTAACAACAATGTCAGATTTGACTAAAATCCAGGGAAAGCTGAAGAGCTTTCAACACATGTTTTTAAAAGTATTCTTAAATTATTCTAATGTACCAAGGAAACACTAAAATGAACAGAAAAAGAGAATAAAATAAACCTCAAAGGAAAGCATTGTGAAAATCACCTTTAAAGCAAATAATACCAATATAAAACTTTAATTAAAAATTAAAAAGGCAATGATTGTGAAATCATCATAAAAAACTAAAAGCATAACATAAGATAAAAACAAATTTCCCTCAATGATTAAATAAAAAATGTTTTTAAAAAAATCAACAACTGCTTTAGTGAGTCTGGAGAATAAAGTTGATCTTTTGGGATTTTCTGCTGCTCTAGTCTGGACATTCTAGGAAACATTTCATTTTCATTAGAAACCTTTTTTAACAGAAATAGTTTCCACTTTATTGAATAATCTGTGGTTTAGAATCAAAGCAGAGACATAAAGGTTTCTCATTTTCAGTCAACAACAGTCTTTAGATCTTCATGTTCAAAGTCATGACTGAGGTCTTTCATATCAGGTTTATGGTTTATAACAACCATTTTTATGAAGGTCTTAAACACAGCAAACGTTTTTAGACAGATTTTCTTCTGAACTTTATTGTTCTTGCTGTGGTAACAAACAGTCTCATTGGTCAAACCAACTGAGGAGGAGGAGGAGGAGTCTTCATCAGTCTGAGAGGAGGCTCTCCAATAATTAGAAGATGAAGCAGAATCCGTCCATTCTAGGGAGATGAGGGAAAAAGCAGTCAAAGCTGCAGGAAAAAAAACATCTGGATGATCTAGCTGGAAGAAGGATGAAGTTGAGGATGAGGACCTTCAAGCTGAGGAGGAACTGAAGAGAAGCTCCGCCTCCATGGGCTTCTTTCACTTTTATTTACTTCTTTTGCAGACTTGAAGCTTTTTCTTGGAGTCAGAGAGCAGCAGAGAATGGAGGCTGATCTGCTGCTGTGTTTCTGTTTCTTGATTAAACACTGTGTGTTTGTCTAAATAATAATAATGTATGCTGATGATAATTAATGAGTTTTACATATCTGTTACATGATATGTGATTCATAATGTTTACTAAAATGGTTTAAAAATCTTTTCTGAGGATAATCAATAAGCACTCCATCGTATTACCAGATAAATAATCTGATCCTGATCTGATGAGGTCTGGATTATAATAACTATTTAAAATATCTGAATAAAAAGAAATAACACAACAGGGGTCAGATTATGAGACAAGCGACTAATCAAACTATTTGACTTTATTTGATAGTCATTCTATTTAACAAAGTTGTTGTTCATCTTTTAGCACATCCTGTTAGGAGTCACCACAGTGAATCAGCTTTCATTGATCCACACATTTGGTTTGGCAGAGAGTTTTACGTTGGATGCCCTTCCTCATACAACCCTGTATTGTAACCGGGCTGGGGACCGGCACAGGGAGACCCAGACTACCCTATGGCTCCATAGGTAGGCAATAGCGTGAAGGGTCTAGTTTAGGAACGCACACTGGATGAAGCTCATTGCACCCAAATGTGATGTGTGTTTGCTGTAAACATTACTGCAAATACTTCTATTTAGTTCTATTCATCAGTAATAACACTGTCTGGTAGATGGATTCAACTTATTTCATCATTATTGTTTCTTTATTTTCTAGTCAATGTATGACTGAATATCTGAAATGAGTTTTATATATTTGTAATTATTGGAATTCTATTATTTTATTATTTTAAGGCTTTAAATAAACCAATCAAAACAATAACTACAGCATCACAAACTTGTGTTGTTGTTTCTTGTCTAAACACTCTGCTGTTGTGTTCTTTCAGCTTCAAAAGAAATAAGAAAACCTGTCTGACTGGATCTGAGGACAAAGTGATCTTTTTGTGATGCAGAGTTGAAGTTTCTGCTCAACACATGAGTTCATGTCAGAGTGACACACCATGAAGAAAAGTTCAAGTATGAACATGGATATAAGATGTTCTAATAAGTATAGTTTATTTGTTTCTTCTGTTAGTTTCTTTCCCACGAGCACAAGATATGTATTAGATAACTAATATACGTCTATTGTAGATGTCTACTGGATGTGACAGACTATTTTGTTATTCTACTGAAGGTCTAAGTCTAAATCTAATCTAAAACTGTCCCATCTCTGGGGAGGCAGTTTTAGATTTCTATCTGCTATCTGAATTGTTATTTTAGGGCAGGAATCTGAATCCTTAAACTATAAATTTAACAAGAACTGGCAGACGGCTGGATCCAATTGAATCGGTTAGTTCAAAAGGGGCCCAAGTCCAAGAGGTTTGTTTTTCCAGGAAATGATTTAAATTTCATGGCTTAAAGGGAGGCTACACCAAATGATTAATACTTTACGCAGATTTAGCACCAGTTCATAGCTTACAAATGCTAAAATATGAAGTACCTCACTTTTGTAATTTCAGAGAACTAGCAAACTAAAGTCTCTGGATTTGGGCCCTTCTTGAATTAAGCAGGAGCGCTGCTATATTGGATAGCTAGTGCTGCCATCTATGAGATAAAGCTAAACCCATGCAAAAAAATTGTGGACTTGAGCCCCTTTTGAACTAACCGATTCAAATGCAGCAGGTTTATTAGCTCAGCTTCAAGTCCACCAAGGTAAATAAGGGTCAGGCAGGCAGGAGTTGATAACAGAGGAGAGACAGGATGGTTCCTGCTGGTGACCAGAGGGTGAGACAGAGTTCTGACTTCTGACAATAAAAGAGTCATTTAAGTTATTTTCTCACTGACTAAAAAACCCAATAGAGCCACACTTTACTGAAATGATGTAAAAATATTTTCTGATAAGAATTAATAAGCTAGAAATTTACTTTACTTGATCAGCAATGTGCAGCAATGATTACTGTATTAATGTGATAATGTGTTCTAAAGATTATCAATGAAAACTATAGATTTGTCACATGAAGTGTAACAAATATTTACTGAAATGCTGTGAGAATGTTTTCTGATGATAATCAATTAAAAACTCTATTTTCTTACTTGATAAAGTGTCTAAATTTCATAATTATGAATCCTTCTTTATTTTCTAATCAATAAGTTAATATTTTTAAATAATTTTCAATGGTTTATTTCAAGCATTAAAAATATTAATAAATGAATATTTTTTATGCTTGAAATATATGCACAAATTTCATGTTAAAGCAGCAAACAGAGGAAGTCTCTGGTTCTGGTGGTGACAGTTGCTGCCATGTTGTGTTATTGTGGGTCTTTAACAATCAGTGACTTTATAGAACATTTTCAGACGCACACACTGGTTTTTACACAACATGGAAGGAGATGTGATCAACCAGATGGCAGATCTAGGGCGGCAGTGGCTCAGGTGGCTGAGCGGGTCGTCCAATGATCGAAGGGTTGGCGGCTCGATCCCCGCTCCCCCCAGCCAACTGTTGTTGTGTCCTTGAGCAAGACACTTCACCCTCCTTGCCTCCAGTGTGGCTCCACTGTGTGTGAATGTGCATACAAGTCCCAGTGATGGTCAGAGAGGCTGTAGGCGCGAACTGGCAGCCACGCCTCTGTCAGTCTGCCCCAGGGCAGCTGTGGCTACATCAATAGATACCATCACCAAGTATGAATGAGTGAATGTATAATGGACACAATATAAGCGCTTTGAGTGTTGTGAAAAGCGCAGGTAAATCCAATCCATCATTATTATTATTATATGTGTCATGGAGACAGTTCATCTGCAGTTTGACGAAGAACTTACTGTTTACTTTACCTGGGATTTTACTCACATTTCTCTGCTATTTATCTATTTTCTGTTTCATACCAACAAAGTCCTAAAATTTCCCAACTTTGTGTTGACAAGCCACAAAGCTTCTGGGAAAATGTCCTTTGGACAGATGAGACCAAACTGGAGCTTTTTGGAAGGTACGTTAGTTCTATGCTTGTAGACTCAAAAATGAAGCATACAACAAAAAGAACAGTCTCTACTGTGAAACATGGAGGAGGCTCAGTTCTGTTTTGGGGCTGCTTTGCTGCATCTGGCACAAGGTGTCTTGAAGCTGTGCAAGGTAAAATGAAATCTCAAGATTATCAAGGCATTCTGGGTAGAAATGTGCTGCCTAGTGTCAGAAAGCTTGCTCTCAGTCGCAGGTCATGGGTCTTCCAACATGACAACGATCCAAAACACACAGCCAAAAACCCCCAACAATGGCTAAGAAAAAAAGCGTTGGACTATTCTGAAGTGGCCTTCTTTGAGCCCAGAACTGAATAACATCAAACATCTGTAGAAGGAGTTCCAGTTGTTTCAAACCTGAGACAACTGGAGCAGTTTGCTCATGAGGAGTAGGCCAAAATACCTGTTGACAGGTGCAGAAGGCTCATTGACAAATACAGAAACCATTTATTTGCAGTGATTGCCTCAAAAGTTTGTGCAAAAAAAGTATAAAGTTATGGTTACCATGATTTCTGTCCAGCCCTATTTCATTAGATTTAAAAAAAAAAAAAAATTTTATAATTCTGTTAATCAGCAACTCAAAAGTAATGGCTGATTTTGATTATTTAATTTTCAATACATTTTAATTTATTGTTTCTTTCGAACGTTTCAAGTCAATTAGACTTCAAAATAAAAGTCCTTCCTTTTTTACTTTGTATGTCCATGAAAAATATTTACATTGAAATATAAAACTATCTACTGAGTAACAACAGATTTAACTTAAAAGTGGTAAATCTACAACACTAAACATATTCTATTTAGGAAAAAAAAAAATTGGATTAACTTTGAGTCTATTTAGAATGACTACATTCTAGTTACATTTCTTCAGGTTTACTGTGAAAAACAATGGAAAAATAAATTCTAAAAGACGTAAATGCTGAATTCATCTGGATTTCATACAGACTCAAAGCCAGAATGAAAAACTTCCGGTTCCGGGTTACGGTAGGACGCGTGGCACGGCTCTCTGCGAATACAACTATCCTCAAATGACTTAAAAAGTTGATTTTCTCCAAAAAAAGAGAGCTGACCATGGCCCCTAAGAAAACCCAGGAATACGAAGACCTCAAAAAGACTCTTGATGATATTCAAGCTACGCTGAAAAGCTTTATGGATCAAGTGTCCGCTAAGCTAACGCCACTTTGGGAAATGATGGAAGAGTTCCGAAGATTTCGGGCTCAAAACGAGCAACGAGAAAACCGGGTCGACATTCTGGAGAAAAGACTGTACGATGTGGAACAGCAAGTAAGGATGAATAACGTTATTCTCACTGGAGTGCCGATCAAACCTCGAGTGAAGCTGACAGCAGGAGCTAGCACTGCTAATGCTAGCGCTAGCATAGCAAGCAGTGCGGCGAGCGGTGCAGAGTCTCTGGAGCAGCAAATACATTCATTTCTCACATCTAAAGGGATTTCCCTGGATCTCAATACCATCAAGACCTGCCACCTGCAGGAAGAAGAAAGGAGACGGATAAACCAGCGATCCTCATCAGGTTTGTGAATCACAAACACAAGCTAGCTCTGATGAACCAAAGGAGGAATCTGAAGGTATCTGCTGCTTATCTGAACGACCATCTGAAATCGCCAAACATGCACGGCTTCTCAGGAAGCAGAAGCAGATTGAGAACACTTGGGTTAAAGGCTGCAGGATTTACGTCAAACCACTCGGTCCACCGGACCAGCCCAAGGTTCTGGTTGTGAACACCATGAAGGATTTTGAGAAGTGTTTGATCACGGTCGTCTGAAACAACATGAAGTAATAAACCAAAGAGCCAAATAATTTCAAGAAATATGACACCTGGATTCATCACTTTCTCCAAACGTCTGACGTCACCTGAATTAAAAGCTGAGAGTTCTGACCTGCAGACAACTTGACCTCAACTTTCACCGCAGCTGATATCAGCTGAGGAAGGATATGGACCTGAATCTAATGTCTGCAGACATAACATCGAAGAATCGCAAGAACACAACAACAGTCTGAAATCACAAGAAGTCTTGTTCTTTATTCGACTATTCCTGAATACCTTTTGGGGAAAATCTTTTCCCAAAAAGATTATTTGCTCATATGACCCAAAAAATCCAAATGGCAGTCGCTGCTTTTTAAAAACTATAATGAAATGTTTCCTGATTACATAACAAGTGTTAGAATTAAACAAAATATTTCCTGTATTGTCATGGTTACACAGGCAAAGACAACATACACATTCTATCATCATAGACTACAACCACAATGAACCATTCAAGAGTTGAAGATTAAACTATGACCATCAATAACAACACATTTCTATTTACAGGTTCATCTATAAAAAACAAATTGAAGTTGAGCATTTTTATAAATCAATTTAAACATTAAAACTCATTGTATAGAATAATTATACATACACTGAAATGTATCAGGGAGCCGGTTTAGCTCGTGCTGGTTTGCGGTGCCTTCCCTCCGCAAATCCTCGCAAATCCGAGCTGCTCCCTGTTTCCTTCTCCACCTCTGTGCCGGTTCCAAGCCCGGTTGCCTTGAGAGGGTTGCGTCAGGAAGGGCATCCGGTGTAAAACATTGCCAAGCTTACCATGCGTATCGTTCGCTGTGGCGACCCCTGATGGGAAAAGCCGAAAGTGAAACAACAACACTGAAATGTATCAATCCTTTATTTTATGGATTTTGATATTTGTGGTTTATAGATGATAAAAAAACAACAAAAAACTATAGAAGAAAACTATAATATCAGAATAAAAAAAGATGTCAGACGTTGGAAAACAAAAAAAAAAGAAAATAAATACACAAACAGCTGTTTGTGTAAACAGTGCACCAATAGATTGTTTCAGACCTAGATGTGCTGGGAAATTCCAAAAAACACACACAAAAAAAACAAGGGAGAATGCCTGCTCACACCTCTCATTGGGTGCACACAGGTTTGTTTGTCAAAAAAGGATGATAATCCTTCTACAATTTTTCGGCTATTTCAACCATTCAAACAGTAAATGGCATATACTTATATAGTGCTTTTCAGTCACAGTCCCATTCACCTATGCATACACATTTTTTTACTCATACAAATATTAAAAAGTTTTGCTCTTGCAGGTTTTCCCAGCTATAACTGTTGATCCTTCAAATCCTTGAACTTTTCAAGAACATCCAGGATTTCAAGAATTTTTGCCTTCATTGAAATACACGGGGAATCCTTGATGCAAAAGCTCGCTGGTTTGAGACCCGGCGTTGGCATTTCTCACAAAAATATATTTTTTTGTTATTGCGCTGTTTTCCCTTCTTTTATGGTTAAATTTAATAATTTCTTTATTAAAATTTTTGTGTGTGCAAATTGTTACCCATCAACTTTCATTTTCATTCAGCAATATAGCATTTTCTTCTAGAACTGCAGCTACTTCTGGTTTTCCTTTGTTTCTTAAGTTGGCAATTTTCGCTAAATTCATTTTTGATTAGAAAAAGAATTCTCTTCCGAATGAGTTCTCATATGTTTTTGGAGATTAAATTTACGACTACACCATTGTTACACCCCTGTCTAGGGGCTTGTTAATGGGTGTAACATAAAGGTAAAAAGGAAAACTAAATTCACCAATGACTCAAAAACCCTCACGAGACCCAGACTGAAATTAAGCTGGGAATTTATTAACAATGCCCATTCAAAAACATACAAATAACCAACCCAAATTACCAGGACCAAAAAAACTAACAATGTTTGATCTAATGCTCTGCTCTGCTACTGCCAGCTGGAGGGGGAGGGGGGGGGCCTTCAACAGATGAGGTGGCAGTTTTTAAAGCCGCTGCTGGGAAGTCCTCAGCCAATCAGGTGGTCCGGACACGGTGGAATCTAATTGGCACTATAGAAGAGGGAAAAGAAAAGGAGAGACAGATCCTCCCAAAGGAAAACATACAGAAACACATTCCAAACATACAAACAAAAGAACATTACGGCCACAGCCGTAACAACCGTTCCTTACAAAAAAAAGGGCTTTTCTCCTGTGTGAGTTCTCATGTGTCTTTTGAGATGACTGCTACAACTAAAACTTTTATCACATGCTTTACAAAGAAAGGGTCTTTCTCCTGTGTGAGTTCTCATATGTTTTTGGAGATTATAGTTACAACGGAAACTTTTATCACATTCTTTACAAAAAAAGGGCTTTTCTCCTGTGTGAGTTCTCATGTGTCTTTTGAGATGACTGCTACAACTAAAACTTTTATTACATGCTTTACAAATAAAGGGCTTTTCTCCTGTGTGAGTTCTCATATGTTTTTGGAGATTATAGTTACAACGGAAACTTTTATCACATTCTTTACAAAAAAAGGGCTTTTCTCCTGTGTGAGTTCTTATGTGACTTTTGAGATGAATGTTACTTATAAAACTTTTGTCACATTCTTCACAAGTAAAAGGCTTCTCTCCTGTATGAGTTCGTATATGTCTTTTGAGATCAGATGTTGTATTAAAACATTTATCACATTCTTTACATGTAAAAGGCTTCTCTCCTGTATGAGTTCTCATGTGTGTTCTGAGATTATATATTTCACTAAAACCTTTTTTACATTCTTTACAAGAAAAAAGCTTTTCTCCTGTATGAGTTCTCATGTGTCTTTTGAGATCAGACATTTGACTAAAACTTTGATCACATTCTTCACAAGCAAAAGACTTCTCTCCTGTATGACTTCTCATGTGTCTTTTGAGATCAGATATGTGACTAAAACCTTTATCACATTCTTTACAAGGAAAAGGCCTCTCGCCTGTATGAGTTCTCATGTGTATTTTGAGACTATATATACGACTAAAACTTGCATCACAGTCTTTACAAGGAAAAGGCTTCTCTCCTGTGTGAGCATTCATATGTGTTTTGAGACTAGACACATAACTAAAACGTGCATCACATTCTTTACAAGAAAAAGGCTTTTCTCCTGTGTGAGTTCTCACGTGTCTTTTGAGATCAGATATGTGACTAAAACCTTTATCACATTCTTTACAAGGAAAAGGCTTCTCGCCTGTATGAGTTCTCATGTGTATTTTGAGACTATATATACGATTAAAACTTTGATCACATTCTGTACACAAAAAAGGCCTCTCTCCTGTATGAGTTCTCATGTGATCTCTGACTTTAGACAAGTAATCAAAGCTTTTACCACATTCTTGACAGACATAAGGTCTTTCAGACTCAGTTGTCATTGACATATTGTTTGCAATTCCTTTTCTTTTACCCAACTTTATAAAGGTAGATCTTTTTCTTTTTGAAGACTGTTTGCATTTCTTAACCAAAGATGCCTTTCTGGGCTTTTTTCTAACTGAGTCTCTTTCTGACCTCTGAGAGTTGTCCGCACTTTGGACATGACTTCTGTCTCTTCTCATTTTCTGATCTCTGTCCTGTGGGTCTGTCTCTTTATCTGTTGTTGATGTTGATTCTTTATGTTGGTTTCTGTCTTCATCCTGACTATCAGTTACATTAAAGCTCAGCTGATTGTTTAGATCTGCTTCACTGTTCTCATCTTCCTTATAAATAGGAATCTCAATTAAGGTACGAGTCTCCTGCTTCAGATCAAGCTGATCATCATCCTGACTGATACAGAGTTCCTTTGGTTCCTCTTTAATCTGTGGAGGAACTGGTTCCAGCAGTTCCTCTTTAATCTGTGGAGGTTCTGGTTCCAGCAGTTCCTCTTTAATCTGTGGAGGTTCTGGTTCGTGCAGTTCCTCTTTAATCTGTGGAAGTTCTGGTTCCTCCTCTTCCTCTTTAATCTGTGGAGGTTCTGGTTCCTGCAGTTCCTCTTTAATCTTTGGAGGTTCTGGTTCCTCTTGTTCCATTATGAAGTTCCTGTGCTGGTTGCAGAGATCTTCCTCTTCAGTTATCCAATGCTGGGGGAGAACTGCAGGGACACAAACACATTAAGGAGCCTTTTATACAATTCCAGGACATTTGGGTTTTGTCAAGCATCAATAATCTCTGTGATCATTGGAGAAAAATTCTGAGGAGTCTGGAGGACCGGAAGAGACTAATTGAAATAAATATATACAACATCAAATTGTTAAATAAATGAGTCATTCATTATTTAAGATTGTCAATAAATAAATAAAACTGAAAATCAATACATAAATGCTTATATATATCTGATATCAAGAAGTCCAGAGTGATAGAGGCTCAGATCTACCACACCAGATAAGACCCCAAGGTCTAGGCCAGGGGTCGGCAACCTTTTTTATTTAAAGAGCCATTTGGGACCGCCCCTAATGAAAAGACAGCACCCGGAGCCACAACCCATTTTGATATCATTTTATATATTATGCATGTATATCAAGGGTGCTCATTATGACGATCGTGATCGACCGGTCGATTTTCAAGGACATAAGTGTAGATCGTGGGCCAGAAAAGATAAAAAAAAAAAAAGAAAAAGTACTTCTTAAAAATCCACCAGCCAATCAAAATCCTCACTGAGAAGTACAGGACTTGATTGACATGTAGATTGGCCAATCGGACATCCTCTGAAACATACCTGGAATGTGATGTATCTGTTGTAGCCACTCCTCCAGCTTGGGGGTTACTGCCCCGAGTGCTCCAATTACCACAGGCACCAATGTCACCTTCAGTTTCCAGGCTTTCTCCAGTTCTTCTTTGAGTCCCTGGTATTTCTCCAGTTTCTCATGTTCCTTCTTCCTGATGTTCCCATCGCTTGGCACTGCCACATCCACCTCAATGGCTTTTCTCTGTTCTTTATCCACCACTACAATGTCTGGTTGGTTCGCCATTACCATCCTATCAGTCTGGATCTGGAAGTCCCACAGGATTTTTGCCCTTTCATTCTCTACCACCTTCGGGGGTGTTTCCCATTTTGACCTTGGGGTTTCCAGTCCATATTCTGCACACATGTTCCTGTATATTATTCCAGCCACTTGATTGTGGCGCTCCATGTATGCTTTACCTGCCAGCATCTTACACCCTGCAGTTATGTGCTGGATTGTTTCAGGCGCCTCTTTGCACAGCCTACACCTTGGGTCTTGTCTGGTGTGGTAGATCTGAGCCTCTATTGCTCTGGTGCTCAGGGCTTGTTCCTGAGCTGCCAGGATGAGTGTTTCAGTGCTGTCCTGTAGGCCAGCCCTTTCTAGCCAATGGTAGGACTTCTTGATATCAGCCACTTCAGTTATGGTCCGGTGGTACATCCCATGCAGGGGTTTGTCATCCCACGAGGATCTGTCCTCCAGCACTGTATCCTCTGCTCTCCATTGCCTGAGACATTCACTGAGCACACTGTCAGTTGGGGCCTTGAGCTCAATGTACTCATGCATCTTGGATGTTTCATCCTGGATAGTGGCTTCTATGCTCACTAGTCCTCGGCCTCCTTCCTTGCGGCTAGCATACAGTCTCAGGGTGCCAGATTTGGGATGGAACCCTCCATGCATGGTGAGGAGCTTTCATGTCTTAACATCAGTGGTCTGTACCTCTTCCTTTGGGCCATTGAGCTGGCTTCTCAGGACTTGCCTTACCCGTTGGCGGTATTTAGCTGTTGCAGCTTTCCTTGTTGCCTGCTCCAGGTTGCCATTTGCCTGTGGAATTCCGAGGTACTTGTAACTGTCCTCAATGTCTGCTATTGTTCCTTCTGGGAGTGTGGACTACCTTGCCTCTCTTTGTCACCATCCGGCTGCATTTCTCGAGCCCGAATGACATCCCAATGTCAGTACTGTAGATCCTGGTGGTGTGGATCAGGGAGTCAATGTCACGTTCGCTCTTAGCATATAGCTTGATGTCATCCATGTAGAGGAGGTGACTGATGTTGGCCCCATTTCTGAGTCGGTATCCATAGCCAGTCTTGTTGATTATTTGGCTGCGGGGGTTCAGACCTATGCAGAACAGCAGTGGGGACAGAGCATCACCTTGGTATATCCCACATTTGACGGACACTTGTGCAAGTGGCTTCCTATTGGCTTCAAAGGTGGTTTTCTACAGCTTCATTGAGTTTCCTATGAAGGCTCTTAGAGTCCTGTTGATGTTGTACAGCTCCGAGCATTCAATGATCCACGTGTGTGGCATTGGCATAGGCTTTCTTGTAATCAATCCAGGCTGTGCACAGGTTGGTGTGTCGTGACTTGCAGTCTTGAGCGACTGTTCTGTCAACCAGGAGTTGGTGTTTGGCTCTTTTGGAGTCTCTACCAATGCCCTTCTGTGTGTTACTCATGAATAGATCCATGTGTATGTATGTATGTATGTATGTATGTATGTATGTATGTATGTATGTATGTATGTATGTATGTATGTATGTATGTATGTATGTATGTATGTATGTATGTATATATATATATATATATATATATATATATATATATATATATATATATGCGAGACATCAGGAAGAGGAGAGGTGACGGTGGGCGCCGCGACACCTGTCGCAGGAGGGGACGCCGCCGACCCTGGACCCGACGCCCCGATCGCAACCGCAGATGAAGAGCCCGCATTATTGGATCCCGAGGTGACATGGATTTTGATCTGTCCGCAGCGGGTGTCAGGGCGTCGACTCACTGCGTCTCTCAGGAGCTGTCGGCGTTTAGCGGAAGTGAGCCTCCAGATGCCGGGTGGCCTTTCTTCTCAGTCCGAGAAGCGACGACAGGGCGATGGTTTTTCCCGCGGAGTGGAGGAGCCGCTTTCGGGTCGTCATCAGATGTTGGACCCGACAGGACGTTGAAACGGTTGGAAAGAACGAGGTCATCGCGGTCCAAGGATTTCTTCCTGCGGCACACCACCTCAGTCCAAAGCGGTTTAGGTGTGGAGCTCAAGGAAGGCCGCGGCGAGATGTCACAGCCCCAGTGAACCGTGTCTTCCAGGGTATGGTGTTGCAAAGGTGAGGATTTCTAAGAAAAATGCATGGTGCCTACAGTGAAACATGGTGGTGGCAGGGTCCTCATTAGGGCTGCATGAGTACTGCTTGTGCGGGGGAGCTGCATTTCATTGATGGAATCATGAACTTAAGAATGTACTGCTCTATACTGAAGGAGAAGATGCTGCTATCACTTCATGCACTTGGTCATGGAAGGCTTTTCCAACATGACAATGATCCAAAACACACTTCTAAAGCTACTGTTGCATTTCTAAAGAACAGGGTAAAGGTGATTGAACGGCCAAGTATGTCTCCTGATCTGAACCCAATCCAACACCTGTGGGGAATTCTGAAGTACAAGTTGAGCATTACTCTCCATCCAGCATCCAGACTCTAAAAGAGGTTATTCTTGAAGAATGGAAAAAGATAGAAGTTCCAATATGTCGCCAACTTGTTCATTCCATGCCTACAAGACTTGTCCTTAAAAATCATGATGCTCATACAAAATACTAGATGTACTAGTTTTTGTTGAGGTGTGAATTCATTTTTGCTTCAACCAATTGAAGTATAACTGAAGATGATGTGCTCTAAGTTAGATAGATAATAAACCATCATTTCATGTTATGGACTTAAAGAAGCGTTCAATAAACTCAACATTGTGGAAAGTTTGGAAATGTTTCTTTTGCTCATTAAGTTACTGATTAAAGTAGTACTTTTTAAAGGAAGTGTACTTATTTATTCTGAACACTGTACTTTATTTTGCAGCTTTTGGGAGTTTATACTCATATTTGGGGTGGCAAAGGTTTAGGTGGTTCAATGGGTCAGTCAATAATCACAGGGTTGGCGGTTCGATCCCCACTCCCCCCAGATAACTGTTGTTGTGTCCATGGGCAAGACACTTCACCCTCCCTGCCTCCAGTGTGGCTCCACTGTGTGATTGTGTATAAATCTCCCGGTAATGGTCAGAGGCGCACACTGGCAGCCACGTCTCTGTCAGTCTGCCCCAGGGCAGCTGTGGCTACATCAGTAGCTCACCATCACCAAGTATGAATGAGTGAATGAATAATGGACACATTGTAAGCCCCTAGAGCGTCTGAAAAAGCGCAGGCAAATCCAATCCATCACCATTATTATTGTTGTTATTTTCCATAAAAATCGATCCAAAATTACAGATTTTAAAAAAAACTTATTTGGCTGATTTAGAATAAGATCAATTACAAAAGTGACCATTATGGAAGTATTAAATATGACAATAAACTCCAGCTATATTTATAAATAATGCAATGGCTATGGCTTTGTTTTTCAAAAGTTAATACCAATGTGCCTAGCAGCAACTTGACTTGTTCATTTTTTATCCTGTTTACAGCAATTTTGTTTTAAATAATGGCACTGCTGTTGATGTTTACTATTGTTTTAACCAAATTTTACAGATATTTCCAAATGAAAATTGTCATCGTTTGTCATCGTTTGACAATATTGCTGAGTATTACTGATATCAGCAATGTCACACAAAAGTCTGTTATTCATTACACCAAATAGGACACAAGTTGTTTATTATCATGGTGTTTAAAAACAAAAAAATAAATGGGGAAATATTTTCCAAAAAACAGTTTTTCAAGTTCTTCTTTTTAAAGTGTGATATATCGTGAGTTGTTAGAGGCAATATATATATATATATCCCATTACCCCTTATCGTTATATCGTGATAATATTGTTATCATGAGAAATGTATTGCATATCATATCGTAAGGTATCCAGTAGCCGCGGTTACATGGGCAAAATATCTTGATCGGATCATTGGTCGGGTTAAAATTCATCCGTGCACATGGGCCCAGAAAACCTTTTTCTGATTAGAAAAAACGTTCCCATGGGTCGCACTTTTGGTCGGAATAAATCATTTGGGCATGCGCAGTACTGTTGAAAAACCTGGAAGGGAAATGTGTCCCGTTGTAAACAAACCTTTGCTGTCACAGACATTTATGCAGCAGCTCGGTAATATATGAGACGATCTTCCAAACGTGCTTTTATTAATGTTATGAATATTATGAAGCGCCTATTCGCTCATCGTTTTATATTTAATCCGTGTGGTTAGTGCTTTTTTGTGGAGGAACGGAGCTGGAAGCCAGGGTTACAAGAGGTTAACACGCCCTAACAACATTAGCCTTGATGGACACAAAATCCAGGACCATGCGGGAAAAGCTGCAATCTGCATCTTGGCTGCACGTAAATGTTTGGGAATAACATCAGCCTTTATTTTGTCAGGACACAACTGGAAACACAAATCCCCGTGATTGTTTGAACAGTTTCTAAGGACTGAGCGGCATGTTTGCTTTGAAGCTCACACACCGCCCCGAATGCGTGAGCTGACGGGCCGAGCTCTGCTCGGTTCTTGTGAGTCCGGCAGCCGCTAACCCAGAGCGGCGGGACTAGGGATGGGTATCGTGCCCCGGTATTGAACCAGCCCCGGGGCCACATTCTTCAGGACCGCAGTATCGTTAAGATCTGACCTGAACGGTTCTGCTATCGGTACTGGAGAAGTTACTTTTTCTTTTCTTTTTTTTTGTGTCTCACAAAATATAAGCCATATTTAACTCAAAAAGTCAGTCAATTTTCCGTTAATTAATGATTATATTAATTTCGGTATTCTCGTTGTAGAGGAGAGCTCTGTCTGTCTATTTGTGTGCAAGGGGGCGGGGCTGTTGTTCCGACAGCATGCGCCGCGCGCGCACACACACAAGACAAGGCAGCGCACACACCGTCAGAGGTTATCTCGTAGGAGACACGTGAGCGCCCTAGACTAAGAACACCCATTTCTGCATAAAATTAATTTCGTTTGCCTACCATGCTGTCACCTTGCTACTATGATGACCGTATGTTACGCTGTTTGTGTAGAACACGCTGGGGCAGCGGGAGGGGGGGGGGGTGTTGCACGCGGAGCAAACAACAAACAGGTAGAGTTGCGGGGCTTAGATTCACCGCTTATGATTCCAGACCCGCGACAAACTATCAGCTGCTTCCTAATACTTAATAATAATTAATAACTAATGATAGTTGTCATCCGTAAAATTAATATAATTTATTGGGTTTACTGGATTTAAAGAAAAATAAATGGAGTTGGCAAAATAGAAAGGAGTCTGCATCAAAGTGAATTTGTTTCCATCATTTAACTTAACTTAACTCTGGTGTTTGACAGACAGAAAAGTCTATTCAAGGTTGTGGAAAATGGAGAAAAGATCAAAGGAAACATCACACTTATGAAGAATGAAAATAATTAGAATAAATAATTAAATGAATATCCTGTCTGGAACATTCTCATGTATAAAGTAAAATGTTTTGTTAAAAAAAACAATGTTGTTGCACAATGAGGAAATAAAACACTTTATGTTCTTAATTTGTTATTTGTTTATTTATTTTTCGTCCTCAAAAAGTATCAATACAGTCTGGCTATGTTCTAAACATTTTGTGGAAACAGATTTTGACCGGCCAGACTGTTTGCTTGAAACCCGGCACCATACCATCTGTACATCTGTTGCACCAAATTGATCACTCGCATGAAGCAGTAGGATAAGTAAATCTATTGGTTTTTTTGTTTTGTTTTAGGGTAAAAATATTGTTGACTTTGGGACTTATTGTTGACTTATTATTTATTTATTATTATTATTAACTTATTATAACTATTGTTTTATATTATTATTGACTTATTATTGTTTTGTTTTATTATTATTATTATTATTATTGACATTTTATTTACTTATTGTTTCCTGTTTTGCTTTTCCTTTCTCCACCTAGTGGGGGAATTGCGCATTTCAGTTATTTCTTTAAAAAATCATAACTCGCCACAGGAATGGACTAGAAACGTGCTTTCTTTTTTAAACATCTTTATAAATTTTACCCTTCATGACTGGGCCAGATTGAACCATCTGGTGGGCCGGATCCGGCCCGCGGGCCGTGTGTTTGACACCCCTGAAACAAGTCCTGCAACTACGGTGGCCCTGAAGTGCAAATCATTCAAAAAATCAAAACAAAACAATACAAAATTTAAGAAACCAAAACTTGAAAAACCAAAAACGAAAAAAACATTTCAGAAAAGAAAATTAATTTCTAGAAACAACGTGAAATACTAGAAAATGAAAACATTTCAGAGAACAAAATGAATTTCCAGAAAACAAAATGAAATATAAAAAAATGTTTAAAAAAATCATTTTAGAAGACAGAATTAATTTCCAGAAAACAAAACGAAATGTTCAAAAATGAAAAACATTTCCAAACCGGAAGAGACGGGTACTATGGAACAACGCTGATTGGATGATCCTGTTTATCAATCATTTGAAATGAACGTCATTTTAAATAAAGCAATGCCGGATTTTATCGTCCAAACAACAATGTACCATAATAATCCACGTATTTCCCATTTACATATTAAATCAAAAACTGGAGCAAACTGTTAATGAACTTTTTGCCTGACACACAAGAGTCACCCGGAAGTATGTAAGTAAGTTTGTGTGCATTTTTACTATGAACGCTGCGTGCTAATGTCATTGTCTTCGGGTGCGCAGCTCATGCTCAATTGTTGTCATTTTCCAGGTAAGAATCAATTGTGTGATCTTTTCTATTTTCAGTCACATGTCTCTGAGGATGTTAATTTGAGGATGTTAAAGAAAAGTGCTACTTTGATAAGATAATTTTTGCTTTTATTTAATCTTGCGCATGCGCAAAAGGAACCCGATGAGATGAACTGTCTTCACATGATTAGCTGTTCCCGTTTTCGGTGACAACATGACAGAAGAAGCTGAGAGCCAGCCTGATTCTGTGATTTATACAGTAAATATATGGCATTGGTGTTGCTAAAATATACTTAAGATTGAAATCAGTAAACAAGTTAATTTGGGAAATTAGATTAAAGTGCATTGTATGTTTTTGAACCGCGCATATACATAAACAGATGAACATTAAAAATTTATAAAATACTTAAGTGAATTAAAATGTCACATTTCTGCAGGAGAAGTTTTTCGAAGAGAAGTTCCAAAAAAGTTGTAGTTGTAGAAGAAAGATGGCAGCTCTACATGGGAATAAAAAAATACTAAAGTCATTCATTTCACCATGCAGCATACATGCAAATCACCATGATTTATGTGCAATGTAATCATTAAATATTATTTGACCTTAATATCTAACTTTTCAAATTGCAAGTCCTTCAGAAATATATATATATATATATATATATATATATATATATATATATATATATATATATATATATATATATATATATATATATATTTCTTTAACCTGCTGCATAAGCCTGATTGGTTGTAAAGGATGCATTGGGGAGTGAAAGACGAGCCGTAATTCCTGGCTTTAGCGTCGGGCTGATGATCTGGAAAACCACATCTATGAGGAATCGCATCAAACACTTGTACAAGTCCAAACAACTTAATGTTCCTTTAAGCAAAACTGCAGTTTAAAATGTTTAAAAAGTTTTTCCATGTTTACCATTTTAGGTTTTAAAGCTTTATTAACAAAGTGGATGTTTGATTTTTGTCAATGAAAAAACTGAATTCTGATGTGAGCGTTGTAATAACGGATATGAAAATAAACAAAATTGTTACGTATCAATGCAGTATATTTATAAAAAACTCAACATGAATATGTTATTCAATAACAGAAACATTTGTGGATTTTACTCTATAGGCTTCTTCATGGATTCAATCAAAAGTTATGTTTACATTCAGCATTTACTCAGCGTACCGGTCAATCACATTTATTAGAGTTAAAAATGCACCTGGGAAAAGTCTGTCTGTATCAAAAAGAGTCATGTCAGGGAAATTCTGTCCATATCGTTGTTCAGCATCACATCTGCCGTGTTCTGTTGAAAACAGAACCACTCTAGAGGAAAACATCCAGGTAAGGTACGCCAGTTCCTGCTCGTACATGCTTGCAGCTTCCTTTGCTCTAGACTCAAGCTCCACTGAAATCCCTGACAGACATAAATTAATAAATAAAAATCCCTGACAGAAAACCACCAGCTGCTGTTCATCTTTCATTCAGGAAAATGTTGAGTTCATCAAAATGAGGAGAAAACAGGTTAAACCACAAATTCAATAGGGAGGGGCCAAAACACCAAACTTGGATTAAAATACATTCTAAAACACTTTGGTATGCCTCCTCTGCCTGAAAATCTAAAGAATTTTTTTAAAGATTTATTTTTTAGAAAATAGACTTTGCCACCGTTAGTTACACACCTGGACATGTTTGATGATGTTTACATCCAGTCATTTATTGTCATGTTTCTGTGCACTGATACACTAAAGTCCCAGAGCTTAACAAGTGTGAATAAGAAGCATTCATAAATGTTATTAGAGACACAAACTGCTGCAGTTTACCTCACAGCTTTGCTTATTATGCGGCTGGTCCACCTGTCTGAGAATCCTGCCCACGTGACCCCCCCCCTCTAACTGATGAGGTAACCTGTCATTAACCTATGACTGAAGGATCTTGGATCTGTCTGTAAACACCCACCTAGAAGTCACGTTTAACGCTGCATAACTGCTTTAACTAGATCAGACAAATGTGCCTCCATACCTTTTCTGTGGATGACAGGACTGCATTTCCTGATCTTTGTCTTTAACATCCGTTTCTTCACAGCTGCTGCTTGTGACAGAATCCTCTTACAGACATTTTGAAACATTTGTAAACGTAGTTGGTGTTGATATTTCTGTGTGCGTTCTGTCATCACATCCGCTAAATGTTCAAAGATTAATGTTTCAGTTAATGTTTTATCCTTTCGTCCTTCCCTTTCATTGTTTATCTGTAGAACGGCCTTCATCCACACAAACTACTTCCGGGTGACCATTCTGCTTAAGACAAAATATTTAAAAAATAAATTAAACCTTTAGAATCAATTTGCTGCATTTTTTATTTAATATGTAAATGGGAAATACGTGGATTATTATGGTACATTCATTGTTGTTTGGAGGATAAAATCCAGCATCGATTCATTAAAATGACGTCGTTCAAATGATTGACAAACAACATTAGCCAATCAGCGTTGTCACATAGTACCTGCCTCTTCCGGTTTGGAAATGTTTTTCATACTTTAATATTTGATTTTGTTTTCTGGAAATTAAGTTTGTTTTTGATTTTTAAGTATTGTTTTTATTTTCTGAAATGTAATACCGCTTTAACTTAACTTTTTATTTAAATTGTCGTGATCTTAAAAATGTTTTTGTATCGAGTGATTATTTGTTGATTTGCACTCACTGGGCAACGTATGCAACAATGTATTTTTCATTAAAGTTTGAGCTTTTAAGGTTGACTATTTCCTTTATTTAACAACACCAAATGACTTAGGATCCAGATAGCAGCTCAGACGAGGAAAACAAAGACGTTCATGGATCTATGTGTCTGCAGGTGGATGCAGTGAACAAACCTGCAACGTGCAGCTGAAGCTGCGGGTTCCAGCTGATATCCAGCAGTCTGCGCTGACGACAGAGCTCCTCCTCGTTCTGGACGATGGTTCCTTCAGCAGCAGAAAGTTGTTCTCTGACAGAACCTTCCTGAGGTTCTGAAGACATGGTTCCTGCTCCGATCTTCAGCTCCAACTCCCACAAACACCGCCGTCCTCTTCACTGCAGCTCCGATCGATCATCTGCTAGTCTCACAATCACAGCAATCCACGTTGTCTTTCCGTTCAACACTTCTTCACTCATTTACGACACTTTGGAAAATGCTGAGAGTTCCACACGAACCACGTATCGTCCTTTCTGTCCAAAAACCTCACAAACGTCCCAACAAAACACCACCGACCTCTAAACACAAGCTAACGCTGCTAGCCTGCTGCTAGCCTGCTAACAAGCTAACTGCTAGCGCCTCGTGCTGTTCTTCTTTAGTTGGTAAACAGCGTCATGGTGCTTTAGCGCCACCAGCTGGTCTGGAGTAAATCTACATACGTTAATTATAATATTCCCGGTATTTCTGTCTTTCTAAGAAATTCAGTCGAATACAGATTTGTGACTTGATTCATTCCTTATAATATTGTACACTGTGTTTTGCAATGCTTTGCTGTGTCTCCAGTATTTAAGCAATAAGAACATGTATTTGTTTATTTGCTAAAATACAAAAGATTAAAAAATATTTTAACATCCCTGCTGGTACGTCCCTGTAGTGGGGAAGCAAGAGCAAAGCGCAGCCATTTAACTGACTAAGTTGGAGAGCTGTCTGTGCCCCATACACTGCATGACGCCGAACAGTCTCAGAAAGAGAAGCAAAGAGAGAGATGCAGATTGCGTAATCTCCTTTCCAGCATCAAAGCCCATTTATTACAACACACACAAATAACCTAACAGCAAGGTGGTCACTTCTGTTGCCAGTCCTCTTACTTTTGGTTTTCACACCAAGATTCCCCACTTCCCATGAGACTTAGGGGCTGAAGGCAGGGCTAACCCCCAGATCGCCACAATATATGAAAGGCTAAAAGTAACTTCAAGTATGTATAAACGATTTTTAGAAATTATATGACATAATTACACCAAAACTAACAACAATGTGCATATTTGACTAAAATGCAGGAAGACTGAAGAGCTTTGAATGCTTGTTTTTAAAAGTATTTTTAAATTATTCTAATGTAGCAAGAAAACATTAAAATAAACAGAAAAAGAGGATAAAATAAACCTCAAGGAAAGCATTGTGAAAATCACCTTTAAAGAAAATAATACCAATCTAAAACTTTAATTAAAAATTAAAAAGGCAATAATTGTGAAATCGTCATAAAAATGTAATAGCATAACATAAGATAAAAACAAATTTCCGTCAATGGTTAAATCAAAAATGTAAAAATATTTGTATAAAAGTCAGATAAAACATAACAAGAGCAAAGAAACGAGAATTAATATTTTCCTGTGACATTCTACCTATATTTTACAGCTGGTGTGATGTTTTTGCACTTCCCAAACACAGCCAGCAGGTGTCTCCCGTCTTCCTTCTTGTAACTGAATGAGAGAGAGAGAGAGAGAGAGAGAGAACGAATCCCGTGATGGTTTGTTTCTATGGAGAATCTGTCCCTGTGTCCGAATTACCGCCCTAACCCCTATATAGTGCACTATATAGTGCGGTCGCCATTTTGTAGTGCTGTCCGAATCTACAGTTCAAAAATCGTGAGCACTAGAAATTTCCCAGAATTCTCTACGAAAAACCAGTGTGGATTGATGCTCACTCGATCGGCGAATATTGTCCAGAATGCACTGCGTTCATACCAGAATTCATTGCGCGTGACCTATGCACTGCCTTTGAATTATTTGAAGATGGAGGACGATTGCGCGAGAAAGAGGACTTAAAATGTAAGTATAGAGTCCCGGCAAGATGGCGATGGGAGCAAACGTCCGGTAAGCGTCCTGCGCAACATAACCTCGAAAACGATACTTTAAGACGGAATACTTATAAAACTGACTCTCCACTGGATGTCAAGATAAAATAAAGCAAGCTTTGAGCCAACTGAAGACTGCCTAAAACGCCCAACAACTAGTATACAAGCATGGCTAGTAAACCCAATGCTAAAGCTACTGCTAATGCTGCTAGAGCTAAAATGCTGTTTCCACATGATTACTGCACGCCTGAGGACATGGAAACAAATGCAAAGGGGACAAAAAACAGCGTGGCATCACCTTTAAAACCAGCAGCGCCACAAAAGAAGCCAAAACCAGATGAAGCCTGCTCTCTCAGACCCGGAGAAGCCTCAAACGCTGCTATCTTGGCTGCAATTGAAAGCCTTAAAGGCATGATGACGGACTTTAAGTCAGAGCTGCAGCAAAACACTCTGACTATATCTGCTATCGCCAAAGCCGTGGAATTTAACTCTGCTGAAATCAAGGAATGTAAAGACAGAAATAAAAAGTTGGAAGAAGAAGTGAAACATCTGAAAGAGAAAAATGTGGAGTTGGAGCAGAGAGCATCAGAGATGGAAAAGAAAACGTTGGAGTCAGAAAGATACAAGAGAAGGTGGAACTTGAGACTGAATGGTGTTAAAGAAGAGAAAGGGGAAGACACTCAAGGAATTGTGGTAGATATCATAACAAAGATCGCACCACCCTGGACAGAGAAAGTGGACAACATTCTGGACACGGTACATCGGCTGGGCCCAACCGACGTCAACCGCCCTCGTCAAATAATCATTCAGTTCACAGGAAGGAGATACAGAGACGAGCTGTGGCGAATGACTAAACACCATCCTGTCTGTCGAGACCTCAACATCCGCTTTGCAGAAGACCTCATCAAAGAAGACAGAGAGGCAAGGAAAGCGGTGTGGCCCAAAGTTGAGCAGGCAAGAAGGAATGGTTGTAAGACAATGTTTTGAGGTCCTTATGCTTTCATTAATGGTCAGAGAGTCACACCATGACTTTAGTTAGTCTTGCGATTTATTTAGTTAAGATGGTTATTGTAATTTCAAGGTTTGTTGCTTAAAAGTTTTTGTTCAGTAATACTTTCAGCCTTATTTAGGTCTGTTAAGTTTGCCTTTTTGTTACATGTTGCACCTTAAAACAGGTATTTCTTTACTTTCTTTAAATGCCAGAGGTCTAAGAGATCTAACAAAGAGAAAAAGTTTGTTTTTATTTTGTAAAGGGAAAAATGTTGATTTTATTTTTTTACAAGAAACGCACTCTACAACTGAAGACAAATCATTTTGGTCTCAGCAATGGGGGGACAAGATTTTTTTCAGCCATGGCAATTCCAGATCGGCAGGGGTCGCCATACTTCTCAAAAACTTCCAAGGCAAAATTGTGTCCCATATAGCAGATGCACACGGTCACTGGCTGATCATCATAATAGATATTGATAATTTGAAATTCATCCTGGTTAACATATATGGCTACAATAACATCAAAGAGAATAAAAATTTATTGGAGCAAATTTCATTACAGTTGGACCAACTTAGATTAGCGTATTCATCTAATAATATCATTGTGGGAGGGGACTTGAATCTAGTGCAAGATGACTGGTTGGACAGATTTCCCTCTAATTTTGCATCTAGTCACCCTAATGGAACATTTAACAATTTCTGCGACGGTCAAGGCTTAACTGACACATGGAGACACCTTAATCCAGGCATAATTCAGTTCACATGGTTCAATTCCAATTATAAGTTCAAATCAAGAATTGATCATTGGTTAATTTCAAATCACTTGTTATGTCACGAAGTTAAATGTAATATATCAGCAGCACCGCTAACAGACCATTGTAGCATAATCTTGTACATTAAACCCAAACACAGTATAAAGTACTTGAATAAGTACTGGAAATTCAACTCCAGCCTTATTAAAAATATTGATTATTGCCAAGAAATTAAATCACTGATTTCAGAAATAGAGACATCTGAGGAACTTGATTCCCCAGTCAGAAAATGGGAATACCTTAAATACAGAATTCGTAAACTCTCAATTTCATTTAGTAAAAAGTTAAAATCAAATCTGGATAAAAAAGAGCTGGACATAATAAAACAGCTGAATGATCTTTGTTGTAAACCTAACCCGTCTGAGGATGATAGACAACAGATATTAAACCTACAATTTAAATTAGATGAGCTTTATACTCAGAGAGCCCGAGGAGCATACATCAGATCAAGAGCAAGATGGATAGAAGAAGGCGAAAAAAATTCAGCATATTTTTGCAGCCTGGAGAAGAGAAGGCAAAAAAGGAATAGCCTAAAGTCCCTTCTAGTGAATGATATAGAAATTACTGATGAAAAGGCTATATCCTCAGAAATTTACAGATTTTATAGCCACCTTTACAGCTCTAGATTTTCAAGGACAGACTGTGACAACTTTATAAAAGAGATTACGCAACACATCCCCAAAATAGACAACAACTTTAAACAAACATGCGATAAACAACTTTTAATCTCTGAGCTTGATGCTGTCATTAATCGACTCTCTCTCAATAAATCTCCTGGTTCAGATGGGCTCACAGGCGACTTTTATAGACACTTTTGGGAAGATATCAGAAATTTACTGCATCAAGTCTTCCTGGAAATCTTTGAAACTTGTACACTTCCAACCACAATGAAACATGGGATTATAGTTTCTATCCCAAAACCTGACAAGGATCCTAGACTTATAGACAACAGAAGACCTATCACCTTAAGAAATTCAGACTACAAATTATTAACGTACATTTTCGCTTCTCGTCTCCAGACGGGACTTTCAGAACTTATTGCGGAAACACAATCTGGTTTTCTGAAGGGCCGTTCAATTCATAATAATATAAGACTGGTTATGGACATAATTGAATACCGACACCTTATAAAAGATAATGGATTTATTCTCTTTCTGGATTTTTACAAGGCCTTTGATTCAGTGGAGCATCAATTTATAATGACAGCACTGGAAAATTTTGGTTTTGGTACTAAATTTAGAAACCTGATCTATGGTCTATATCAGAATATCAATAGCTGTGTTATCCTTCCTAATGGCACCACCCCAAGTTTCAAAGTTGATGTAGGAATCCCTCAAGGTTGTCCCATCTCTCCATATTTGTTCTTATTAGCTACTGAAATGTTGGCCATTTATATTAAGAATTGTAGTGAAATCAAAAAGTTAAATGTCTTGGGCACAGAGATCATTATTAGCCAGTTAGCAGACGACACAACACTGTTTTTAAAAGATGAGCATCAAATTAAAGCAGCTATTGAAAAAGTAAAACACTTTTCCAAAGCATCAGGGTTAAACTTAAACTTAAAGAAATGTGAACTGTTGGCTATTCATGATACACCCTTAAAAGAAATCAATCATATCCCCATTAAATCAGAAATTAAATACTTGGGCGTCTATATC
The DNA here is from genome assembly GCA_023969325.1 of Oryzias curvinotus. NCBI lineage: Eukaryota > Metazoa > Chordata > Actinopteri > Beloniformes > Adrianichthyidae > Oryzias > Oryzias curvinotus. The sequence goes on along the minus strand of CM043707.1, from coordinate 15,487,235 downwards.
AACAAAGACCAAAAAATAAGCCAATCAAGGAATGTGGGTGAAAAACTTGATGAATGTAAGACGAGGTTAAATATGTGGCTCCAAAGAGATATATCGCTGCTGGGTCGGATCTATCTGACAAAGATGGAGGGTTTGTCTAGATGCATTTATCCATCTTACTCTAATGCCATCCCAAACAAAATTATCAAATCCATCAACCAAATGACCTTTAACTTTATTTGGAGAAACAAGCCTCATTACATGAAAAAAAACTATATGGTCAAAGAATTTAAGGATGGGGGTCTCAAAGTTATTGATTTTGACTGTCTTAACGGAACCCTGAAAATAAACTGGTTGAAATCGTGGATCAAACACAACCAATCCTTCTGGTTTTGTGTCCCAAATTATTTATTTAACAAATTAGGCGGGTTAAAGTTGGTGCTTATTAGTGATTTTGACATTAATAAACTCCCTATAGCATTATCAGAGTTTCACAAACAAATTCTGCTATACTGGAAAATCTTGTATGTGCATAATTTCTCACCACACTCAAATATCATTTGGAACAACAGATACATCCTCCACAGAAACAAATCTTTGTTTTGTGCTGAATGGTTTGACAGAGGTGTCTGGTCGATGTCTGATCTGATGGATACGGAGGGAAATTTACTAGATTATGAGCAATTTTGTTTAAGACATAACTTTAATCCTCCTATTTCAGAATTTTTAAAAGTACGCAATTCTCTTCCTCGAGAATTTGTATTTCTAACAAGGAACACAATGACACATTTAAGGATAAAACCACAGTTAGCCACATTGTCAATTGAAGGATGCCCTCTAATGGACAGAAAATGTAATAACTCTTTTATCAGAAATAGGTTCATTGAAAGGTTTTTTCCTGGTCGACAGAACAAAAATAATATACTGCAGACGTTTGAACAAAATGTTGTTACTAAATTAAGAACTGATTACATGAAACTTCCTATTCCCCCAAAAGTTAAAGAAACACACTTCAAAATTATGAATGATATTTATCCTTCAAAAGAACTACTTAGATTACGTTTCAACATTGATGACAACAGCTGTTCCTTCTGCCAAACTGCTGTTGAAGACATCGACCACATATTTTTCCTGTGTAATGTTGTACAAGTGTTTTGGTTGGATGTTTACAAATGGTTAAGACATAAATTTCCATTCATCATGGACTTCTTTTCCAAAGAAGTCATAATCTTTGGCCTGTCACTACACAACAATGTAAATAATGTATGTATCAATACTGTGTTATGTTTAGCCAAGTTTTTTATACACAAAAATAGATTACAGAAATGCCACCCCAGCTTTAACTTCTTTAATAATGAGGTCATTTTATACTTAAAATCCATAAAGTTAATCAACTCACCTAAAGCCATAACAATTTATGACACCCTGAGTGATATTCCCAGTGTCTGAGACAGTTTATTTATCTGTTGTATCCCCCTGCATTTTGTAACACTAACCAACTCTGAAATTGTTGTTTCTTATGTTATACTTTTCCCTGACTTCTTTATGATTATGAATATAAATAGGTTTATGTTTGCATACTGATAAGAATTTTTTCTTTTTGCTTCCTTTCCAATTATAGCATTCTCTTTTGTATTCGCCATATTTTGTAAGTTTTATGTAAATGTTCTGGTATTGTTTTGTATTGTGTTCTATAAATTTAAAAAAAAAAAAAAAAAAAAAAAAATGTAAGTATATTTAAAAGTATCAAGTATCTGTTGTAAAATATATTTGTAAATACGTATGATGATGTGTTTAATATGTTATATTCCTCAATCGGCAACCTACATTGTTTTGAAGCTCATCAATTTCGGTAATGCTAAAGCTAACGCTAGCGCGAATTAGCGCCGAAGGCTAAAAACAAACGCTGTTGATATTACATCAAAAAAAGAGTGAGTTCTAAACGTAGTCATAAGTTATTAACACGTTTTTTAAATGTGTTTATATGTAGGGACTGACGATGATGAGGAAAATCTGATTCATCTGTGGATGGAGAAAGATAGCCTGTTTGTTTTCAGTCAAGCTAGTGCCGGATGATAGAGACACTTGATCAGATTGGTATTTATTTATCATTAAACTGTAATCGTTGTCATATTGGGGTAAAGGTTGTTGTTGAAAGAGGAGAAGAGAGGAGGAAAGAGCAAGAAGAAACAAAGAGTGACAGGAGAGTCTGATAAGCTTACCTGAGTTTAAAATATTGTTCACAAAATGTAACGTTGTTGTTGTTTTTGCAATTTGTTTAATAAATGCAGGAACAAAAATGAATTATTTACATGTATTATTTAAATATGAGCAATTTTTTAACAATCTCAAAAAGGTTTTTTATATAAATATCAGATGTACATATTTACAATTTCGTTTTATATGTTAGCATTTATTTTACATATGTTAACAATAATCCTGGTCTTCTAGAGTCATGTGTGTCACAGTTGGAGCTGAAAGGAAAGCAGAGATTTGTCCTCGCAGACGGATGCCACTCTGCTCGTCCTACTGGATCCTGGTGTGGCTCAACATCTGTGGCTCCCAGCAGTCCCCTTTGCTGATGCACAGATTGTGCAGAACTGAACTGCAGGCAATGATTTTCATTGCAAAGGTTGGTTTTACTTCCAGTGCCCCCAGAAATATTGCTCTCCTCCTCATCTTCATAATGCCAAATCCTCTCTCCACCACAGAGCGTGTTCTGGAGTGGTGCTGGTTGTAACGGGCCTGAAGCACATTCGTCATGGGTTCCCTATAGGGTGTCAGCAGCATGATGGGATGAGCAAGGCAATAGCATGAAGGGTCTTGTCTAGGAACGCACACTGGATGAAGCTCATTGAACCCTGAAGTGACGAGTGTTTGTAAACAATACTGCAAATACCTCTAGTTATGATCATAAGTAATAACACTGTCTGGTAGATGGATTCAACTTATTTCATCATTAATGTTTCTTTATTTTCTAGTCAATGTATGACTGAATATCTGAAATGAGTTGTATATATTTTTAATTGCATTATTTTAATATTTTAAGATTTTAAATAAACCAATCAAAACAATAACTACAACATCACAAACTTGTGTTGATGTTTCTTGTCTAAACACTCTGCTGTTGTGTCTTTCAGGTTAAACAGAAATAGGAAAACATTTCTGACTGGATCTGAGGACAAAGTGACCTTTTAGTGATGCAGAGTTGAAGTTTCTGCTCAACACATGAGTTCATGTCAGAGTGACACACCATGAAGAAAAGTTCAAGTAGGAACATGGATATAAGATGTTCTAATAAGTATAGTTTATTTGTTTCTTATGTTAGTTTCTTTCCCACGAGCACCAGATATGTATTAGATAACTAATATACGTCTATTGTAGATGTCTACTGGATGTGTCAGATGACTCTATTTTGTTATTCTACTGAAGGTCTACCATTTATGTACTGAAGGACATCTGTACTGAGGTCTCATACAGTAGTAGCCTGTAGTAGTTTGTGAGAGTATAACAAACAATACTTCACATTGAGCTTTGCTGCTATGGTTGATTGTGTGAATGAGAGACAGGTGTGCAGGAAGTGTGGCTAAAACTCTGTAGATGGTTTCTGCTAGTCACCAGAGGCTGAGACTTTTGACAAGGTAAGAGTCATTTGAGTTAGTTTCTCACTGACTAAAAACCCAACAGAGCCACACTTTACTGAAATGATGTAAAATATATTCTGATTAGAATCAGTAAGCTAGCAATTTACTTTACTTCATCAGCAACGTGTATCAATGATTACTGTATTAATGATCACAATATCCACTGGTCCAACAAAAACAATACAATTGTTTTGTGGATTATTCTGTGATTGCTTGAAATAAACCATTTCAAATCAAAATCAAAATGTGATGTGTATTATCAATGGGAACTAAATCTTAGATTACATAAAGTGTGCTTCATATCAATGTTTACTGAAATGATGTGAGAATGTTTTCTGATGATAATCAATAAACACTATTTTCTTACTTGATAAAGAATCTGAACTTGGTCTGATAAGGACAGGATTATGACAACTATGCAAAAAATGTATATAAAAACACAATAGTTTAAGATTATAGAAGTTTCCCTCTTCACAATCCCTTTCAACACCAAATTAAACTCTGTTTGACTTTATTTAATAATCATTACATGAAATGAATCTACTGTGACGTGTGTGTTTACTGTAAACATTATAGTAATAACAGAGTAATAACACTGTTTAGAAGACAGATTCATCTCATTTCATCGCTATTAATCATCCTTTAAATTCTAATTAATATATGAATATTTTTAATGCTCGAAAAAAAAATTATAATAAAAAAAATCTAAATGATTTGTTCACACAATTCATGTTAAAGCAGCAAACAGAGGAAGTCTCTGGTTCTGGTGGTGACAGTTGCTGCCACGTTGTGTTATTGTGGGTCTTTAACAATCAGTGACTTTACAGAACATTTGGAGACGCACACACTGGTTTATAAACAAAACATGGAAGAAGATTTGATCAACCACATAGCAGATATGTGACACGGAGACAGTTCATCGGCAGTTTGATGAAGAACTTTACTTTTTACTTTACCTGGAATTTTACTCACATTCTTCTGCTATTTATCTGTTTTCTGTATTTTTACCTGTAAGTTTCCTGACTTAGTTAATAAACAAGAACACAGAGTGATGTCATTTCCTGTAACGCAGAGACTCTTCCAGGTGTTTGATTACAAGGAGCAAATTAACTTAAACAAACACTCATATGGACACAGTTTACTGCTTGTTTACTTTTCTATCTGCCTCTGTGTGTTTTGCAGATCAGCTGTTGCTCCTCCAGGATGTGTCCATCCTCCTCACCTGTGGTTCTCCATGGAGGAGTCCACAGTCATTTTGTAATCAGTGCTGTTTAACTTTCAGTCTCTCCGTCCTCTGTGTCGGTGTGTCTCTCATTGTCTCTAAGCTTTTCTGCTGCTCCAACACTGAGGTCTGCTCAGCATTTGGTTTTGTCTTTGCTCTGCCTGTTAATAAAGACTCTGCAGGTTTTGTCTTTGTGATGAGATTTGTTTTTCTTGATCCCAACTTGAGGTGTTTTGGTTTTGATATTTAATATTTCTTGGTGAAAGTCAGAGCCTGATTTCTCTCTGCACCTGGGTTCTAGTTCTTCCTCCCTTCACACATCCAGGGGGCGGAGCTTTGCTCAGGTGTTCCTGAATTAGGAAATGAGAAAGTTTAAAGTTTTCCTCCATGTTAGAAAGGACAAAGCAGGAGAAGATGGAGGCTCCACCTTTCTTCTTTACAATGAGTCTTTGTGTTTTCTGTTGTCTTCTCCACTCATGATGAAGGCTGTGACGTGGCTATGTCTCTCATCTGTGAGGAAGAGGAGCAGTAGAGAAAGAGCTCAGACTGAAGTTTGTCTTGAAATACTTCTTCTGTTCAAAAAGAAAAGAGTTCTTCCAAAAAAACCATCAGTTTAGAGTTAGAGGTTATGTCATTCTCATTTGCCCACATATGTGATTGTCACCTTAGTATGATTGTGTCTCTGTTCTGTCTTTAAGTAAGAAAACACTGACGTGTAAAGAGCTGACAATGCCAGATTTGATATTCCTGTTCTGCCTGATTGAATGAACCACTTTCATGTTATCAACCCCAACCAACAATAAAACCAGACTGGAAACACTGAAGACCGAGCTCCTCTGTGACAGCCTTGCGCTGTGACAGAGTAGTTCTCCTTCTGCAGAAGTCTAACAAAAATTCTCCTTTCCTGTGTGATTCTCCTCTTTGTTAAGAAACAGTCTAAACCCTGACACTCATCTTCTGACTCTGAGCTCGTTCGTTTCCTGTTGAAGTGACTGACGTTGGACTTTCCAGATCCTGATGCTGCAGAGGAACAAAGAGGATCAATGGTCTCATCTACAGTAGTCCTTGGAGCAGAACTCTCCAAGTCTGGGTGGAACTGTTCCTCCATCATCAGATCCAGAGAATGTCTGGTCTGAGTGGGATTGAGTCCAAACTCTCACAGAGCTTCTCCAGAATGAAAGCTGTCAGGCAGCAACAGCAGTGTGATACAGAAAAATGTAATCTGACACCAAATATAAAGAACATTTCATCAAATCATCTTTGGATTGGATCTGAAATTAGTTTTCATTTAGTAAAGTCTTTGTTTCAGAGAACAAACCTGTCTTATTGGTGGTTTGTTAATGAGTGGGAGGAGCTTAAGCCAAGACTGCTTCTGACCTTCTGCTTTTGCCTTTATGTATTCAACATTTAAGAGGAACAGTCAAAGTCAGAGTTGGTGATGCTTTTGGGTAGTTTCACCTCTTTCTATGAGTTGATGTTTTTGGAGGTCAAAGGTCAGATGGAGCAGTTTTCTAGTTCAGAAGCTAAAAAGAGGAATGTTTCAATGCTGAAGAACTCAACCAAACAGCAGGAGGAACTGGATTTTTCTAGCACTTTTTTTTCCATCACATTGTCATGAATCCATGGAGGAAATGCAGAAACACATGTAGACTGTCCAGAACCATTTGATGGTTCTTTCTTTTTCATTTCAGCTTCCTCGTGCTAAAAAGAGTCCAACCATAGAAGCTCTTTGTTCCCCTTATGCTGATGCTGTTCTAAATACAAATGAGCATCTCGGTTACATTTGCATAAAACTGACAAACAAGTTTCAAGGCAAAAGCAGAACTTTCAGGCTCAGCACTATATTTAGAAAAACCTTCAACCTGATGCAACCTGATCCAGACTCAGAAATACTGTAAGGCTTGTTTCTGCGAGGAGCCTTGAAGAGTCACATGTACAAACAGATACACCTAGCTATTTAAGATAAGATAAGATAAGATAAGATAAGATAAGATAAGATAAGATAAGATAAGATAAGATAAGATAAGATAAGATAAGATAAGATAAGATTTTATTGTTAAAAGCACTGGAGAAGTCAAAATACATGGCCCCCACAGTACTTCCAGGTTCCTCAAGGTGTAGAAGAGTTCTGTGCATTAAGTAAAATAACTGAATCTCTGTTCTTCAACATCTCTGTAACAAGTTTAAAATGTGTGTAAATTCTTTGTTGCTTTGACTATAATGCTTGAAATAAATCACAAAATCATATCAAATAAAATCAAGTAGATGACAACATCATCTACTCTAATGCCCGGGTGGGCATTAGAGTATAGAGGAGGTCACGCACTGGGTTCACTAGGAGTTGGAGATGATTCAGGATCGGTCTTTCCAGGGTCTTCATTAGGTGAGACATTAAATCCACAAGTCTTTGTTGTTGGGCTCCCTTGCATGTGCTGTCTTTGGTACAGGGGCCATGCAGGAAGTTTTCCACAGAACAGGGACCCTCCTTGTGATGAGGGTCCAGGCTCCAGTTGAACATGTACACTACGGCCTGAAAAAGTTGGTCTCCACAGTCCCTGAGCAGTCAGCAGCAGATGCTATCTGGACATGTAGCTTGTGTGATGTCAGGGTGTGATGTCTGCAGCTGAGACACCACAGTGTGAAGAAGCTTACAAGTCACCACTGTGTTAGCAGATGGGGGGATATACGCAGTTATCACTATAACATGCGAGTAGGGATGGCCCGTTTGACACGGCGCTTCGGCCTGGGTTTGAGGCCAGCTATTTACAAATTTTTTTTTGCTTTGCGTTTTTTTCTTCTTCATGTGATGTTTCCTACATGTGTTGTTTTACGTTGTTCTTTTTAATAATAATTAACAACATTGTTTTGTTTTATGTTTTTTCATCATCATCATTTCCACATTGAAGTGTTACAAGGAGCTTAGTTGAAGCACATGTCGATATACATCCAGTCCACCACCAGATGCCGCTATTCGGTGTGGTTTCGAAGCCCTGAATGGGTGGTTCATTTTTCCGGCACAATTACAAGAACCCCAATGAGGCTTCATGGGGCTTCTATTCCCATCCCTACATGCCAGAATTCCTGCAGCAGGTAATATGGCCTGTCACAACGTGGTGTGACTAGAGTGGCCTGGTTAACATAGGAGGCAGATGACCTTAAAGTTCAGGAACAGGCTTTTATTCTCAGATCACACACCTTGGCTGCACAGCTCTCACACTCACCCCCCACGTCACACTGAGCTCCTTCCATTTCATGAGCTCAGTTAATTGGCTGGCCACGCCCAGGAAGGAAACCACTTTAACCAAACAACAAAGAAAAAAAATACAACAAGAGAGAAATGTCTTGGAAACCATACAGTTCAAGTCCTGTAAACAAAGATAAATGAACGACTCAAATCATTACAACCAAAAGGTATACAAAGAAATCCAAATCCTTTCCACTTCCTATCCACAAATCCTAAACAGGAAATGAAGGCCTCTGACACCTTTTTGTTCTTTGGGCACCAGGAAGAGAAGGTGAGATGTATAACAAAAATCAAACAAGTCTAAACATTTGGTGGTTGTGTTTAACATACATGTGTCTAAAGGTGATGAGCAATTACAGACAGGTGACAAGTAGATGCAACCAGTTTGTCACACGGCCAGAGACCGGCAGCCAACAGTTCAATGTCCCGTGTACAGAGTCTTTCCTTAACACTGATGTTCCTAGGGTTGCACCATTTGTCATTCACATACATCACCAACCCACTTCTTTGCCTCTTGACCCTCTCTCTCGCTGTCCAATCCGCTCTCGCGAGGTGAAATCCGTCGTTGCCGGCTCGTCTGGCCTTCGCAGATTCGGATGGTTCAGGACATCCAAAAAATGAAATGTGCAGTTTGGAAATGAAAAGACACACAAGAGCCTGCATGAATTTTCCAACCTTTTCCAAGAGGCAGAGATGAAAATCACACGACCTGTTTGGCATTGTGGTTGTCCGCTCTCTCTGCTTTCCAGCAAGCAGCTTTTTTATTGTCCAGCAAAGTAACATGTAAACATGGAAAATATGTTGTTAGACTCTGTGTCTGTGCGTGCGAGATATTTGTTCCCACTCAAAGATTCAAGTTTAGTCCACAATGAGCAGGTGTTTGTTTCATGAACACTCCAGCACAGAAAGTTTACATAGAGCAGGAATCACAGACAAGCCTACTGCTGACCTCGGCACATCTTATCTGGTTTCACTTTTCATACTGAAGCAAGAATGAATATTTTACAGTCAGTCTGACAACTATTATGGACTGTAATGCATGATAAAAAGAGCAAAGAAAATATACTATGACCCCAGTTCACCTCCACACTATTTAGGGAGACGTGTTTGTCAGAGGAAAGTTCATTCAGCCAAGTCTCTTTGACGCACAAGATGCTGCTCTACCTATACTCTCTGTTTGGTCCAGTTAGCACCATTAGCTCCTCCAGCTTGTCAGGAAGAGATCTGACGTTTCCCAAAACAACAGACGGCAGGCATGGTTTATACCAGTTTCTCCTATAACAGCACCGAACTCCTGCTCTGCATCCTCTTCGTCTTTTCCGGCTGGTGTCGAACGGGGATGTCTGAGTCGAAAGAAACAGTCCAACAAGTGAAAAAAGCCAGAAAGCTAGGCTCATAATTTGCACACCCATAGTTGTGTACCGTTACTGAAGTAAAGAAAGAGCAAATATATATATGTACAAAAAATATATATGTTCAAAATTATAGCAGAAATTAGTCAAAAACACACGATGAAGATGAAGCTGCCGTAACAGGCTGCTGCTCTGTGCAAGCTAAATTATTACAAAGAATTGATGAACACGCGCACATCACTTGTACAAGCATATGCACACACATAGAAACAAAAAACAGAAAAATCGTGTATTGTAAAAAATCCTGTTAAGTAAAAACAGAGACCCTTTTAGGTTTCTGAAGATTTTGAAAACAGGGAGCAGACTAACACAAACGCATACACAAGGGGGCGGAGCTTTGTTCAGGCGTTCCTAAATCAGGAAATGAGGAAGTTGAGAGTTTTCCTCCGTGTCAGAGCAGACAGAGCAGGACTTTCTTCTTCTTCACAGTGAGTCTTTGTGTTTTCTGTTGTCTTGTCCACTCATGATGAAGGCCGTGACATGTCTGTCTGTTCTCCTCTGTGAGGAAGAGGAGCAGCAGAGGAAGAGCTCAGACTGAAGATTTTGTTTAACTTTGTCTTCTGTTCAAAAGAAAAGAGTTCTTCCAAAAACCAGCAGCTAAAGGTCACTGCAGGTTATCTGAGAGGGAAACCTGAGGAGTCTGTGCAGTGTGCAGTGTTTGTGTGGGTGGGTGGGTTGGTGAGGGGGGGGGCAGAGGATGTTTAGAGCTGAACAGAAGTCTGAGTGACAGAGGGATGATGCACAGAGAGTTGATTTCTGACAGAAGCTAAAACACAAACACACAAAGAGACTGCAATAAAGCTAAAGGACAAACTTTGAGTTCTGTGGATCCTGGTTCTTCCAAACAGTTGGTGACTCTGCTCCACCCTTCCTCTCAGCTCAGATTCTAATGACATTCAAATGTGTGAGAGGCTGTGGAAGCTCCTCATGGTTTGATCTCTGCTGAAGAAGGTTGTGAGGCTCTCAGATCCTCAGTGCTGAACAACTGCATGTTTCCAATCCTCTCAGTACTGAGATCTCCTTCATTTCTGAACTTCTGACATGATTCTGATGGAACAAAGCTGGGAGCCCGTCTCTGATTGGTTCTTCCACAAACATCATTTCTTCATCATCTGTTCTGTGGTTTGAATCAAATCACCTTCAAAGGGTTTCCTTACAAAGCAGAAGGTCACATGATCTCACCTTTCTCCAGCTCTTCTCCAGTCACTGAGATCAACAATATGTCAATCAACTTGAAGCTCCGCCCCTCCTCTCAGCTGCTGTCAGGTTTCTTCTTGAACCTGTTCTCTGTCTTCAGTTCATGGGAATCTCAGATTTCTGATTCTCAGCTTATTTCTGTCTGGAGGTTCTCCTCAGGTCTGAGGGCTGCCCAGCCTCTAGCTCTTGCTGCTGCAGCTCCATGTCTCCACCTGGTGGAGGGAGAGCAGAAGTGCAGCAGCTGATGGCAGCTTCCTCTGCCTCCCACTGCTGTCTGACTGCATTCACCTGAACCTGAGAGGAAACACAAGAGAAGAGCCAATGAGTGGAGGAGCAGCTGATCTGTTGGTGAAGGAGGATCAGAGCTGATGATGAGGAGGGTTTCCTCTGCAGGTGAAGGTGGAAGGTGTGTGTGAGCTGATGTGGATCCAGTGAATCCAGCAGCATGGATCAGTGGGAGGAACCACAAGAGGGAGCCCCTCCCTCTGAAAGCAGAGATGGTAACCATGACAACCTGAGCAAAGCTCAGAGGTAAGATGAACATCTCCAAATGTCTTCTCAATGTCAGAGCTCAGCAGTCAAACCAGCAACCTTCATTCTTCACAGGAACCAAGCTGGACCTGGATCTGAATCCAGCAAGGGGTCCAAAACGAGACGCAAGTCACTGGATTGGGGTGCTGACTTCAAAGTCATCCATTCAGGAGTGGAACAGTGAGTGTTTGTCAGAGTTAAAGGAGGCTGGATTCTAGTTCAGATGATCAACAGTTTTCAGATGAAGGACTTGAGGTCTGGTTCAGTTCTGGATCTCTCTGATCAGACTCACTAGGAGCATCATATGTGTGATGAGATCTTTTCAGTTGAGTCTTCTGAGAGTCTCTGAGAGACATCAGAGATGTTGGAGAAGAAAACATGTTGACTGCTGACTCTGACTGACAGCAGCTCCAGTCTAATGAGAAGAATCACTGCAGACTCCTAGGATTCAGATTTTCATGCTTTCCAAATATCACATTGTTCTAGTTTGACTTTCTGCTATCAGAATTTCTACATTTCTACATGGAGAATTGGAATCAGCTTTTCTAGAAAAAAGTCTGGATTGACTGACAGAAAATGCTGAAACCTTTTCCCTCCAACTCGAAACTGTTGATCCAAACATGTCATGTTATTCCAGACTAAACAGCTCAGTCTGTGTTCGTGTCAAAGTCCATCAGCTGTTTATGAAGAAGCAGATCTATGGGATTTATATATTTATATATTTAATATATATTATATATTATATATATTATTTATATTTAATATATATATATATATACATATATATATATATATATATATATATTATATATTATATATATATATATATATATATATATATATATATATATATATATATATATATATATATATATATATATATATATATATATATATATATATATATATATATATATAATATTTTATTTATATGTATATTTGAAATTCCACATCAGATCCAGCTGAAACTTATTTTGTGACCTAACCAGGTGGGATACTATCAGTGAGAAGTGAAATGACTCTGTGGAAACTAGGAGTTTTCATTTTACAGCCTTGTCAACATATGGCAATATTGCATTCATACATAATTTCAATTGAGTTTTATTTTGAAATTCCACATCAGATTGGTCTGAAACTTATTTTGTGACGTCACCAGGTGGGTATCTATCAGTGAGAAGTGTAATGACTCTGCGGAAACTAGGAGTTTTCATTTTACAGCCTTGTCAACATAAGGCAATATTCAATTTATACCTGATTTCAATTGAGTTTTATTTTGAAATTCCACATCAGATTGGTCTGAAACTTATTTTGTGACGTCACCAGGTGGGTATCTATCAGTGAGAAGTGTAATGACTCTGTGGAAACTAGCAGTTTTCATTTTACAGCTCTGTCAACATATGGTGATAATGCATTTGTACCAGATTTCTAATGGGTTTTATTTTGAAATTCCACGTCAGATCCAGCTGAAACTTTTTTTTGTGACTTCACCAGGTGGGTATCTATCAGTAAGAAGTGAAATGACTCTGCGGAAACTAGGAGTTTTCATTTTACAGCCTTGTCAACATAAGGCAATATTCAATTTATACCTGATTTCAATTGAGTTTTATTTTGAAATTCCACATCAGATTGGTCTGAAACTTATTTTGTGACGTCACCAGGTGGGTATCTATCAGTGAGAAGTGTAATGACTCTGTGGAAACTAGCAGTTTTCATTTTACAGCTCTGTCAACATATGGTGATAATGCTGTAACAACAGATTTCAATTGAGTTTTATTTTGAAATTCCACATCAGATCCATCTGAAAGTTATTTTGTGACGTCACCAGGTGGGATACTATCAGTGAGAAGTGAAATGACTCTGTGGAAACTAGCAGTTTTTTTCCTAAACATAAGTGAACATTATAGTAAATTCTTTTCAATATGTGATTTTAATTTGGTCTTTAATTGATAATTCAACTGAAAAATATAATTAAATATACACATATAAATATATAGTTATAAATGGGGAGGGGGGTGTATGTGTAAATAGTATATACATATGAGTATTATGACAGTTCTTACTCTTTGCATTTACCCGAATGAAGGCTGTCTTGCTGTTACCGCAATGTATGTAAAAAAGCGGCACACCCTATTTGAGAGAGGGCTCACTTGACAGCCGTTCGACGAGAGAGGGCTGGTTTGACACCAGTCCTTTTACTGGGATGCAGCACCGGCGAGTTATGCCACACTTTGGGACTGCAGGACTTAAACTTGGCTGAGGTGTCTGCTTTCACTGATCTTTGGAGCTGCACGGCAACGAGACGGACTCTGATGATGAGGAAAGGGAAGCTGGCGTGTTTGATAGAAATGTAGCCCAGCTGTTTCAGATCCAGAAGATGAGGACTTTGGATTTTAAATGCTGATCGATGACTGAAAAAATAATTCACAACCAACTCAGTTTTGCACTCGCTGCCTTTTTTAAACACACCAGCATGCACGTTTCAGCGGTATGTGTGTTGACGTTAAATACAGAAAAAACGCTCAAAACTGAATAGGCGGCATTTAATCCAGTGCTGTTGTATTCTAAGGAGGGGGGGGGGGGGTTATGGGAAATAAAATGGCTTTAATTGTGTGTTTGTGTGTGTGTCTGGCAGGTCAGTGTGTGGTGTGGCTCTTTGACTATCACAGTTAGAAATGTCTGCTCTTTGTGTCAAACTTGTTCGCTCCCTCCCGGCATTCATAGAAAAAAGCGGCGGATGTAACGTGGATTAAAACATTAACCAACGACCCAAAACTAAGGTAAGAAAGTGCAGCGGGGTTTTTTTGTGCTGTAAATTATTCTCATGTGAAATTCACTGCATTTGTTACAGTTTTAATGCTTTTAATCCAAGTTACAGCCGCCGTTCCTTTTCTGTTAAAGCCCCAAAATGAAAGTCCCGCCCTGCTGCTTGACATGCAAATGTTAGCCAATCAGATCAACCAGAAAGGTTCATGCCCCCAAGTAACAAACACACCTCTGAATACCGCCCCCCAAGTGACAAAAACGCCCCCTTAACACTAAGCGTAAATTCTTGTGAGCGCGCAAAAAGGATCTGACTGAAGATCACTGCTCAGTTAGGATTGCAGCCGTGCAATTGTAAAATACGGGGTCGCTCAGTTAGAATTGCGCCAGCGCGGTTGTAAGGTTCACTCACTCAGTTCCTAAATACGCCCGCTCAGTTGTCTTTACGCCCTTTCACTTAATGGCAGAAATGTGATCCCATACAGACCCTCCAACACTCTGATGGTTTTGTGTTTGCAGAGGTCAACAGGTCACACAGAGAGTCCAGTCTGCAGCCTCCAGCTGTGGCTCCATGAAGAGTGACCGGTCCAAACGTCATCCTCTAAGCTTCAGAACTGAACCAGGACCTTCAGACTCACAGTAAGAAGCAGTTTCTAGTGAACAAAGCAGAGTTCATCTCTCAACAGGAACAACAATGTTCTCATCAAGAACATCAGCTGATCCATCCAGGAAGATCACCCATCTGCTGTGAGCGCTTTAGGTCTGAGAGGAAAGAAAAGAGTTGGACAACTCTTGAGGACATAAAGCTCAGTCTGTGAGGATGAAGCAAACAGCTGAACTTTTCTCTGTCCTCAGTCCAGTCATGAGCTCCAAACACAGCTAATGCATCATTTAGACCTTCAGAAGGACTAGATCTGCTCTGGTTTAACCTGGAAACACATTTGCTCCCATTCAGAACAGTCTGGATCACACGATATCTGAGTCTGGAGATCAGAGAGGATCTGCTCCAAGATCAGAGTTAGTCTGGAACTTCCCACTGACTGCTTTGATTGTTGTTCACTAACGTTTCTCTTTAGTGTCCACAGAGAGAAGAAGAGGAGCAGACCCCAGTCTGTAGAAAGACCCAGAGCTGGTGAGCCAGAGCCTGATCATCTGCTGATGAATTCTTCTGGAAACATGTTTGAACACTCATGAAGGAGCTTTCTTCTCTGCTCTTTCAGCAGATGTTGGTCTGCAGGAGATGTTTGGAGAACATCAGATCAGTCTGAGGAGCAGAAATGAACATGTAGCTGAAGGAACTGAAGAAGCAGGAAGAGAAACGCTCCTCAACAGGGTCTACACTGAGCTCTACATCACAGAGGGACTGAGACAAGAGGGTCGCACCCAACATGAGGTGATGCAGCTGGAGACAACCACCAAGACCAACAAGTTCCATGGCACTGCAATCAAGAACCCAGACATCTTCAAAGTCTTCCCTGACCAACACAGATCCATCAGAGTGGTTCTGACCAGCGGAGTTGCTGGAGCTGGAAAAAGCTTCTCAGTGCAGAAGTTCACTCTGGACTGGGCAGAGGGCTTGGAGAACCAAGACATCAGTGCTGTGGTTCCTCTGTCCTTCAGGGAGATGAACTTGATCAGAGATGAGCAGCACAGTCTTCTCACTCTGATCCAGCTGTTCCATCCAACACTCCAGAAGATGCCAGCAGAACAGCTGTCTTTCTGGAAACTTCTGTTCATCTTTGATGGTCTGGATGAAAGCAGACTTTCTCTGGACTTCAACAACAGTCCGGTGGTGTCTGATGTCACACACAAGTCCTCAGTCAACGTGCTGCTCACTAACCTCATCCAGGGACGTCTGCTGCCCTCAGCTCTGGTGTGGATCACTTCCAGACCTGCAGCAGCCAATCAGATCCCTCCTTCATGTGTGGACAGACTGACAGAAGTACGAGGCTTCGATGATGTTCAGAAGGAGGAGTACTTCAGAAGGAGGTTCCCAGATGGAAAGCTGTCCAGCAGAGTCATCTCCCACATCAAGGGCTCCATGTCCCTCTACATCATGTGTGAAGTTCCAGTCTTCTGCTGGATCACTGCTGTGGTTCTGGAGAACCTGCTGACCCCTAAGCAGAGAGGAGAGCTGCCCACCACCCTGACTGACATGTACTCCCACTTGCTGATGGTCCAGACAAAGAGGAAGAAGAACAAGTACCAGCAGGAACATCAGACAAGTCCACAAGAGGTGACAGAGACTGACAGGGAAGTTCTTCTGAAGCTGGGGAGGCTGGCATTTGAACATCTGGAGAAAGGAAACATCATGTTCTACCAAGAAGACCTGCAACAGTGTGGTCTGGATGTCACAGAGGCCTCAGTGTACTCTGGAGTTTGTACTGAGATCTTCAGAAGAGAGTGTGGGATCTTCCAGAAACCGGTCTACAGCTTTGTTCATCTGAGCGTTCAGGAGTTTCTGGCTGCAGTCTACATGTTCCACTGTTACTCCAACGGGAAGGTAAAGGTCATTGAGGACTTCTTGGAAAACAACATGGAGAACCCATCCCTGGATGAGTTTTTGAGTACAGTCAAGAAGAAATCCCTGCAGAGTAAAACTGGACACCTGGACCTGCTTGTTCGCTTCCTTCATGGTCTCTCTGTGGAGTCCAACCAGAGACTCTTAGGAGGCCTTCTGGATCAGATAGAGAAGAATCCAGAATCCATCCAGAGAGCCATCAACAACCTGAAGAAGATCAACATTAAAGGAGTCTCTCCAGACAGAAGCATCAACATCTATCACTGTCTGATGGAGATGAAGGATCTCTCAATTCATCAGGAGATCCAAGAGTTCCTGAAGTCAGAGAACAAATCAAAGAAGGAACTCTCAAAGATCCACTGCTCAGCTCTGGCCTACACTCTGCTGATGTCAGAGGAGGTTCTGGATAAGCTGGACCTGGACCAGTACAACACATCAGATGAAGGTAAACGGAGACTGATTCCAGTTGTGAGGAACTGCAGAAAGTTCAGGTGAGTCCAGAAGTGATTGTGATGATAAATCAGATCAGTGTTCAGATTGATTTACAAAGTATGAAAGGTTTAAAAATGATTAGAAATAAAAACACGCAAGAAGAAAATCAGTTTGTTTTTCACACTCATAAAATCTTTTAACTAAAGAGCAAAGAAGGATTATATTTGTCCAAATGAAATCCAATCCAGAACCTTCTGAAAGGTTTGAACACAAAGCAGACAGTCCAGAATGAAAGGATGTCTTCATTTCCACAATGTCAGTCATTCTAGAAGCACACTTCTAAAATGCTCTTTTTTCCATTCATTATCTTCTTTCTAGATAAATCATTGATCTGTGAATGAAACAGCTTGATGACAAAAAAAAAAACAGAAGAAGAAACTGTTTCTTTCTTCTGATTCTTTTGGTTCCTTTAGTTCAGTCAACCGTCATCTGCATACATTCAGTCTCTGTTGAAGATTCGAGTCCAACACACAGCAGTGCAGACAGAAAATCAAGGAAATCTGTCTGAAATATGCTTTTTCATGTGCTTGAATTAATTTATTTATCCAGTTCCATTGAAAGGATTCCTGTTTTAGACGTCCTTCTTCTATTTTTCTGGATTCTTATTTTTCTGATGCTTCTAGAAAAATCCCAGTGTGAGTACAAGTTCACCAGAAAATATTCTGGATTAATCCAGGCTTTTTGAATCTAAAAATGTAGTTTGTGTTGTTATCAAGTTTTGTTGTGAAAGTCCTTATTGATCAGACCAAAATAGCAGTTTGGACTGCAGAATGAAGTCTAGCATCACAGCTAACTTGTAAACCTGCTCACGTTCTTGTTCCTCCATACCGAGGTTCTGGAATCCAGTGAAGAAAGTCCAGATGTGCTTTGATTCAGTTTCATGGATTCAGCAGGTTCCTTTGAAACGACTCTGGCTGTTTTGTCATATTGTGTCTCTAGAACCATGAGAACCATGATGTTCCTGGTCAAAGCTAGCTAGCCATAAGCAGTCTGGATTCAGCTTCTTCTGTCCATGGAACATCAACAGCCTCATTGTTTGATGTAAGTGTGAACTGTGATGAGCATGATGGGTCAAGGGTCAGAGTGGGACAATACCAGCCTCCCCCACACCTGCCCCCTCACGTGCACAGAGGATCTGTGAACGAGATGTGCATCAACAGTTTCAGAAGGAGAAGATCAGGAAGGCTCCAAGACCTGATGGAGTGTCTCTGTACTGCCTGAAAGTTTGTGCTGACCAGCTAGCTCCCATCTCCAACAGCATCTTCAGTTCCCTGGAGATGTGCGTGGTCCCTGCTTGTCTCAAACTCTCCACTATCATCACAGTTCCTAAGAAGTCCCCTGTCACAGGTTCAAACGACTCTAGACCAGTCACCCTGACCTCTGTGGTCACGAAATCCCTTGAATGACTGGTGCTAAGCCACCTGAAGGTCTACTAGACCTCCTGCAATTTGCCTATAGAGTGAGTAGGTCAGGGGAGGATGGCTCTCCACTACATCTTGCACCACCTTGACTCTGCAGAGACCTACACACGGGTCCCATTTATGGACATTAGCTCCGCATTTAATACCATCATCCCAGAGCTCCTCCATCACAAACTGTCTCAGCTCACTGTGCCTCTCTCCACCTGTCAGTGGACCACCAGTTTCCTGACTGACAGGAGGCAGCTGTGACACTGGGACAATTCACATCCAGCTCCTGGATTCTGAACACTGTTCTCTCCCCACTGCTCTTCTCCTCTACAACAATGACTGCTCATCAGCAATCCCTTCTGTAAAATTCCTGAAGTTTGCAGACGACACCACAGTCATTGGGCTCATCCGGGACGGCGGTGAGTCTGCATACAGAGGAGAAGTGGAGCGGCTAGTCCTCTGGTGCAGCCTGAGCCACCTGGAGTTGAACCCACGTAGAACGGTGGAGATGACATTGGACTACCCCACCACTTCCACTCACATTTCTCAACAGCACTGTCCCCTCAACAGACTCACATTGGTGCCTAGGGTCCACGAGACCTTAAGTGAACCTCTCATATTGTCTCTCCGGAAAAATGCTCAGCAGAGGTTGTACTTTCTGAGAGAACTCAAGAAGTTAAACCTGCCTCAGAAGCTTCTGACCATCTTCTATACGACAATAATCCAAGCTGTCATGACCACATCTATTACAGTCTGGTTTGGATCAGCAACTAGACAAAACAGGGACAGACTGCAGAGAATCATCAGATCTGCTGAGAGGATAATTGGTTCCAGCCTTCCCTCCATTCAGCACCTGTACCAGTCCAGGGTCAGGAAATGGGCTGGCAGAATCGCAGAAGACCTCTCTCATCCTGGACACTACCTTTTCAGCCTTCTTCCATCAGGGCGGCGTTTTAGGACAATGTGCACCAAATCCACTCGCCACAAGAACTGGTGAGGGATGAGGGGTTCTTATGAACCCCTCACCAGTGACAGAGTTTTCTGTATTTATCACATACAAAAGGTGTACCGGGTTTTTGGGCGTGGGCACATTAAAACATACCGGTAAAACATGCATGCTAATGTGTGTTTTGAAAAAGGCAGTGGGAACAAAACTGAATTGGTTGTGATTCATTTTTTCTTTTCCAGTCATAAATCAGAATCCAAAAAACCATCATAGTCCTCATCTTCTGTGTCTGAAATGAACACATGGGCTAAATTTCTATCAAAAATGCCAGGTTCCCTTTTGTCATTGTCCATTGGTGGGCCGTCAGGGCCTTCAAGAACTTCTCTGAAGGCCTAAAAAATATCTGAATCATGTGTTAATTATATTTTGTCAATGCATACTTATTAAATCATTCCAAATGGTCTGTCTGATCTCTTTTATTGTGTTCATGATGGTTATGCTGCTTCCAGACAGATGCATTTTCAGTCATTGTCATGGAAACGTGGTTCTCATAGCTGAATCAGACAGGAGAAGATGCAAATTTGTTCTTGAAAATGAAACAGAGATGAAGTAAGCAGCCGTCGGCAGTTTGGTTGTACTTCACCTTCAAGGCCAGAAGAATAATGCTGAGTCATCATTCCACAGAAAGTTCAGAGGAGCAGAGAAGTGAAAAAACACTTTAATGTCAGTCAGCTGGTAACAAACCCCGCCCACAAAATGTGGTGTTTCCATGACAACTTACGCAGCTTCAAAAAACCATCGAGTACAGATTTACCAAAGCTCTTTAAGAACAAAAACAGTGACTATAGCCTCTTTCTACCAAGAAGACCTTCTGGAAAGTTTTGCAAGAAATGTCCAACTAGAACTTCATCACAGCCTGAATTCATCATAAGATCACCTGTTTCTGTCTTTGTTTCTCTTCACAGACTTCCACAACGATGTGGACTCTCAGAGACTCACTGTGAAATTGTGGCATCAGCTCTGAAGTCCAACCCGTCCCACCTGACAAAACTGGACCTGAGCAACAACATCCTGAAGGATGCATCCATGAAGGTTCTGTGTTCTGGACTGGAGAGTCCAAACTGCAGACTGCAGACTCTAAGGTCAGATCATTGAAGCCGCTGGTTGGTTCATTTCTACATTTGTAGTTCTTCACTGAAGCTGAAAGGTTTGGATTCAAAGATTGTCTGGATTTTCCAGAATTTATTTTTTTTAACTTGTCCTGTCCAACAGCTGGGCAAACAGATAAGAGCTGAAGGCCTCTTGTGTTGGACATATTTTACTTTAGCAACAGGGGTTATTAATCTTCAGACAAACCAGAGGTATGTCTGAATAAACCCCCCTTGTAATTGAGGCCAAACTTTATTAATTTCAATCATATTTGAAAATCTTTGATGTTGGACCGGACGGAAAAGGAAAGGAGGGAAGAAGAGAGGGGGATGTTAAAGGGGGGGGGATAGGAGGGTGATAATAGGAAGGGAGTGGATAGAACCATAAAGCAGCATAAGGAAAAAAAGTTTACTGGATGTTTATCATCACCGTAAGGTTCAAGTGCAGTACAAATCTCAAAGGACGGGGCCTGTCCACACTCAAATGCCATCAACACACCTGCTAGCTGCAGAAATGTCCACATGTCAACATGTACACAAAACATGTACACAAAACAAATAGTGTTCACACACGCACATCCATGCCTTTAAACCAACTGGTGTGAAATATTTCATTCATTCAATTATGCAAACTATTAGTGTAAAGGTGAGCTAACACCTGTGTTCAGTTGAGTGTTTATGTTCTTCTAAAATGGATGGTGGACTGTGAAAAGAAGTAGGGGGAGTGCCCAGCCATCCCCACACCAAGACCCCCACCACAGCAGCAGCGGCAGCCAGAACCCCCCAATGCCAAACGGCAGCAGGCAGAGAACCACTGCCCCCCAGGCGATCACATCCGCCACCCAAGCCAGGGCCAGCAGGACCACCACGAGGCCCCAAGAGCCAGAGAGCAGGGAGGCATGGGGGGAAAGAGAGTGCCACCCCCGCCGCACCGCGCCGGGAGGGCCCAGGCCCAGCGAAGGGCCCTACCCGAGAAGGGCGCCCACAGCCCCAGACGAGCACCTCATCACCACCCAGGAGTTCTGGGCATCCCCCCGCCCCAACCCCAGGTACGAGCCAGGACCCCTCAAGGGAGACCCGCTCCGCGCTCCAGGCAGCCACCCACCTGGCCCACGGTTGGTCCAGGAGGGAGCAAGGCAGGGAACAGCCGTCACCACCCAGGAGGGGGGCACCCCAGGGAAAAGGGGGGCCCACGAGGGTTGTTGTAAACATGGCCCGACCAGGCTCGGCCATAGTTGGAGATTTGGCGAGGCCGGGGGCAAGGACCAGAACCCACCCCACAGGGACACGGACACCCCCAGCTCAGGTGTGATGTGACCCCCCCC
The DNA here is from genome assembly GCA_023969325.1 of Oryzias curvinotus. Classification (NCBI taxonomy): domain Eukaryota; kingdom Metazoa; phylum Chordata; class Actinopteri; order Beloniformes; family Adrianichthyidae; genus Oryzias; species Oryzias curvinotus. The sequence continues at coordinate 15,465,405 of CM043707.1, read as the reverse complement.
ATGCGCGGAGAGAGCACCGCCAGGCAAAGGAAACCGGCACCCAGGGGACACGGCTGCCGTTGCCAAGGGCCCATGACCCCCCACCAGGGATGGGGTAGGGGACAGATGGACCTAGGACCCACCTTCCTTGCAAAATGTGTGTGCGTGTGTTTGTAAGGGTGTGTGTGTGCATGTGTGTGTGTTCGAATGTATATTTTGAGGAGTGAAAAAGGTGTGTGTACTAAGGGGGTGCAGTTAAAATTGGCGGGTAGGGCACTGAGGGGACATTTCCTGATTACTCGCAGTAATGTCCCCTCACCCTCCCCACCAAGGGTCCCTAAATGTCTAAGGTGCAGTTAAAATTGGCGGGCAGGGTGCTGGGAGGACATCTGCTGCTTGCTGGCAGTGATGTCCAAGCACCCCCCCTACCAAGGGCCCTACATGTCTAAGGTGCAAATAAAACCGAGAGAGGGGGGGCCCAATCCATACGGCATCCATGGGAGGGGGACCACTGCCAAGTAGCCCCCTCCCCAAAGTGCACCGCAGGCTAAACCCCCCACCCCCTCACCCTAATATGAGATTATATGAGGAAGGGGGTAAGTTGGGGACAGCTGGTAGACTGTCCCCCGGTAGTCAAACAGCCGTCCCCCAGCCCCCCCCAGCATGGGGCCCAGGTCCCCCAGCCCCAGGATCCCATCCCCAGAGGCGCCGACGCCCCAGGCCCAGCACCACCCACCCCACACAGAGAGAGAAATTAAACATCTTTAATTCTTTTAAAATTCTGCAGTGGAAGAAAACAGTTGCTTAGATTTTCTTTAGAACAAAGATGTTTCCATATCAACGAAAGGTTCAATCAAGAACTCAAACTAATGACAGACTAGTCATCCTGATCAAACATGCCTGAAAGCTGAACGAGGTCAAAGTTCAAATCAGACACAGCAGAGCACGTGAGCATGCACGTGCTCACACACAGACACAAGCGTGAGTGCAGACTGGAGAGGAAAATCAAAGAAAGAAGGAGTGTTTTGGTGAAGAGAAATGAAAGAGTTGAGTAAACCTACAGATGCAGATCTGTAGCTGCATATCTGTTTAATGTCAGACAATATTTTCAAGAACCGGCACCAGGTTGAAGTTGCTGCCTGATGTTTTATTTAATTTCCCCATTTTTGTCTAATCTAATTTACACAATAAAAGTGGCTACATTGTGGCACAGTGGCCTCACATTAAAAAGCCCCCTGGTTCAAATCCCGGCTGAGGGACCTGAGACGGAACATCAATGGGGGACATTCTGTGTGGAGTTTGCGTGTTCTTCTTGTGCATGCATGGGTTTTCTCTGGGGGGCTCCGGCTTCCTCCGACCATCCAAAAACATGATTAATTGATTACTCTAAATTTTCTTTTGGTGTGAATGTGAGAGTGCATGGATGTGTGACCCTGCGACAGACTGGTGACTTGTCCAGGGTGTCCCCTGCCATCGCCCATGACTGGTCGGGATAGGTTCCCACAGCAAAGTGACCTCAAAAGGGACAAAACGAGTTAAGAAGATACGTGAAAAACAAAACAATAAAAGTCTTCTGATAATTCTTTAGAGCATGAAATATTAACATGTTTTCCAAATATAGAAATTAAAATCGTTGTTTTTTTTTATTCAGGAAAAGATTAAGATCAACAAAGTTAAGAGTAAAGGGGTCATAAGATTATCAATATTTGATAAAGGATTAAATGCAGACTATAAAGAGGATGAGTTTAGCATGAGCCCGCTGTATCCCAGCTACACTTCTGTCAGAGATCAGTGGTCCAGTGTCAGAATATCTGTCTTTTGTTCTTTCCAATGGTTAATTAGGCTCCTTCTGAGGGTGTTCCTCTGTGTGGATCAGTTTCCATGTGAACCAGAGTCTGTGAGTCAGAAACTAGACTTTAATGTTGAAATGAAACATTTATTGTGCACATTCAGATTTAAAATTTATATTTAGATAAACAGATGATACGTCATTTGTCATTGTCACCGGTACAGCAATATTGTAAAAACTGCTCTTTGGTCAGAGCTTCATTTACTGGGTTTTAGGAATTTGGGTAGTGATCCATTACTAAATATTTTTGGGGCTAATATCGAGATTAGAATAATCTTAGAAATACATTTTTTTTGTTAATTGTGTAATAAAGCACAGGACAGAGACTTTTAGCAAATTAAGTTGTTTATTAAGTAGTTACAACAATCTGATTTGAACATACTTGAAACATAAAAAATATGACACGGGCAAAAATGTAACACAAATGTAAATTCAACAGCACCACAAACGTTGATTTAAAAAAAAATAAAGGCAGTGACCGGCAGCCCAAACCCCGGTCATGGAACTGGGACATCACCTCTCTGGGAGGGAAGAAGCCTGAGCTTGTGCGAGAGGTTGAGAGATACCGTCTAGATATAGTCGGGCTCACATCCACACATAGCCTGGGCTCTGAAACTCAATCCTTAGAGAGGGGTTGGACTCTCTACCACTCTGGAGTTGCTCAAGGTGCGAGGCAGCGGGCTGGTGTGGGCTTACTCGTGAGCCCCCAGCTCAGCCGCCAAGTGTTGAAGTTCACCCCGGTGGATGAGAGTGTCATGTCCCTCCACCTCCGGGTGGGGGACAGGTCTCTAACTGTGGTTTCGGCTTACGGGCCGAACAGCAGTTTTGAGTACCAGACTTTCTGGTGTCTCTCAAAGGGGTCCTGGAAAGAGCCCAAAAGGGGTACTCCATTGTCGTCCTGGGGGACTTCAATGCACACGTGGGCAATGACAGTGGCACCTGGAGGGTTATGATTGGGAGGAATGCCCCCCCTGATCTGAACCCGAGTGGTGTTTTGTTATTAGACTTCTGTGCTCATCTTAGTTTGTCCATAACAAACACCATGTTCGAGCACAAGGGTGTCCATCAATACACCTGGCATCAGGACACCCTAGGCAGAAGGTCGATGATCAACTTTGTAGTTGTTTCAGGCAACCTTTGGCCTTGTGTCTTGGAGAGAGGGGCAGAGCTGTCCACCGATCACTACCTGGTGGTGAGTTGGATTTGCTGGCGGGGAAGGAGACCGTAAAGACTTGGAAGACCCAAATGTACTGTGAGGGTCTGCTGGGAACGTCTGGCTGAGCCCTCCGTTAGGGAAGTCTTTAACGCCCACATCTGAGAGAACTTCAAACAGGTACTGAGGGAGGTTGGGGACATTGAGTCCGAGTGGACCATGTTTTCCACGTCCATTGTCTCTGCTGCTGCTCGGAACTGTGGTCACAAGGTCTCTGGTGCCTGTCGTGGTAGTAACCCCCGAACCCAGTGGTGGACACCGGAAAGAAGGGATGCCGTCAAGCTGAAAGCTGAAAGAGTCATACCAGGCCTGGCTGGCTTGCGGGACTCCAGAGGCATCTGACAGTTATCGGCAGTCTAAGCGAACTGCAGCCCGGACTGTTGCTTAGTCAAAAACTCGGTACTGGAAGGAGTTCGGTGTGGCCATGGAGAAGGACTATCGGTTGGCCTCGAAGAAATTCTGGCAAACCGTCCGACGACTCAGGAGGGGAAAGCAGTTCTCCACAGGCACCGTTTTCAGTGCAGGTGGGGGCTGTTGACTTCGACTGGGGACATTGCCTCCACAGTGTTTTATTGATGATGTAGTGTGCTTTGGATCACGAGCTTCTCCACGCCTTCTCCATACTTTTCTCTTGCCATCATTCTGGTAGAGGTTGATTTTGGTTTCATCTGTCCATAGAATGTTTTTTCCAGAAGTGTGCTGGCTTTTTACAATGCTTTTTAGCAAAGTCCAATCTAGCCTTCCTATTCTTGATGCTTATGAGTGGCTTGCATCTTGCAGTGTACACTTTTGTTATTGCTCCCATTTTTTATGATATGAACTCAAAGATGTGAAACATTTTCCTCATACACAAAATAACCAGTTTTCTGAAATATTGTTCATAAATCAGTCTGAATCTGTGATAATGAGCACTTCTCCTTTGCCAAGACAATCCATCCCACCTCACAGGTGTGCCATATTAAGATGCTGATTAGACAGCATGATTATTGCACAGGTGTGCCTTAGACTGGCCGCAAGAGTGGTCCATAGTGTCAGAATTTCCCTCCAATGATTTACTAGGCTCCTTCTGAGGATGTTCCTCTGTGTGGATCAGTTTCCAATGTTAACCTGTCTGGGAGTCAGAAACTGGATTTTAATGTTGAAAGTAAACATTCATGTGTTACACTTATATTTCATACACCGTACAACACAGGAAGAGTAAGTGTGAAGGCAAAAGTCTTCTTTTTAACATCAACGCCCATTTATTCGAACAAACAGCCAAACAGCATGGACGTCACTTCTTCTTCCAGCCCACTTCCCATAAGTCTTAGGGGCTGAAGGCGGGACTAACCCCCGGGTTACTACACTATATTTATTTTGATTGAGTCTACTCATTTTGAATAAGTAACGCTAAAGATTATAAACCTTTGTCTGGCTGATACAGATGACGGCTGCGCCAGTGAATTTCTACTTGGTTTGTTTTTCTTTTTAAGGAAGAGGATGTTAAATTTTGATTTACATTTACCCTGATGTATTTGAACACATCTCTGTTACAGGGACACATTGATTGATTGAGTTGCATTATGGTATATGAGAAATGTATTCTGGGATGTTTACGAAGCATGTAGCCATCAGATGTAAAGTGACTGCTATCAGGTATGTCAATAAAAGACAAATTACCACAGAACATCCTAACAAGAATTATTCTAGTGCAACCCTAAAGCAAAACACAATGAACACCCGATTTGTAGCCTGCAAGCCTGTACTTAAAAACTGGTGTAGCAATGCTTAATCATGAGTATTTTGGACAAAATTCTGGTCTACCTGTGTTTGCATGAAAATGGCTGCTTAAAACGCGAGTTGACAGCTGATGTGCTGTGCAGCATGTAGTGGTCCTTAGCGCGAATGTACAAACAAATGAAAACTTAGAGGGAAATGCAAGTGTCTCTTTAGTTATTGTTGAGATTATTTTTTGTTCCAATGATCTGTAACTTGAGGTAAATCAAGTGATGATGAAAAAAAATATCAATGCCTATCTTGTTGCTACCCATTTCAGGTTGAGAATACAGTTTTTTAAGTATTTCTCAAAAACACTTGTATTTTTTTCAGGATTAGTTTCTCTTGTGTTTGTTATGCAGTCTTTAAATTTTGGATAGTTATTTCCGCACCACAGTTAAGTTAGTTTTAGCTTGGATATTCGACAGACATTCAGTGTGGATCCCCAGCTGTGTCTCTTAGGGGTCGTCAATAAATTAATAAGTGCATAATATGGCGGTAATTTTAGATCAAACCTTAGACTCACTGCTTTGCAAAAAGAAAGGGATTACAATGAAATCCAAATATATGCCGAATTGTGGCACATACATAACACCAGACACACCAATTTATTTGTAATCATAGGTGATGAACATTTTATATGATTTTATATTAAAATAACAGCGGTTCACATATAAATTCTGGTCCTTTTTTTCGGTAGCTCCCAAACCACGTGACCCAAAGAGATTAACCCTTGTGCTATCTTGGATGACCCCACCCTTACTTTGACATGTTCTCCCTACCATGACAAAGGTGGATAAAGGTGGAAAAATTTCATGTAATCCATTAAACCAGTGAAGATCACAAAAAATTGGAAAAAAAAGGTTCAGAGCACTGTCTAGTGATTCTAGATGACCCAACTCCCAACGGGAAAGTGCCTAGGATAGCACAAGGGTTACACATATGCCGACTGGTGGGACAGACACACCACTTTGGTTTGCAATCATAGATGCTAAATATTTTATATGAATTTTTTTTATTAAATGTCACAAGAACAGGCAGACAGTTGGATCCATTTGCAGCAGGTTTATTACCACAACTAAAAGTCCACACAGCTAAATCAGGTCAGGCAGGAAGGTGTCAACAGCAGGCATGAGATCAGAGGAGAGACAAGGTTGTCAAATATCCAGGCAAGAGTGGGGGCAGGTAGCAGGCCAAAAAAGTCAGGGTTAGATGATCAGGTCCAAATTTTACACTCTGTAAGAAAGGCAGAGTGGCACAAACAATATTTCACACTGAGCTGAGCTCAGTGCAGAGCTTAAATGTGCTGTGGTTGATTGAGTGAATGAGAGTCAGATGTGTGGCTTCCAGGAAGTGTGCACTGGGGGTTAATTGGAGTTGTAGTATGGCTAGAACTCTGGGGATGGCTCCCGCCAGTGACCAGGGGGGTATTCCAGAAAGCAGGTTTAAACTACCCTGACTTTAACCCTGAACTCTGTCTTAATTGCTTACTCTGGGTATGTCGGTTCCAAAAGACCAGATATGAGTTAGCGTAATTACACTCGACTTGGTAGACCTGGGTTAATGCACGTGCACAGCGAGTACACAAAGGCATTCTCAATGGATCGCTGATTTCCGGAGTTAGCATAGAAACGCATGGAGAGAAAAAAGAGAGCGCTATACTACAGTAAGAAAGATTTGAAGATTTTAATGTCGGCATATGAAGATTAAACGGCCATCAAAAAAGTAATCCTAGATAATGAATATTTTATATGAATGTTTATATTAAAATTCCAGGGGTTGGGATATGAATTCTGGTATGTTTTTTCAATAGCTCCAAAACCATAGGACCCAAAAACTCCAACTGTGTCCTCAATTGTGGCACTGACACCCCAACATCAGACACCCCACTTTATTTAGCTATTATATGTAATTTTAGTGAACATTTTATATTAATTTTTATATTAAAATGTCAGAGGTTTTGATATGAATGCTGGCCATTTTTTTAAATAGCTCCCAAATCACTTGACCCAATGATATAAAATGTGTGCCAAAAGGTGCTACTGGCACCCCAACATCAGACACATAAAGAAAATAAAGAGGTGTGTGTTACGACCTCTGGTCTTGCCTGCATGTTTTGTGTGTATGTGTACATGTACTTGAGTTTTAGCTCCTGCAGAGGCTCAGCTTCTCCACAGCTGCTGACCAATTTCAAATCTGTGTTGACAGTTTTTTTTTTTATTTTTTGCTCTATGAAACCCAAATCTGTAAGGGAGAAACAAAATTCAGTAAGGCAAGGCAAGTTTATTTGTATAGCACAATTCGTACACAAAGTAATTCAAGCTGCTTCACAAAACAGAAAAATGCATTAAAATCACAATACATCATAGAAATAATCAACATAAAATTTACTTTAAAGGTAAAGAAAAAAAAAAAGATTTAAAAAGAAAGGAAGGAAAGAAAAGTGCAGATAGGACCTTTCAGTCATATACACGGCTAAACAGAAATGTTTAGTCTAGATTGTTTAGTCTAAAGTCTAGATTTGAACATGAACACAGAAGAGGCCTGTCAGACAGTAACCATTTTTTGATTTTCTTTTTTGACTTTTTGCACATTTAAACCCCGGTCACAAGTTATTTTAGAGTAGCCAGTCACCCACTGCTATATTTTCATTGTTGAATTCAAACTGTGGTTAGTAAAAGAACGGGTGCCGGTTCACTATGTAATGCAATTTTTGTTCCTGGCTTCTTCGTGTTATATTTCAAATGCTTATGTCTAAAGTATGTATAAAAAATGACTTCATTAAGCAAAAAATTTGCTTTCATGACAACAGCACGATGAAAACTCATTTTTGTGTGAAAATAAAACGATTTTTCTTTTCATTTCAGTCATTATGATCAGGTAAAAAGAAAAATTGCACAATAAACAAACACAGTCGGAAACCACTCAACAAGGTTCAGAAATGTGTAGATTTTATAGATTTACGATTGTACTGTGAATCACTTTCTCGAAGTAGCCCCCAAATGTATTCCCCCATCATGATTTCATTATACTGTTCTTGGTAGCGACGTTCAAACTCAAATATGTCTTGATGAAAGCACTCGCCTTGCTCCTCAGAGAAAGCTCCCATGTTCTCCTTGAATTTGTCAAGATGTGAATCAAGGATTTGGACTTTCAGAGACATTCTGCATCCCATTTTGTGTAATTTTGTATGTGAGTCTGCACCAACTACACATAGTTCTCAGCCTGAGAACTCAGTGGCATCAAGAGATACGAGTAGTTGTTTCCATTGTGAAGCAACACAGCTTTGAGGCTCCGGGATGAACTGTCTATGAATAGGCGCCATTCAATAGGATTACATGCAATACCTATAGCCTGGAATAGACCGACAACATCATTGCAGAAACACAGTCCATCACGCTGACTGAAGAAGTTGGAGAATATTTGATGCCGCTTCCTCTGATCCGTGATTTGTACGCTATCATCAAACAAGAGCCTGTATACCAGAAGCTCAGCATTGGATTTAAGTCCGAGGTCTCTAATTAAATTGTTCATGGCTTTCTGGTTAGGGAAGTACGGCTTTCTCTCCCCAACCTCATCTGCGGAATCGTAGTCCATATCTCCAGTATCTGCCTTGCTATCTGACTTGCTGCTGTCTCCTGAAGATGGCAGATGCCTCATATGAGGAGTAGGAACAGGCAGATCAGAGTTGTGTGGTACTGTCTCTTGTCTTTATAAATTGTCCACACACGTAGCAGAATGAATCAGCTGGATGCAAACAACCTCTTGATGCCATGTCAAATAAATAACTTCTCTTCAACTACGAATCGTTATCCTTTCAGTCAGCAATAACATGAATTGGAATCTTGGTTCGAGACACCTGTGCTTTTATACTTGTATAGCTACTTTTGGAACGTTTGAGAACATTCTAGAAAGTTCTGAGAGTTTATCAAAAGTACTTTAATTTTCTTGAACATTCTAGAGTGTTCAGGAGAATTGTAGAAACATCTGGACAACTTTAACAGTTCAGGAATATTCTAGAAGGAAGCTCGGCATTGAAAGCGAATCGAAGATTTTCTCGAAAACACGCAGTATTCAAAATTTCACTGTCCCATTGACAGAAGCAAAGTTTTTCTGGAATAACGATTCCCTTTTTCTTCTAGACATAACAGGTTAGGAAAAAACAGTTTCAACCCAGGAAAAGAACAAAAGTGAAAATTTGTTATCAGAGATTGGAACAAGGATCAAAAACAGATGGAAATTTATATTGGCAACATCAAATACGTGCACACAAGATGCACAATAGGCGTGTTTGAGATCACCCAGTTGAATGCAGCTCTGCGCAGATCACCTGGTGTGTGACGTATGTTTTTGTTTTTGCTCCAACATCACCTGTCAATCACCACAAAGACTTAGCGGGAAAGGGGTGCAAGCAAGGCGTCAACCTAAGCGAACGCAAATGGATTGTTTTTGACCCACTAACTGTGAGCTGTCCTGATGACTACAAACCAATGCATTGTGGGAAACGGTGTCCTGATAGTTCTTGTAGTTAAAGTGATCTGTTAAAATCAATTAAAATACCTATTGACCAGAACTAAGGACCAAGGACAGGGACCAGAACCTACACTACAGGGACACGGACATCCCCAGGTTCAGATGTGATGTGATCCCTGGCTCATGGTCTGGACAAAGAACTCAGGGTTCCCTCTCCATGAGAGGGGCCCGCCGGGCTCAGGAAGCCAGTACCCAAGGGACACGGCCCTCATTGCCAAGGGCCCAGCACCCCCTGCCAAGGATAGGGCAGGGGACAGATGGTCTGAGGTCCCAACTTCCTTGTGAAATGTATGTGTGTGTGTTTGTGAGCATGTGTGTGCGTGTTGGAGTGTATATTTTGAGGGGTAAAGGGTGTGTACTAAATCTACGGGTTAAAATTGACGGGCAGGGCACTGAGAGGGCATTTCCTGATTACCTACAGTGACGTCCAAACCCCCAGTCATGATCAGCTAGGCTGAGCAGACCAAGATGCTGGAACCCAGAAGGAACACAGGAGAATGAAATGGATAATTAACAGATTTATTGTTCCAGAGGTTGTGATGATGGGACCAGGTAATTCACCACAGAGGGGCAACGAGCTGGCGCTGAATGCTGGAGAAGGTTCCTCTTAAGCATAGCTGGCAGGTGATGAGGTGGATGCCAGCAGCTGGGTCCAATCTGGAAAGCAGATCAGAGAAGAGAGGGGGAGAGGAGAGGACTCCCGGAGGCACCATGACACCCCCTCCCCACCAAGTGGCTCTAAGTGACTATGGTGCAGTTAAAATTTGATAAAGGAAGACTTCTGACACAGAAAATCCTACGTCTTGCTAGAAAGGCCACAAAATCAGATTTTGGTATTGGCAAGGCTGTGCCATTGGGGACAACCCCCCAAGGTTGGAGAGGCTATTTGAGGATCTGTAATAAGAACCCGAAGACATAAGTTCAATATTGTGAGAGTGATGGGCATAACCAAAACATCTGAATTAAAGAGGCGGCTGATTGGTGACAAAGATCACATTCAGGATTAATATCTGGGTACATCTGGGAGAGCTGAGATTTAGTCCAATGTGTTCGGTGCAAAATCTTACATTGAAATAATCCGTGTTTGGCGCACAATGAGGAGCTATGAACCCGCTTCAAGACTTCATCCCAAAGGTTGTCCTGGTTCAGAAATTCGAAATCCCATGCCATTTTAACAGTCATAGTAGAAGATTTGCCCATAGAACATATCCTCTCATACACACCTCTTCATCACCACTTTTTAATTGTGAAATAAAGTGGTGTGTCTGATGTTGGGGTGCCAGTTTGTCTCAGTGGGTCACCTGGTTTGGGAGCTATTGAAAAAAATGGCTAGCTTTCACATGCAAACCGCTAATCTAACATTTCTTAAATGAAAGCTTTAAATCAAAGCAAAATCAATTAGGTTCTAAATTATCATGTTTTTTTGTTTTGTTCCATAATTGAAATGTATTTTCTAACTGTCAGTTAAATCTGCATTTCTGCCATGGGGCGACAGTGGCTCAGGTGGTTGAGCGGGTCGTCCAATGATCAAAGGGTCAGCGGTTCGATCCCCCCTCCCTGTCGTTGTGTCCTTGGGCAAGACTCTTCACCCTCCTTGCCTCCAGTGTGGCTCCACTGGTGTGTGAATGTGGATGAATGATCCCGGTAATGGTCAGAGAGGCCGTAGGCGCGAAATGCCAGCCATGCCTCTGTCTGTCTGCCCCAGGGCAGCCATCAGTTCAGTAGCTACCATCACCAAGTATGAATGAGGAGTGAATGAATAATGGACACAATGTAAGCGCTTTGGGTGTCTTGAAAAGTGCAGAAAAATCCAATCCATTATTATTATTATGCATCTTTTAAAATGTATTTAGTAAGTAACAATTTATGATGATATATGACATTTCAATTCCTCGTCTGTTTTAACTTAATTTAAAGTCATTTCGAATCTATTGCATTTTCATTTACCATCAAGTTTTTGGTTCAAAATCCAACAGAAACTGATATACAGTGAAAATGTCATCTGTCAGTCTGTCATCAGGGCGGATCTCACCTGACTGAAAGGACCAAGTTCCTGGACCTCCAGCTGCATCACTGCTCCTGAACACACTTTTCTGTCTGATTGCAGGTTGGAGAACTGCAGTTTGTCAGAGATCAGCTGTGAAGTTCTGGTCTCAATTCTGAAGAAAAACCCATATAATCTGACAGAACTGGACCTGAGCGTGAACAAGAACCTGCAGGACTCAGGAGTTCTTCATCTGTGTGGTTTTCTGGAGAGTCCAGACTGCAGACTGCAGACTCTGAGGTCAGACTCCATGTTTCAGTTGTGTTCAGATCAATATGATGACAAAGTTGTGTTGACACTTAATTCCAGAAATGAGGAACTTCCTCATCACTTCCTTTTTCTCTGCTGGGATCGCAAACACTAAATGGAGAGCTTTGATTTCTGGGTGTTGCCAAATTAGCATATTTCCCAAATATTTAAATTTTTACAACCTTGGATCCCAGTTTTCCCAGACATCCCAGACACTTAGATTTAGATAAATAGTACTTCTTTTTCTTTTTGTCATTGTTACAACAACATTTTAAAAAGTGCTCTTTGGACAGAGAATAATTTATACATCAAAACAACAATTTACCTTGAAAAGGATGATTAAAAAAGATAAATAAAAAGTCTTTTATTCATAGAAAACAAGCAATGAGAACCAATTGAAACCTAGTACAGAAAGGCCCTAAAAAAATAAACATTTAAAAGAAAAATAGAAGAAAAGAAAAACTAAATATAACAATAAAATGGACAACAAAGAAGTTTTTAAACCGTTCAAAATTTTTGATTTAACATTATCGTATTTTGTTTTGTGTATTTTTTTTTCTATTGTCATTGTGAAGAAACTGATTTTGCTAAATTGGACTATAAATGATAAAAAGGTTAGGTTCGTACCCTTTTCAGTTTCTTGCACACAGAAATGAGTGAATAATGACTCAGAGACAAAACTTATCTTTATTGGATTTTTTCTCCGTACAAGAAGCACAAATTTGTACGTTGGGTTACAGACAGATGAACAGGCTGCTGCATTCAAAAGTCCGAACAACCGGAGGCAGGGAGATGGGCTTGGTATAAGAACCCTGCATTTGCATATTCAAAAGATCATACACTGGACAATGGTGGGAAAATCACGGCCACAGGTTGCTGGTGGAGAGGCGCTCGAAGGTCAGAAAGCTTCAAGTGTCAGATCTCTCTGAGGTTCTCACAGACACTTACCAGAGCACAAGCACCAGCACACACAAAAAGGAAAAAGGGAGGATGAGGAATGCTATGAAAAAATAGTCTCGGTTGTGCTTTCTTCAAATGTAATATAATTTTGAGTTGATAATACATGCCTAGTGAATTAAGTTTGAACCATTAATGGGATAAAAATTAAAAGCAGTTTCTAACTATTCTTCACAGTCATTGAGCTGTTTTCCTGTTTCTGACCTGTTCTTGCGGTGAAAGAGTTTTTTTTTTCAAGCAGGACTTGAAAAGTGTATATAACTTTTGCAATTCATGGAAATTATTTATATTGAAATGCAAAGGTAGTGAATTCATATTGTTTCATGATGTAATTATAGAGTTGGTAGCACTTAAAAACACTGAGCACATATTCTTTCTGCCATCGGAAAGCCGCTACCGGATCCACTTCATGCCACGTTCATGGCATGTCCAGGAGTGTTTATTTGAGGCCTGGGTGCCTCCTTGATCGATAGCTGAACAGAGACACCCAGTCTGACCCAGCCATTCTGCCATGGTGCCTGCTTCCAGCTCTGCAGTTCCTGTCCGGGAAATCCGAGTCCACTGATGCCGTGCCCTGAAGCACGCACTGTTCGAGTCCTGTCCACGGAACAGGGGCCACCGATTGCTCAGCCGTGGTTAAGTCAGCCTCGATTTGGAAATGTCACCCCCCCCCACACCCAGTTTACAGCAGAGCATGAGACACGGATGTTGCATTTGTGTTGTACCGCTTCAATCTCAAGTTGTGATGAGAGTTACCGTTTGCAGATGTTGATCTACTAGTTCCTTGGCAGTCTTTGGGGTTTTTGGCAGTTAGCCTTTGGGTTTCAAAGCATCCATTTATTCCGCATTCTCTGCATGTAATCTCTCTAGAAGGACTAAGTGTGTAGTAGCATTACAACAGAACCTTATTCTCACATCTAGTCCATTTCCATCTGGTTCCCCAGCACCTTTTTTTTCCCCGACTTAGCCAACAGATCTCTGTGAGATCAGGAATGTAAGTGAACTCTGAATCTGTCTCCTGCATGAAGGACTAAAACTGCCAGTGATTCAAACCTTTAGCTCAACCAGCTGAAACCCTTCAACTACCAGCAGAACCAGCAGAATCCTTAGACTACCAGCAGAACCAGCAGAAACCCTTAGACTACCAGCAGAACCAGCTGAAACCCTTAGACTACCAGCAGAACCAGCAAAAACCCTTAGACTACCAGCAGAACCAGCCGAAACCTTTAAACTAACAGCAGAACCATCAGCAGCTCCTCTTCAGGGCCACATTCAGACATTTTGGGCCCCGTGGATGCTCATGTTTTTCAAGGTCCCTCCAGGTCCCTCCAGGTCCCTACAGTTTAAAGATGTCAGGAAATTCTTTCAGAGGAGAACCAAAGACTGTTTCAGCTGTTTTTTCTGCACAACCTGATTTGTCCAGTCAGGATGAAGAGAGAATGGAAAGTCTAGCTCTGCTTCATTGTTTTTTTTGTGGTGAACATCTTTGAGTTTCTGCAGAAAAACTTCATGCTGACCTGGATTTTTCTACACTTCCAGTAGTTTGTTTCCAAAACTCCAACATGAAATCTAACATTTCCACAAGTTCCTAAATATGTTTTTTGTTCCTCTGATTTGAAAGGAACCAGAGTGTTTAGTGTCTGCAGAATCTTTCCATGGAACAAATGAATGCTGCCTTTCTTTTCTGTCCTCTTCAGTCTTCATCTGAATCTGTGTTGAACCTCATGAAACTTCTGCGGTTCAAGTGGAAACATTGATATTTTTTGTTTTGTTTGTTTATTTGGAACTCTATTAGCTTCCACAAAGTGGTCGCTGGTCTTCCTGGGGTTCATAAGCACAAAATAAATAGATATTGAAAACATTAATGCTGTCACAGCTGTGGAAATCTGCTCTCTTATTGAAGATTCTCACTTCCAGCCAGAATGATCTGTTTACTTTGATTCTTATTGTGTGTGTGACCTTCAGACACTCAAATATTGCAGTCCTCTGTCATTTCTCTCCCATTAAAATGTGCCGTTAACTATTTGAACTAGTTCAGCAGCAGTCCTGGCCATGAGTTCTTCAGAGTAAATCTAGTAATCCCAGTTCTTTTTCAAATCTGGACTAATTGTGTTTTTCTCTGTAACACAGAGGAGGATTTTCTGTGCTAAGGGTTCTTAACAGGTTTCTGTCTAATTTAGCTTTGCTTTTAGAAAACTATTAAATGTCTCTTTTGTAAAATTTAATGAATCGGCAACTTTGTTCTCTTAAATTTTTCTTCTCTCTCCGGGGGGGGGGGGGGGGGGGCACCATGGGTACGGGACCTTGGGGGTTTGACGGGTTGGGGTCTCCGCTGGTGGCAATCGGCGGTTGCCCCAGCCGGTTGGCTGCCTTGGTCCCGTCAGGGCCTGACCAGAGCTCCCTCGGGGCCGGCGCCTGGGGGTGGGGGCCTGGGCTTGCTCTGGGGGGGGCAGCGCTTTCTGGCTCCTCTCTCTCTGTGTGGGGTGGGTCGTGTTGGGCCTGGGGCGTCGCTGGGGGACCTGGGCCCTATACTGGGGGGGGCTGGGGGACGGATGTTTGACCACCGGGAGACAGTCTGCCAGCTGTCCCCAACTCACCCCCTTCCTCATATAATCTCATATTAGGGTGAGGGGGTGGGGGGTTTAGCCTGCGATGCGCTTTGGGGGGGGCTACTTGGCAGTGGTCTCCCTCCCATGGTTGCCGTATGGAATGGGTCCCCCCTCTCTCGGTTTTATTTGCACCTTAGACATGTAGGGCCCTTGGTAGGGGGGGTGCTTGGACATCACTGCCAGCAAGCAGCAGATGTCCTCCTAGCACCCTACCCGCCAATTTTAACCGCACCTTAGACATTTAGGGACCCTTGGTGGGGAGGGTGAGGGGACATTACTGTGAGTAATCAGGGAATGTCCTCTCTGTGCCCTACCCACCAATTTTAACTGCACCCCCCTAGTACACACACCTTTTACTTCTCATAATATACATTCAAACACAAACACACACACATGCACACATACACACTTACGAACACACGCACACACATTATACAAGGAAGGTGGGTCCAAGGTCCATCTGTCCCCTACCCCATCCCTGGTGGGGGGTACTGGGCCCTTGGCAGCGGCGGCCGTGTCCCCTGGGTGCCGGTTTCCTGGGCCCGGCGGGGCTCTCTCCGCGCAGGGAGGGGGTTCACATTACACCTGAGCCGGGGGTGTCCGTTTCCCTGTGGGGTGGGTTCGGGTTTTTGCCCCTGGGCGCTGGGCCCCCGCCCACATTCCAACTGTGGCCAAGCCTGGTCGGGCCATGTTAACAACAACCCTTGTGGGCCCCTCTTTTCTCCGGGGTGCCCCCCTCCTGGGCGGGGCCGGCTGTCCCCTGCCTTACTCCTTCCTGGACCAACCATAGGCCGGGTGGGTGGCTGCCTGGAGCGCTGAGCGGGTCTCCCTTGGGGGGTCCTGGCTCGTACCTGGGGTTGGGGCGGGGGGATACCCAGTACTCCTGGGTGGTGACGAGGTGCTCGTCTGGGGCTGTGGGCGCTCTTCTCGGGTGGGGCCCTGCGTTGGGCCCTCCCGGCGCGGCGGGGGGGCTGCTCCCCTGGGTGGGCTGGGGCGGCGCTCTCTTCCCCCCATGCCTCCCTGCTCTCTGGCTCTGGGGGCCTCGTGGTAGTCCTGCTGGCCCTGGCCTGGGTGGCGGATGTGATCGCCTGGGGGGTGGTTGTTCTCTGCCTGCTGCCGGGTGGCGTTGGGAGTTCTGGCTGCCGCTGCTGCTGCGGCGGGGGTCTTGGTGTGGGGATGGCTGGTCACCCTTCCTCCTTCTTTTCACATTCCACCATTCATTTAGAAGAACATAAACACTCACCTGAGCACAGGTGTTAGCTCACCTTTGCACTAATAGTTTGCATGATTGAATGAATGAAATATTTCACACTAGTTGGTTTAATGGCACAAGTATGCGTGTGTGAACAATATCTGTATTGTGTGCGTGTTTTGTGTACATGTTGACATGTGGACATCTTTGCAGTTAACAGGTGTGTTTATAACATCTGAATGTGTGTGTGGACAGGCCCCGCCCTTTGAGATTTGTTTTACACTTGAACCTTACCATAACGACAAACATCCAGTAAAGTTGTTGCTTTAGGCTGCTTCATGGTTCTACCCCCCCCCCCCCCCTCCTATTATCACCCTCCTATCCCACCTCCTCTCTAACATTCCTCTCTCTTCTTCCCTCCTTTCCTTTTCCGTCCGGTCCAGCACCAAAGATTTTCAAACATGATGGAATTTAATAAAGTTTGGCCTCAACTACAAAAGGGGTTTACTCAGACATTCCTCTGGTTTGTCATAGATTCATAACCCCTGTTGTTAAAGCAAAATATGTCCAACACAAGAGGCCTTCAGCTCTCATCTGTTTGCCCAGCTGTTGGACAGGACAAGTTAAAAAAAAAAAAATATTTCTTCTCTCTGTAAAATATCTGCAGGAGGTTCAAACTTTTTATTTTTGGATCCTTAAACATATCATAGAAATTTTCCAATGGAATTTTGTTTTTACCCATAATTCAAAGTGATCTTTAGTTCTTAATAAACAATTTACTTTACAATTTGATGAAGTCATTTAAAAATGCATCTTACAATTTAGGATTTAAGATGAAGAAATGCAATTCAATCTGACATTTTTTCAATCTAAGTAAAATCAATTGGATTTTAAATTGTTCTATTTTTTTGTTCCATAATTTTAATGAAAATTAATTTTCCAACTGTCAGTTCAATCTGCATTTCTGCCATGCATTTTGAAAATGTATTTAGTCATGAACAATTCATGTTGATCAATGACATTTCAATACCTCGTCTATTTTAACTTCATTTCAAGTAATTTCTAATCTATTGCGTTTTCATTCATGATCATGTGTTTGGGTCCAAATCCAAAAGAAATGAGCAAACAGTGAAAATGTCATCTGTCAGTCTGTCATCAGGATGGGTCCCACCTGACTGAATGGACCAAGTTCCTGGACCTCCAGCTGCATCACTGCTCCTGAACACACTTTTCTGTCTGATTGCAGATTGAAGAGCTGCAGTTTGTCAGAAATCAACTGTGAAGCACTGGTTTCAGCTTTGAAGAAAAACCCGTCTAATCTGACAGAACTGGACCTGAGCGGGAACCAGAACCTGCAGGATTCAGGAGTTCTTCATCTTTGTGGTTTTCTGGAGAGTCCAGACTGTAGACTGCAGACTCTGAGGTCAGACTCCATGTTTATGATGAGTGCAGATGACTGACTGATGACATCAATACAGAACGACAATGTTGGATTAATGTGTACCTTAAGTACGGTAAGAAGTCCAAGGAAATCTTAGGTGTGTTAAAAACGAACAGAAAGTGAGTTCAGAATAACATGTTTAAGGATGTGAGCATGCTAGTCAGCTATATTTAGCTAGGTTAGCATAGCCTGCATGGGAATGTGGAGTTTGAGTCACTAACACAGTGACTGAAAACACCAGGACAAGAAGAAGACAGGAGTCTAGTGAGTGGAACACAAGCATGTTTTTTTTTTTTTTTTTTTTAACTTGTCCTGTCCAACAGCTGGGCAAACAGATGAGAGCTGAAGGCCTCTTGTGTTGGACATATTTTGAACACAAGCATGTTAAAGGCTTTCAGTTTGACTCAGACAGGACCATCAGAGTTTATTATCTGGACCTTGTGATGTGCTCTCGGTGTGAGCTTAGAAAAATACCTAACATGAACATCCAAACTCCAGACAGAAGTCTGCGACGTGGGAACTTAAACTGACACTTTCTTTGTTCTCTTGATTTTGTGATCCATCAGTATGGATCCATTAAAATGAGATAAAGATTTTCCAATGGAAGTTTTTTTTTATTTCTTTTTTTTACCCATGATTCAAAGTGATCTTCCATGAACAGTTCACTTTGCAATGTGGTCATGTCATTTCAAAACACACTTTACAATTTAGGGTTCAAGGTGAAGAAACACAATTTAATCTGACATTTTTTAAATCAAAGCTTAAAGTCTAAGCAAAATTAATTAGATTTTTTAACTTGTCATGTTTTTTTGGGTTCCGTAATTCAAATGCTAAAATTTCCAAAAGGTAATATTTTATGTGGTGATATTAGCATAGATTTGTTAAACCCAATCAAACACATCATGACAGAGGATTTTACCCATACAATGTACAGTTTAAGCTAATATCCATTAATCGACAAACCAAGCAGAATAACAAAAAACAGTGCAACCTTGATAGACAATACATTCACAAACTGCCTAGAAAGCAAAATAAAAAGTGGATTGCTGATTACTGACATTAGTGACACCATCCTGTATTAGCAAACTTTGAATGTGTTTGTAGGGAAATAAAAGAAAAAAGGCAAATAGTTTACAAAAGAAAACTAACAGAGGAATCAATAAATGCATTCAAATCAGAACCACACGCACAAACTTAGAAAACCCTGTATGAAAGCAATGATATTAACTCAGCTTATGAAAGCTTTATGCAGAGATTTACATCAATATATGACTAAAACTGCCCACTTACAAAATCCTGTAGTAGAAAACATTTAACAAAAATCCATGGATGACTAAAAGTCTAAGAAACGCATGCAAAAAAAAAACAGTTTATACAAACAATTTCTAAAACACAGAACTGTTGAAACCAAACTGATACAAAAATATAAAAACAGATTAACCAATATCATGACAGCATTCAAAAAAGACTTCTATACAAAAATATAAGACAAAAATAAATCAAATTCTAAAGAAATTTGGAAAGTTTTGAACAGTGTCATTAGAAAACACAGACAAACAAGTTATCCAGACTTTTTAGTTGGTAAAAATGAGATTTGCAACAATATTTAGGATATGACAAGGGGGTTTGATGAATTTTTTATTAATAATAGGTGCAAAGTTAGCCAACAAAATTAACTGTACTAATAAATCAGAAATGGAAACTGTCGAACACCACATGAAGGGAAATCCAAACTAAATCTATTTGAGACCAGTGGAAGCAAAAGAACTTTTAGAAAGCGTCAAAGATTTCAAAAACAAAACTTCTACTGACTGTAATGAAATTAATATGATGGTTAATAAAACAAAAAGGTTATTGATTCCATTGTTGACCCACTATCCTACATTTGCAATTTATCCTTTCAAACAGGAACATTTCCGAAAAAATTAAAATAGCCAAAGTAATTCCATTACACAAATCAGGGGACAAACAGTAACTCACAAATTACAGACCAGTGTCTTTACTCTGCCAATTCTCAAAAATACTTGAAAAAGTATTCCTCACAAGGCTAAAAAATGTCCTTGAGAAACATAAACTATCGGAAAATCCATATGGTTCCAGAAAAAATAGATCTACATCCATGGCGATTACGCAACTTAGTGAAGAAATAATAAATGGCACAGATAATTAAAGCCGCAAGCGGCGTTGTATGGCCCGCAGATGCAACCCGCCTTCCACGCCCAACTCTACGCACCACCGCCGCCTTCACCGCCCTCACTGCCCACCTTTGATGAGGGAAAAAGCTGCATAAGCTCATAATGCTAACTATGCTGATCATGCTAGCTATGCTAATTTGCCTAAAAGTGCTAGCATAGCGATCAGCATCATCAACTCGTTCGGAAAAACACATTACCTAAAATGCTAATTATGCTAACTATGCTAGCTATGCTAATGTGGCTTAAAGTGCTAGCATTGCGATCAGCATCATCAACTGGCTCGGAAAAACACATTACCTAAAATGCTTATAATGCTAACTATGCTAGCTATGCTAATGTGGCTAAAATTGCTGGCATAGCGATCAGCATCATCAACTGACTCAGAAAAACCCATTGTTTCAGATGCTAATTATGCTAACTATGCTAGCTATGCTAACATGGCTAAAACTGCTAGCATAGCGATCAGCATCATTAACTTACTCAGAAAAACACATTGCTCCATTGGTGAAAGCTACATGTCATGAGTTGACAAAAAACCCACTTTTTTTCAAAATGGCGGCTTTTCTGTTGATTTTATCTCCATAGCAACCATTATATGTTTTGTTTGCCTCGGGAGGACGAACGGATTTACGTCAGTTTCGGACAAATCGGGAAAAGTAAACTTTTTGTTGTCCTTAGCAACAGTGGTTTTATGCTAACCACGCCCACATTCCTTATATGTCCTTGTCCAGTGTTTTTCAATGTATTCAGATCCAGGCATAAATGCAAGCATTCAATTTTCACTGTATTGTCTTGAAAGGCATGGGAGTTATAACAGTGCGCCACTTTGCTAGCTCGCCACGCGCACGCCGTTCAAAATCTACAACTTCTAATTCCAACATTTTTTCCACAGTAGCTTGGCATTGATGCCCAAAAAGCTTCGAGATGATCGTTGAAAATTCCAACGACAAGTTTACGTTTGAATCTGATGGTAAAGGTGTTTTTTATAGAAAATTCAAGATGGCGGCCTTTTCCCGAAGTCAAAGGTCGACGAAACTACAGAGGTGATTGTAGACTTACGCTAGGGACAAGCCAGTCAAATTTCGTGAAAATCGCTTGAAAAAAAGTTCATTTTTACATATTGTGTAAAAACGCGAAAATCTCAAAATGGCCGATTTTGGCACAAAATGGCCGCCAAACCATAGGTCGTGTCGCCATCACGTAATGATTTCAAAAGTTTGATTGGATATATCCAACAAAGTTATCTGGGTTTCGTTAGCCGATTCTTAAAAAAAAAATCCGAATTTTTTTTTTTTTGCCGCGTCAGCACTTTTTTTTGCGACGGTTTTTTGATTGCCACGGCCACATTCCTTTATCGATCTTGTCGTATGTGGCATCATTTTGTTCAGTGTGGGCCAGGGAATCGCATATTTCATTTTCTCAACATTCCGATAAAATATGTGCGAGCTAGCTAAAATGGCGGCGGTTGCGAATTCGCCACGCGCACGCCGTTCAAAATCTACAACTTCTAATTCCAACATTTTGTCCAGAGTAGCTGGCCGTTGGTGCCCGAAAAGTTACGAGACAATTGATGAAAATTCCAACGACGAGTTTTCGTTTGTATCTGGTGCTAAAGGTGCGTTTTTGACAAAATTCCAGATGGCGGCCTTTTCCCAAGGTCAAAGGTCAACGACACTTCTGGGGTTTTTGTAGACTGGAGCTGGCAGCAAGTGTGTGCAATTGCGTGAAAATCGTTCAAACAAAAGTGTCTTTTCCCCATATTGTGGGAAAACACGAAAATCGCCAATTCTCAGAGTTCGCCACAAAATGGCCGCCAAGCCGTAGGTCGTGTGGCTGTCCCATAATGATTTCAAAACATCTTTGGGATATCCTCGACACGTGTGTCTTGGTTTCGCGGCTGTATTTTGAAGTACATTTTGTTCGGCCCCATACTCGATTTTCGGCCCATTCATTTTTTTGACGGGATCGCTGGCCGTGATGTCATCGTCTTCGGGGGGGTGACGTTGACTTTGTGGAAAATTCATTTGCAATTTATCCCAGGTGTGTGCACATTTTGGTGACTTTTCGAGCATGCGGCGGGGGTCAAATTCTCGCTGAAAGGCGGCGAAGTCGTCGTTCCAACTGCGAAATCAATATGGTCCTTGCAGTCTGTGACTGCTGCTGCGGGCCATAATAAGGTATGAGGAATAGCAGTGCGCGAATTTGCGAGCTCGCCACGCGGACGCCGTTCAAAATCTACAACTTCTAATTGCAACATTTTTTTCACAGTGGCTTGCCGTTGATGCCCAAAACGTTTCGAGACGATCGCGGAAAATTCCAACGACAAGTTTACGATTGAATCCGGGGGTAAAGGCGTTTTTTATAGAAAATTCAAGATGGCGGCCTTTTCCCGAGGTCAAAGGTGGACGAAACTCCAGAGGTAGTTGTGGACTTGCTCTAGCAACATGTGAGTCAAATTTCGCGAAAATCGCTCGAAAAAAAGTTCATTTTTACATATTGTGTAAAAACGCGAAAAATGCGAAATGGCAGATTTTGGCACAAAATGGCCGCCAAACCGTAGGTCGTGTCATCATCCCGTAATGATTTCAAAACGTCCTTTGGATATCGCGGACAAGGGTATATTGGTTTCGTTAGTCGATTCTCAAAAAAAAAGGTTCCGAATTTTTTCGTTTTTGCCGAGTCGGCACATTTTTTTGCGACGGTTTTTTGCTTACCACGCCCACATTCCTTTATCGATCTTGTCGTGCGTAGCATCGTTTTGTTCAGCGCTGGCCAAGGAATCGCATATTTCCTCTTCACGACATTCCGATGAAAAATGTGCGAGCTAGCCAAGATGGCAACGGTTGCTAGCTCGCCACGCGCACGCCGTTCAAAATCTACAACTTCTAATTCCAACATTTTGTCCAGAGTAGCTGGCCGTTGGTGCCCGAAAAGTTACGAGACGATTGATGAAAATTCCAACGACGAGTTTTCGTTTGTATCTGGTGCTAAAGGTGCGTTTTTGACAAAATTCCAGATGGCGGCCTTTTCCCAAGGTCAAAGGTCAACGACACTTCTGGGGTTTTTGTAGACTGGAGCTGGCAGCAAGTGTGTGCAATTGCGTGAAAATCGTTCAAACAAAAGTGTCTTTTCCCCATATTGTGGGAAAACACGAAAATCGCCATTTCTCAGAGTTCGCCACAAAATGGCCGCCAAGCCGTAGGTCGTGTGGCTGTCCCATAATGATTTCAAAACATCTTTGGGATATGCCCGACACGTGTGTCTTGGTTTCCCGGCTGTATTTTGAAGTACATTTTGTTCGGCCCCATACGCGATTTTCGGCCCATTCATTTTTTTGACGGGATCGCTGGCCGTGATGTCATCGTCTTCGGGGGGGTGACGTTGACTTTGTGGAAAATTCATTTGCAATTTATCCCAGGTGTGTGCACATTTTGGTGACTTTTCGAGCATGTGGCGGGGGTCAAATTCTCGCTGAAAGGCGGCGAAGTCGTCGTTCCAACTGCGAAAACAATATGGTCCTTGCAATCAGTGACTGCTGCTGCGGGCCATAATAAGGTATGAGGAATAGCAGTGCGCGACTTTGCGAGCTCGCCACGCGGACGCCGTTCAAAATCTACAACTTCTAATTGCAATATTTTTTTCACAGTGGCTTGCCGTTGATGCCCAAAACGTTTCGAGACGATCTCGGAAAATTCCAACGACAAGTTTACGATTGAATCCGGGGGTAAAGGCGTTTTTTATAGAAAATTCAAGATAGCGGCCTTTTCCCGAGGTCAAAGGTGGACGAAACTCCAGAGGTAGTTGTGGACTTGCTCTAGCAACATGTGAGTCAAATTTCGCGAAAATCGCTCGAAAAAAAGTTCATTTTTACATATTGTGTAAAATCGCGAAAAACGCAAAATGGCAGATTTGGCACAAAATGGCCGCCAAACCGTAGGTCGTGTCACCATCCCGTAATGATTTCAAAACGTCCTTTGGATATCGCGGACAAGGGTATATTGGTTTCGTTAGTCGATTCTCAAAAAAAAAGGTTCCGAATTTTTTCGTTTTTGCAGAGTCGGCACATTTTTTTGCGACGGTTTTTTGCTTACCACGCCCACATTCCTTTATCGATCTTGTCATGCGTAGCATCGTTTTGTTCAGCGCGGGCCAAGGAATTGCATATTTCCTCTTCACGACATTCCGATGAAAAATGTGCGAGCTAGCCAAGATGGCAACGGTTGCTAGCTCGCCACGCGCACGCCGTTCAAAATCTACAACTTCTAATTCCAACATTTTGTCCAGAGTAGCTGGCTGTTGGTGCCCGAAAAGTTACGAGACGATTGATGAAAATTCCAACGACGAGTTTTCGTTTGTATCTGGTGCTAAAGGTGCGTTTTTGACAAAATTCCAGATGGCGGCCTTTTCCCAAGGTCAAAGGTCAACGACACTTCTGGGGTTTTTGTAGACTGGAGCTGGCAGCAAGTGTGTGCAATTGCGTGAAAATCGTTCAAACAAAAGTGTCTTTTCCCCATATTGTGGGAAAACACGAAAATCGCCATTTCTCAGAGTTCGCCACAAAATGGCCGCCAAGCCGTAGGTCGTGTGGCTGTCCCATAATGATTTCAAAACATCTTTGGGATATGCCCGACACGTGTGTCTTGGTTTCGCGGCTGTATTTTGAAGTACATTTTGTTCGGCCCCATACGCGATTTTCGGCCCATTCATTTTTTTGACGGGATCGCTGGCCGTGATGTCATCGTCTTCGGGGGGGTGACGTTGACTTTGTGGAAAATTCATTTGCAATTTATCCCAGGTGTGTGCACATTTTGGTGACTTTTCGAGCATGTGGCGGGGGTCAAATTCTCGCTGAAAGGCGGCGAAGTCGTCGTTCCAACTGCGAAAACAATATGGTCCTTGCAATCAGTGACTGCTGCTGCGGGCCATAATAAGGTATGAGGAATAGCAGTGCGCGACTTTGCGAGCTCGCCACGCGGACGCCGTTCAAAATCTACAACTTCTAATTGCAATATTTTTTTCACAGTGGCTTGCCGTTGATGCCCAAAACGTTTCGAGACGATCTCGGAAAATTCCAACGACAAGTTTACGATTGAATCCGGGGGTAAAGGCGTTTTTTATAGAAAATTCAAGATAGCGGCCTTTTCCCGAGGTCAAAGGTGGACGAAACTCCAGAGGTAGTTGTGGACTTGCTCTAGCAACATGTGAGTCAAATTTCGCGAAAATCGCTCGAAAAAAAGTTCATTTTTACATATTGTGTAAAATCGCGAAAAACGCAAAATGGCAGATTTGGCACAAAATGGCCGCCAAACCGTAGGTCGTGTCACCATCCCGTAATGATTTCAAAACGTCCTTTGGATATCGCGGACAAGGGTATATTGGTTTCGTTAGTCGATTCTCAAAAAAAAAGTTCCGAATTTTTTCGTTTTTGCAGAGTCGGCACATTTTTTTGCGACGGTTTTTTGCTTACCACGCCCACATTCCTTTATCGATCTTGTCATGCGTAGCATCGTTTTGTTCAGCGCGGGCCAAGGAATTGCATATTTCCTCTTCACGACATTCCGATGAAAAATGTGCGAGCTAGCCAAGATGGCAACGGTTGCTAGCTCGCCACGCGCACGCCGTTCAAAATCTACAACTTCTAATTCCAACATTTTGTCCAGAGTAGCTGGCTGTTGGTGCCCGAAAAGTTACGAGACGATTGATGAAAATTCCAACGACGAGTTTTCGTTTGTATCTGGTGCTAAAGGTGCGTTTTGACAAAATTCCAGATGGCGGCCTTTTCCCAAGGTCAAAGGTCAACGACACTTCTGGGGTTTTTGTAGACTGGAGCTGGCAGCAAGTGTGTGCAATTGCGTGAAAATCGTTCAAACAAAAGTGTCCTTTCCCCATATCGTGGGAAAACACAAAAATCGCCAATTCTCAGAGTTCGCCACAAAATGGCCGCCAAGCCGTAGGTCATGTGGCTGTCCCATAATGATTATAAAACTTCTTTGGGATATGCCCGACACGTGTGTCTTGGTTTCCCGGCTGTATTTTGAAGTACATTTTGTTCGGCCCCATACGCGATTTTTGGCCCATTCATTTTTTTGACGGGATCGCTGGCCGTGATGTCATCGTCTTCAGGGGGGTGACGTTGACTTTGTGGAAAATTCATTTGCAATTTATCCCAGGTGTGTGCACATTTTGGTGACTTTTCGAGCATGCGGCGGGGGTCAAATTCTCGCTGAAAGGCGGCGAAGTCGTCGTTCCAACTGCGAAAACAATATGGTCCTTGCAGTCAGTGACTGCTGCTGCGGGCCATAATAAATAATGGATTGGATTTTTCTGTGCTTTTCCAGATGCTTAAAGCGCTTACATTGTGTCCATTATTCATTCACACTTGGTGATGGTAGCTACTGATGTAGCCACAGCTGCCCTGGGGCAGACTGACAGAGGAGTGGCTGCCATTTCGCGCCTACGCCTCTGACCATCCATGCACATTCACACACCAGTGGAGGCCACGCTGGAGTCAAGTGGGGTGAAGTGTCTTGCCCAAGGACACAACGACATTTGGCTGGTGGGAGCGGGGAACGAACCGCCAACCCTTCGATCATTGGACGACCCGCTCAACCACCTGAGCCACTGTCGCCCCACATAAGACCACACATTATTTGCTTCATGTAAAATAAATCACTTTTTTGAGTTCAGACAACTTTAAAATAACACGTAGTTATCAGACTTGTTTTACTTTCATTCAACTTAGTTCAATTAAGTAGGTGTAACTTTGGTGCTAGAACTGACGCTAAAGTCAGAGTCATGACAACTGAATGGATGCTTCATGTTTCAAATTCACACTGTATCATTTGCTTTAATGTTCATTAAAAACAGAATATCTGCAAATGTAGACAAATTAGAGTTCAAGAAGTACAATGAATTAAGATGGAAAAACACTGCTATACTTTTAATAAGTTTAGCTCTGCTTTATTTGTGGCTGCCAGCATGTTTTTTGGAGCTGCACAGTGGTGCAGTGCTTAGAGTTCTTGCCTCACAGCAAGAAGGCCTGCGGTTCAAGTCTGAGCTGGGGGACTTGAATGTTCTCCCTGTGCATGCGTAGGCTCTCTCAGGGATCTCTGGCTTCCTCCCACTGTCCAAAAAGCTTGCTTCATAGGTTGATTAGCAACTCTATTCCATATCTTTCCTGTTTGTTTACTAAAATGCTATGGTCAATAGTGTCAAAAGCTATTGTCAGCTCGATGAAAACTCCCACTCTGATCTTTTTATTATGGCCCGCAGCAGCAGTCACTGACTGCAAGAACCATATTGTTTTCGCAGTTGGAACGACGACTTCGCCGCCTTTCAGCGAGAATTTGACCCCCGCCGCATGCTCGAAAAGTCACCAAAATGTGCACACACCTGGGATAAATTGCAAATGAATTTTCCACAAAGTCAACGTCACCCCCCTGAAGACGATGACATCACGGCCAGCGATCCCGTCAAAAAAATGAATGGGCCAAAAATCGCGTATGGGGCCGAACAAAATGTACTTCAAAATACAGCCGGGAAACCAAGACACACGTGTCGGGCATATCCCAAAGAAGTTTTATAATCATTATGGGACAGCCACATGACCTACGGCTTGGCGGCCATTTTGTGGCGAACTCTGAGAATTGGCGATTTTTGTGTTTTCCCACGATATGGGGAAAGGACACTTTTGTTTGAACGATTTTCACGCAATTGCACACACTTGCTGCCAGCTCCAGTCTACAAACACCACAGAAGTGTCGTTGACCTTTGACCTTGGGAAAAGGCCGCCATCTTGAATTTTCTATAAAAAACACTTTTGCCACCGGATTCAAATGTAAACTTGTCATTGGAATTTTTATCGATCATCTCGAAACTTTTTGGGCATCAATGGCAAGCTACTCTGGACAAAATTTTGGAATTAGAAGTTGTAGATTTTGAGCGGCGTGCGCGTGGCGAGCTAGCAAATTGGCGCACTGTTATAACTCCCATGCCATACAGTGAAAATTGAATGCATGCATTTATGCCTGGATCTGAATACATTGAAAAAGACTGGACAAGGACATATAAGGAATGTGGGCGTGATTAGCATAAAACCACTGTTGCTAAGGACAACAAAAAGTTTACTTTTTCCGATTCGTCGAAACTGATGTCAATCCGTTCGTCCTCCTGAGGCAAACAAAACATAAAATGGTTGCTATGGAGATAAAATCAACAGAAAAGCGGCCATTTTGAAAAAAAAGTGGTGTTTTTATGAACTCATGACATATAGCTTTCACCAATGGAGCAATGTGTTTTTCTGAGTAAGTTAATGATGCTGATCGCTATGCTAGCACTTTTAGCCACATTAGCATAGATAGCATAGTTAGCATAATTAGCATTTTAGGTAATGTGTTTTTCCGAGCGAGTTGATGATGCTGATCGCTATGCTAGCACTTTTAGCCAAATTAGCATAGCTAGCATAGTTAGCATAATTAGCATTTTAGGTAATGTGTTTTTCCGAGCGAGTTGATGATGCTGATCGCTATGCTAGCACTTTTAGCCACATTAGCATAGCTAGCATAGTTAGCATAATTAGAATTTTAGCAAATGTATTTTTCTGAGAGTTGATGATGCTGATCGCAATGTTTGCACTTTTAGCCAAATTAGCATAGCTAGCATGATTAGCATAGTTAGCTTATGCAGCTTTTACAATCCCTCATCAAAGGTGGGTGGTGAGGGCGGTGAGGGCGGTGAGAGCGATGAGGGCGGCGGTGGTGCGTAGAGTTGGGCGTGGAAGGCGGGTTGCGTCTGCGGGCCATACAATGCCGCTTGCGGCTTTAATTATTATTATTATCACCCTCTGACAGTGGAAACCGTCAGAGCTGAGCTTCTTCATCCACTAAATCATCCTCAAATGAACATGCCATGCTGCTTCACCTCTAACTAACCTTCAACTAAACCTGCTCCAGACCAGGTTATGTTCAGAGCATGAGTTGCTATGGCAACTTGACATACCCTGAAACATACCTCTATTTTTGGAACTGAAAGCTGAGGTTATACGCTTCCTTAGCCTCAAATTTACCATGGTAACTAGCATAACCTGCTTTCTGGAATACCCCCCAGAGGGGGAGGCACAGTTGTGACTTCTGAGATTAAAATTCCAGATATCCGCATATGAATTCTGACATCAAATACGTGCAGGCAAGATGCACAATAAGTGTGTTTGAGATCACCCAGGTGAATGCAACTCTGCGCGGATCACCTGTGTGTGTGTGGGCGTGTTGGAGTGTATATTTTGAGGGGTAAAGGGTGTGTACTAAATCGACGGGTTAAACTTGACGGCCTGAGAGGACATTTCCTGATTACTTACATGATCCCCAAACCCCCAGTCATGATCAGCTAGGCTGAGCTGACCCAGATGCTGGAACCCAGAAGGAACACAGGAGAACGAATTGAATAATTAAAGGATTTATTGTTCCGGAAGGTTGTGATGATGGGACCAGGTAATTCACCACAGAGGGGCAACAAGCTGGCGCTGAATGCTGGAGAAGGGTCCAATCTGGAAAGCAGAGCAGAGAAGGGAGGGGGGATGAGAGGACCCCCGGAGGCACCATGACACCCCCTCCCCACCAAGTGGCCCTAAGTGACTATGGTGCAGTTAAAATTTGGGAAAGAGAGACTTATAACACAACAAAATCCTACGTCTTGCTAGAAAGGCCACAAAATCAGATTTTGGTATTGGCAAGCTGTCCCATTGGGGACAACCCCCCAAAGTTGGAGATTTAGTCCAATGTGTACGGTGCAAAATCTTACATTGAAATAATCCGTTTTTGGTGCACAATGAGGAGCTATGAACCCACTTCAGAACTTCATGCCAAAGGTCGTCCTGGATCAAAAATCCGATATCCCATGCCATTTTAACAGTCATAGTAGAAGATTTGCCGATAGAACATATCTCTCATACACACCACCTCATTTCTATCTATATATCTATATACCCAGGCTGTGTCCCAACAAGGTGGGGTAGCCTAGACAGGGCACACATTCTTACCTCCCTCCTTCTCTTCCCCAAACCCTCCTCCTTCAGTGTGTGTGTGTGTGTGTGTGTGTGTGTGTGTGTGACTGCTTGAAGGCCTGGTCTAAGCCACACCACACTGCACCAGGGTCAGCTGCGCAGCCCAAGTGTGGGCACCTCCACAGCAGGGCCTCAGCCAAGGCTGTTTACCCTTGCCGTTTCATATCAAAACCAGACCTCTACCACACCCATCCATTCATTCATACACAAACTCTCTCCACCCATCCCTGTCCTGAGCAGCCTCTCTCCCCTGCACTACAGTCATCCCTCTTATATTTAGCGCTCTTTTTACACCCTCTGTCCATCCCATTCGCGGTCTTCCTCCCATTCTCACTCCACTCACATCAGATTCATATACATTTTTCACCAATCGCTCCCTTTCCATTCTTTCAACATTTCCAAACCATCCCAGTGCCTATTGCTCTGCTCTATAGGCCAACTCTCGCATCACACCAGTTCTCTCTCAGATGTCATCATTTCTCACACGATCCATATGCGTCACACCACACATACTCCTCAAACATCTCATCTCAACTACATTCAGCTTCCTCTTTTCCGCCACTTTCAGACTCCATGTTTCAGCCACATATAATGCTGCAGGAACCACCACACCCTCATACAATCTCCTTTTCGCATCCTTTCCCAGTGACCTGCATTCAAACACTATCTTCATTCCCCCCCCATATCTTTCGTACTTCATTCATTCTAAATTCTACCTCTCCCCCTGTTCCACCATCCACACAGACACACGACCCCAAATACTGAAAACACTCTACCTCTTCCAACAACTCCCCATTTAATGCCACATTCAATCTACGTTCACCCTTTAACCTCATACACCTCATCACTTTACTCTTTGTTACGCCCCCTTCTGGGTCTAGGGGCACCGAGGCGGCATAACATAAAAAAAGTAAAGATTTGGCTAAAAAGTTGACACACAAAGCTTACGACAAACTCAAGATGCGCCACAGAAACTAACTGACCACACAAGACACATCACACAAACTCAGGATGCGTACCCCTCTGGGCACACGACCATCCACTCAGGACGCGTACCCCTCTGGGCATGCGACCGTCCAACTCGGGCCGCGCACCCCTCTGGGCACGCGACCGTCCAACTCGGGGTGCGCGCCCCGCAGGACACGCACTCGTCAACTCGGGGTGCGCGCCCCTTAGGACACGCACCCGTCAACTCGGGGTGCGCGCCCCTTAGGACACGCACCCGTCAACTCGGGGTGCGCGCCCCTTAGGACACGCACCCGTCAACTCGGGGTGCGCACCCTGCAGGACACGCACCCGTCAACTCGGGGTGCGCGCCCCGCAGGACACGCACCCGTCAACTCGGGGTGCGCGCCCCGCAGGACACGCACCCGTCAACTCGGGGTGCGCGCTCCGCAGGACACGCACCCGTCAACTCGGGGTGCGCGCCCCGCAGGACACGCACCCGTCAACTCGGGGTGCGCGCCCCTTAGGACATGCACCCGTCAACTCGGGGTGCGCGCCCCTTAGGACACGCACCCGTCAACTCGGGGTGCGCACCCTGCAGGACACGCACCCGTCAACTCGGGGTGCGCACCCTGCAGGACACGCACCCGTCAAGACTAGTCTCACACTAGTCACACAGGACTAATTCAAAATTAAACCGACAAAACAAAAATGTTGCACCAAACAAAATTAACTTAAAGTTTGGTTAACAGTTTTTCTTTTTCCACAAAATGTTGAAAATGTGCTTAAAGCACCAACTGCAAATGTTTTTGGCCAGGCCACACAGGCCACAATGCACTAAAAGTGCAAATACAAATCCAGTGACTTAAGAGCAATGTTTTTACTCACATAATTTGAAGAGCAGTAGACATTCTCTCTGGCAACCCCAGTCTGGAACACAAGAGTTGGGTCTGCCCTTGCACCGGTTACGGCTGCAGGAACTTACGCACCTGCTGCCGCCCGATCGGGTTAGTGGCGTTGGCAACACATGTTGTAGCCTCCACTCCCACACCGTCACCTACACCACCTCCAACATGTGTCTCCAGCCAAGGTATGCCTCAGGGTTGGAGCATTCCATGCTCAGACAACAACTGCTCTGTCTCTAAAGCCAACAGGTCAAAAACTTCAAATGCCAATGTCTTGGCCTAAAAAAGAGAAAGACAAACTGTTAACCAAAGTATCCAAACAATTAAATCTGCACAAAACCCCACATAGAACAAATCACAAATTATGTTAACTCAAATGGTTTCAAAGATATCCCGGACGAGCCCCCAATTATGTTACGCCCCCTTCTGGGTCTAGGGGCACCGAGGCGGCATAACATAAAAAAAGTAAAGACTTGGCTAAAAAGTTGACTATAACACAAAAACACCAAACGAATGTCTCCATAAAATAACCAAATTTATTTACAAATAAACAACAACCAGCAATAACTACAAGTGAAGCAAAAAGGCTTCAGGGTGAACCCAGGCCAAAATAACAAACAAAACCCCACCTAACTGAAACATGTTTTCTTACCTGTACAAAAGAAAAGGGAAAACAAAGACAAACACTTACCTCCCTAACCTAACAAAAACAGGAGAAAACATGTACTAAAGAAAATGGCAGTTCACCCCTACAGCTTCACTTAACATAACTATAAACCAAAAGACTAATCAGAGTGGGCACATACAAAACTACAAACTACAAAGAACTACGAATACAAAATACTAAAGTGCAACACACAACTAAACAAGTGGCGAAGACATAAACTAAATGGAGAACAAAACAAAATGGAGAAGAGGGCCAAGCTGCAGTGGAGGCTTTTGCTGCAAGGCACCCTTCTCACAGGCTGGAGGTCCAAATGGTGCTTTTAAAGCTGCGTCCTCCAGCTCTGGACCAATTGGAGTTCACACCTTCATGCACCACACCTGAAAATAATCAGACAAAAACAGACACAAAGATCCACAAAAAACACAAGTCCCACTCTGATAAAGAAATAATACACAAAACACAGAGCAAACAGAATCAAACAAAGCCAAATAAAACCAAATACGGCCACAGCCGTAACACTCTTTTCCACATTCACTCTCAACTTCCTTCTGTCACACACCCTTCCAAACTCCTCAACCAGACGTGCCAAGCTCTCTTCTGAGTCAGCCACTAGTACAGCATCATCCGCAAACAGCAACTGATTCACACTCCATTCGCTGCCGTCAGTATTCACCATGCTCACACCCGTACCTAACAACCTTTCATTTACCTCTTTTACCACACCATCCATATACACGTTAAACAACCACTGAGACATCACGCATCCCTGACGCAGACCAACCCTCACAGGAAACCACTCACTTATGCTATTTCCCACTCTCACACACGCTCTACTGTTTCTATAAAAACTCTTCACACCTTCCAACAATCTACCATCAATACCATACATACTCAACACAACCCACAACGCCTCTCTATCAATCCTATCATACTTCTTTCCTTAAACCATAAATGCCCAAAACACCTCCCTCCCCTTAGCCAAAAACTTTTCACACACCTGTCTCACAACAGACACCTGATCCACACACCCTCTACCTCTCCTGAAACCACACTGCTCTTCACCAATCATACACTCAGTCCTCCACTATCCTATTAATCAGCACTCTCCCATACACTTTGCCTACAACACTCAACAGACTAATACCCCTAAAACTACCACACTCATACTTATCACCCTTAACCCTTGTGCAGGGGAACCACACACGCACTCATCCAATCGAGCGGCACCTGCCCGTTTGCAAAACACACATTCAACAATCTCACTAACCACTCGATCACGATGGCTCCACCACACTTCAGGCATTCCACAGCACACCCATCCACACCTGCAGCCTTTCCTACTTTCAACTTTCCCACAGCTTACTCAACTTCCTCTCCCGTAATCAACGCTTCATTCAACTCTCCCAATACATTCAGTCTACTTTACCTTCCAGTCATACCAATCACAGTATCCCGATCTTCCTCCACATTCAGCAGCCTCTCAAAATACTCCGCCCATCTTTTTCTAACTGCAATCCCCTCATTCAACATCCTTCCATCCTCGGTTTTCACTTTTTCCTCCCTCCCCGACACTCCCGTTCGCACCCTTTTCACCTCCTTCCAAAACATTTTCTTGTTCTCTCGAAAATCATCAGTCAGCTGTCTGGCCCACCTTTTGTCTCTAGCCACTCTTGCCTCACGCACAGCTCTCTTAGCATCCCTTTTCTTCTCCTTATAACACTCATATGACTCCCTGTCCTTTCTCGGCAGCCATACTTTGTACGCACATCTCTTCTCAGCTACAGCCAACCTTACATCCTCGCACCACCATTCACTTCCCTTTCTTACACCACCCCCAACACGTCTCACACCACACACTTCCTCTGCACATCCAACCACTGCAGTCTTGAACTGTAGCCATTCTTCCTCCACTCCAACAACCTTTAGCTCCTTCACCATATTCCACTTGCCAGCTAATTCCTTCTGATACTCACACATTTTCTCTCTGTTCTTCAAAACACTCACTCTCACAACTTCTATTGCGTCCCCACTCTTTCTCGATCTCACCCATGGCATGCCCACACGCAACCTTCCTTCCACCAGATAGTGATCAGACATACCTCCACTCACTCCCCTCCTCACACTTACATCCAGCAATCTACTACATGCATGGTGAAACCACCACACAATCCATCAGTGCTTTATCAATCACTCTTCCACCACTCTGCCTCACCCACGTATACTTATGGATCTCTTTATTTCTGAACCATGTATTCCCAATCACCATCTCTCTTTCAGTGCACATTCCTATCAGTCTCTCACCATTATCATTCTTTCCAGGAACAACATGCCCGCCAACAACACCCTCAATTTTCTCATCACCCACTCTAGCATTCAGATCTCCCATCAGCACTACATTCACATTTGCTCCAAATCCTTGCAAGCACTCATCCAAGTCATTCCAGAAGGTCACTCTCTCCTCTTCATTCCTCTCACTGCCAGGACCATATGTACTCACGAACGCCCACAACTCCTTCAGAAATTTCCCTTTCACCCACATCAGTCTTGGTAAAACCTCCTTCCATTCAACCACACATCGTCTCACCTCACAGCTCACCAGCAAAGCCACACCTTCTCTTGCTCTCCCACTATCTACACCAGACATTCTCCCACTCACACTTCCAAACACACACTCACCCTTCCCTTTCATCTTTGTCTCACTCAGTGCTAACATGCTCATTCCTCTCCTTCCAAACATCCTTCCAATCAGATCTCTTTTGCTTCCATCCGTACTACACCCCCGCACATTCAACGACCCAATCTTAAGGGTTTGGGGAGGTGACCTCCCCTTCCCAACTCTGCCCTGTCCATATTTAGGAATGTAGTCACAGGGGAGAGGATTCCCAGTCCTCTCCCTCCGTCCCTTTTAGTCGCCTTTTACGACACGCAGGGAATACGTTGGTAGTATTCTTTTTTAACCCCTAACCACAGGGCAAACTTCATCATTTATAATTGTGACATAAAGTGGTGTGTCTGATGTTGGGGTGCCAGTTTGTCTCAGTGGGTCACCTGGTTTGGGAGCCATTGAAAAAAATGGCTAGCTCTCACATGCGTACCGCTAATCTAACATTTCTTAAATGAAAGCTTTAAATCAAAGCAAAATCAATTAGGTTCTAAATTATCATGTTTTTTTTTGTTCCATAACTGAAATGTCTTTTTCAACTGTCAGTTAAATCTGCATTTCTGCCATGCATCTTTAAAATGTATTTAGTAAGTAACAATTTATGATGATAAATGACATTTCAATTCCTCGTCTGTTTTATCTTGATTTTAAAATCATTTCAAATCAGTTGCATTTTCATTTAACATCAAGTTTTTGGTTCAAAATCCAAAGGAGACTGATAAACAGACAAAATGTCATGTGTCAGTATGTCATCAGGCAGGATCCCACCTGACTGAATGGACCAAGTTCCTGGACCTCCAGCTGAACCACTGCTCCTGAACACACTTTTCTGTCTGATTGCAGATTGGAGAACTGCAGATTGTCAGAGATCAGCTGTGAAGTTCTGGTATCAGCTTTGAAGAAAAACCCATGTAATCTGACAAAACTGGACCTGAGCGTGAACCAGAACCTGCAGGATTCAAGAGTTCTTCATCTGTGTGGTTTTCTGGAGAGTCCAGACTGCAGACTGCAGACTCTGAGGTCAGACTCCATGTTTCAGTTGTGTTCAGATGTTTTCAATACCAGCAGAACCACCTGAAACCCTTAGACTACCAGCAGAACCAGCTGAAACCCTTAAACTAACAGCAGAACCATCTGAAATCCTTGGACTACCAGCAGAACCAGCTGAAATCCTTGGACTACCAGCAGAACAGAACCATCTGAAACCTTTAGACTAATAGCAGAACCAGCTGAAACCCTTAGCCTACCAGCAGAACCATCTGAAACCCTTAGACTACCAGCAGAACCAGCTGAAACCCTTAGACTACCAGCAGAACCAGCTGCGGATGAGCCCCATGACTGTGGTGTCGTCTGCATCTTCAAGAGCTTCACAGAGGAGGCTCATAATGAGGAGTCATTGGTGTGGAGGAGAAGAGCAGTGAGGAGAGAATCTGGGTGCTGGATGTGAATTGCCCCAGATTCACCTGCTGCCTCCTGTCAGTCAGGAAACTGGTGATAGAGGCACAGTGAACTGGGACAGTTTGTGATGGAGGAGCTGTGGGATGATGGTATTAAATGCAGAGCTAAAGTCCACAAATAGGAACCCGTGCAGAGTCAAGGTGGTGCAGGATTTAGCAGAGAGCCATGTCACAGCTGTGGAAATCTACTCTCTAACTGAAAATTCTCACTTCCAGCAAGAATGATCTGTTGACTTTGATTCTTATTGTGTGTGTGTGACCTTCAGACACTCAAATATTGTCTTGTTCTGTCATTTCTCTCCCATGAAATGTGCCGTTAACTATCTGAACTAGTTCAGCAGCAGTCCTGGTCATGAGTTCTTCAGAGTAAATCTGGTAATCCCAGTTCTTTTTCAAATCTGGACTAATTGTGTTTTTCTCTGTAAAAGAGGAAGATTTTCTGTACTAAAGGTTCTCAACAGTTTTCTGTCTAATTTAGCTTTGCTTTTAGAAAACTATTCAATGTCTCTTTTCAAAGTTTTCATGAATCAGTAACTTTATTCTCTGTAAAATCTCTGCAGGAGGTTTAGACTTTTTATTTTTCTCTTGGTTTTGTTTGGATCCTTTAACATGTCATAAAGATTTTCCAATGGAATTTTGTTTTTTACCCATACTACCAAGTGATTTTCAGCTCTCAATAAACAATTTACTTTAAAATGTGATGAAGTCATTTAAAAATGCATTTTACAATTTAGGATTTAAGATGAAGAAATGAAATTTAATCTGACATTTTTTTAATCTAAGTAAAATCAATTGGATTTTAAAATGTCCTATTTTTTTGTTCCATAATTTTAATGAAAATTAATTTTCCAACTGTCAGTTCAATCTGCATTTCTGCCATGCATTTTGAAAATGAAAATGTATTTAGTCATGAATAATTCATGTTGATCACTGACATTTCAATTCCTCGTCTGTTTTAACTTCATTTTAAGTCATTTCTAATCTATTGCGTTTTCATTCATGATCATGTTTTTGTGTCCAAATCCAAAAGAAATGAACAAACAGTGAAAATGTCATCTGTCAGTCTGTCATCAGGATGGGTCCCACCTGACTAAAGTTACCAAATTCCTGGACCTCCAGCTGCATCACTGCTCCTGAACACACTTTTCTGTCTGATTACAGGTTGGAGAAATGCAGTTTGTCAGAGATCAGCTGTGAAGTTCTGGTCTCAGCTTTGAAGAAAAACCCATCAAATCTGACAGAACTGGACCTAAGCGGGAACCAGAACCTGCAGGATTCAGGAGTTCTTCATCTGTGTGGTTTTCTGGAGAGTCCAGACTGCAGACTGCAGACTCTGAGGTCAGACTCTATGTTTATGATGAGTGCAGATGACTGACTGATGACATCACTACAGAACGACAATGTTGGATAAATGTGTACCTTAAGTACATTAAGAAGTCCAAGGAAATCCTAGGTGTGTTAAGAACGAACGGAAAGTGAGCTCAGAATAACATGTTTAAGGATGTGAGCATGCTAGTCAGCTGGATTTAGCTATCTTAGCATAGCCTGCATGGGAATGTGGAGTTTGAGTCACTAACACAGTGACTGAAAACATCGGGACAGCATGAAGAAGACAGGAGTCTAGTGAGTGGAACACAAGCATGTTAAAGGCTTATAGTTTGACTCAGACAGGACCATCAGAGTTTATTATTTGGGCCTTGTGATGTGCTCTCGGTGTCAGTTTAGAAAAATACCTAACATCCAAACTCCAGACAGAAGTCTGCAACGTGGGAACTTAAACTGACACTTTCTTTGTTCTCTTGATTTTGTGATCCATCAGTACGGATCCATTAAAATGTGATAAAGATTTCCCAATGGAAGTTTTTTTTTTTTTTTTGTTTACCCATGATTCAAAGTGGTTTTCCATGAACAGTTCACTTGGCAATGTGGTCATGTCATTTCAAAACACGCTTTACAATTTAAGGTTCAAAATGAAGAAACACAATTTAATGTGACATTTTTTAAATCAAAGCTTAAAATCTAAGCAAAATTATTTGGATTTTTTAACTTGTCGTGTTTTTTTGGGTTTCATAATTCAAATGCTAAAATTTCCAAAAGGTAATATTTTATGTGGCGATATAAATTTAGATTAGATAAATCCTATCAAACACATCATGACAGAGGATTTTACCTATACAATGTACAGTTTAAGCTAAAATCCATTATACCATGGTCCAGATGAATACTCGATTCTGATTGGCTGCTGGGTGTACATTAAAAATTGATATACCAAAGGATAACCGCACGGTGAAAAAAGAAGTTCCGGTCACCTAGCTTAAATGTTCTGTATCACTGCGCCGGCTTCTTTAACAAAGAGGCTGCTTTTTGTGAGAAAAGAGATCCAAATCAGAAAAAAAAACAACAAGAATTAGGGACTAAAAACTGGTTAATATTTATTTCTTTTGTAAGGGACCATGGTATAAGCGGGTTAATGGTCTTCAAAGTATGTATTCTCACTTTTTAACGCACCTCACGAAAAGCAACCTTCCGGTGCTCAGGCTTCTACTGCGTGCCTTAAAAAGTGATAATGCATACTTTGAAGGCCATTAACCCTTACTTAATCAACAAATCAAGCAGAATAACAACAAATAGTGTGACATTGATAGACAATATATTCAGTCAGTCATGTCCCACCTGACTGAATGGACCAAGTACCTGGATCTCGTGCTGCATCACTGCTGCTGAACACAATTTTCTGTCTGATTTTAGGATCAGGAACTGCAGTTTATCAAAGATCAGCTGTGAAGCTCTGGGATCAGCTCTGAAGAAAAACCTGTCTAATCTGACAGAACTGGACCTGAGCGGGAACAAGAACCTGCAGGATTCAGGAGTTTTTGATCTGTGTGGTTTTCTGGAGAGTCCAGACTGCAGACTGCAGACTCTGAGGTCAGACTCCATGTTTCAGTTGTGTTCAGATCAATATGATGACAAAGTTGTGTTGACCCACAGTGAGCAGAAATGTCCAGATTCTGATCTGCAGCAGCATCTTCCTGCAGCTGCTTGTTCTCTTCAAAGATCTGCAGAAGAACTTCTTCTTTTCTTCCAGCAGCTGCTTGTTTCAAAGCTGTCTGCTGACATTTGCTCTCCACAAAGTTCTGCTTGCAGCCATCAGCTCTTCTTTGTGTCTTTGCTCCAACAGACTCCTTTAAAGCGCGTGCTAAAGAAGCAGCCGTGCACGCTCACATGCACTCTGAGTCCTTCTGCTGTGTTTCAGCAGATGCAGCTGAGAGTCCAGCGGCTGATGTTTGTGAGCAGACAGTGACAGAGTCATGCTGCAGCTGGATGCTGCTCTGACAGACACATCCTCCACAAACATCCTCACCTTTTCATCCACAAACATCATCACATCATCCATCAAAGCTCCCAGCAGCTTCTGACTCTTTATTCAGAGCTGAAGTCATGGATCAGGGATCAATGTCCAACATTTGCTGCTGACTCTTCCTCATCACTTCCTTCTTCTCTCTGCTTTGATCTGTTGGAGCTGAAAGTCTCTGGCTTGAAGGGCTGCAGCAGAGAAGGACTGGAAGATCATCTCCTGAAAACTGGGTTGAAGACTTTCCAGCATCATGCTGCTGAAATTCTCCCATGATTCAGTGCTGTTTGGAGAAGAGCTGAGCAGAAAGAGGAAGTGGACTTTTTCTGCTGTTGCTGCAGAAACATCAGTTGGTTTGGATGCAGCCACAGGCTGATGTTTGACTTTCACACATCTGGACTTCTTTCCTGAAGCAGCTGCATGTTGTCCTGAATGTTCCTGAATGTTCTTCTTCTCTGCTTCTGCTGGACTCTTCTGATCTGCTGCTGTTGCTTCACATCTTTGGACTTTTTCTAAACTTTCTGATCTTCTTCAGCTCTGAACTCTTTAGAAGAAGTGAATGATGAAAATCCTGAACTTTGTCTTTAAACTCAACTCTTTGTTCTGGATTCAGGTTGAAGGACTGCAGTTTGTCAAAGACCAGCTGTGTTGCTCTGGTCTCAGCTCTGAAGTCCAACCCATCCCACCTGACAGAACTGGACCTGAGGTTAAACGATCTTCAGTCTTCAGATGTTCAGCAGCTCCAGGATCTGGTGGAGAGTCCAAACTACAAACTGCAGACTCTGAGGTCAGTAGAAGGTTGGAGTCAGTCCAGCTGCTTCCAGATGTTTGGTCCTAAAGTTAGTCTGAGAGCAAAGATGCAGAGTTTCCTGTGAAGCTGCAGCTTCTCAGTGAAGCTCTGAGGAGAATGATGACAGGCTTCAGGACAACAGTCAGCCAATCAGAGCAGCAGAAGCTCCAACAGGTGAAGATGACAGGAAGCTGCTGCTCTGAACAGGACTGAAGCTCCTGCTGCTCTTTCTGCTGCTGTGCTGCATCACTGACTGACAGACCAGGATCAGGAGACACTCCTCCATCTCTGTCTCTCTACTTTCTCTTTGCAGTTGAGGATGGTGAGTGTGATGTTCCTCCTGGAGGAGCAGAGAGGAGCAGCAGGAGCAGCTGGTCTGCAGAGATGTTGTGACTGGACGGTGTTCATGGGAGGTGGAGAGCAGAGTGATGGAGGAATCAGAGGAAGTGGAGATGAGGGTCAGAGCTGCAGCAGGAACTGATCTGAGATCAGCTCCACCATCTCAGCATCAAGTGGACAGTTATTGTGCTGCAGCTCCCCTGGTGGACTGATTCACCTTTGGATGTAATATTTGTCTTTCCTGCAGATCTGGTATAATTGTTACATCTTAAAATAATAACTCATTCAAATCAGCGCTTGTATCCCCCACTTTCTCATCTCTCTTCCTTTTATTCTCTTCCACCACCCCCCCCTCACCTTCTTCCCATCTCCCTTCCCACACACACTAAATATAACAAATAAAAAAGAAATAATAAAACACAAAAAGGGGTTTATACAAATCTACACTCTGGTTTCTTGAAGTTCTATAACCTCTTTTTGTGATAATAAAACCTGTCCAACACAAAAGGCCTTCAGCTCTAATCTGTTTGCTCAGCTGTTGGACAGAACAAGTTAAAAGAGAAAATAAAATAAAAGTAAAAAAAAGAATGGCTCTGAACTCCAATTCTGGAATGGCAGTCCCTGCCACACTTGGTACAGGTGAAGGTACAGGTGAATTCTTGTTCCGCTCGGCCTCTGCGTCTGTTGCACCCTGCCTGACTGCGAGTCTCCAGATGGGGCGATCGTCTGCTTGACTTTCCCATGAGTTGGGGTTGTTAGAGCACCGCCTCATGTCCTTCTGGCAAATGTCTTGCAGTTATGAACGCCCTCTTGTTCTTTGGCCTTTAACCAGTTGCCATAGAGGAGGACTTTGGAAATGCATCCTGCGTCCATTCTCATGGCATGGCCGAGGAACCTCAGACGTCTCTCACAGAGTGCTGCGTGCATGCTGCTCATGCTGGCCCGTTTCAGCACCTTTGTGTTTGGGACCTTGTCCTGCCACTTGATCTGCAGCTAGCACCTCATGTGAAAGGAGTTGAGCTTCTTCTCATGCCTCACGTTGGTGGTCCATGTCTCGCTGCCGTATGTGTAATATAATATCACAAAGTTAAGGCAGAAAACCAAAAATAAAAGATTCTGTGTTCATTTCATCGCAACAATAAACAAACAGAATTTTTAAATAATCTCAACAGTTTTTTTTTTTGAACAAGTCTTTGTATAAGAAACAGAAACCAGAAACAGTTTTAAAATCTTTAAAGTTGGAGAAATGTGTTTGCTTTTAGAATGTTAAATATCATTTTTATGCTTTTATGAATTTGCTAATCTAATAAATTTCAAGATTCTTTTATTTGTCACATACAAAGTTATATTTAGCAAATACAACTAGTACTGAAATGTAAGCCAGGTCTGCTCCGTGGACAGTGCAATAATTAAGGAAAACACTACAGAAAATGTACATAATATATTTCTATAAAATATACATAATATATATAAGTAAAGCTATGTAAAGATGAAATAAGAAAAAATGTGTATTGTAGAATTAAATATAGAACGCAAAATAATGTGCATGAATGTAAACTGTAGACTTAAATATTAAAATCAAGGAAACGTCTCTATTTATTTTTCCACTTCATTTTTTCACAATTATTGTTTCTCTTTGTTACACTTCTTTGTTCACTTCAAAGATTGCTTAATTCATTACTATGGTCCAGGAAAACCTTAAACAAATACATTTAAGTCTACTTAGTCAGAGATGCATTTTATAGTCAAATCTGAAGACTACAGTTAGATACGATGTGATGACGTCATAACAGAGCTCATAAACTTTGCCCCAAACTGTTTTTTCCATTGTCTCATAATTTAAAAGTCTTTTTAAAAACACTGGATGCATTTTGAACCATATTGAGGTCCACTTACGCAATTTGTTTCTTTTTTAATAAAGTTTTTGCACGTGACCCGGAAGTAAACAGCACGATGCGCTAGCAGCGTTAGCTTGTTAGCAGGCTAGCAGCGTTAGCTTGTGTTGAGAGGTCGGTGGTGTTTTGTTGGGACGTTTGTGAGGTTTTTGGACAGAAAGGACGATACGTGGTTCGTGTGGAACTCTCAGCATTTTCCAAAGTGTCGTAAATGAGTGAAGAAGTGTTGAACGGAAAGACAACGTGGATTGCTGTGATTGTGAGACTAGCAGATGATCGATCGGAGCTGCAGTGAAGAGGACGGCGGTGTTTGTGGGAGTTGGAGCTGAAGATCGGAGCAGGAACCATGTCTTCAGAACCTCAGGAAGGTTCTGT
The DNA here is from genome assembly GCA_023969325.1 of Oryzias curvinotus. NCBI lineage: Eukaryota > Metazoa > Chordata > Actinopteri > Beloniformes > Adrianichthyidae > Oryzias > Oryzias curvinotus. Next base: position 15,421,945 of record CM043707.1, on the reverse strand, counting down.
CAGAGAACAACTTTCTGCTGCTGAAGGAACCATGTCTTCCCTTCAGTCTCTGAGAGAGTTGATCAGCGAGCGACTAGCTGCTGCTGCTGAAGAAATCTTCCAACTATGTGAAGGAACCATCGTCAAGTACGAGCAGGAGCTCTGTCGTCAGCGCAGACTGCTGGATATCAGCTGGAAACCGCAGCTGCAGCTCCACCACATAGGTATGTGACCTTCATCAAAGGAAGAGAGAATCCCTTTGAGTAGACCGCGGTCAAGTGAGCCGACATCTGTGGAAGTGCGGTCTCTCTAGCCGTCACTGACTTTCTGCATGCGCGTTTCCATCATAGTTTACGGTACACACGTCCAGCGAGCTGAAAAGACGGTATAAAGCGCTAATATATCCCATCTTATCACAGTTACCCATGATCAAATAACATGTACTGTGCTCTGACATCAATGAGAGCTATTGCAAGCCCTATATTGTTATTTGATGTACAGATTTATTCATTTAGATTGCATGTCTGACCATTCTATAATAAACTACCATAAATAAAGTGTTTTGTTTGAAATATAATCAATCAGACAGATTCTAAAAGTGAGTTTGAACATTAACAAGAGTGATTTACTGGAGAAAATTGGAGAAATTAAAGTTTAAGTTCTCCTAAGCATGTTGCCTTTATAGTTAAAGTGGAACATGTGATCCACCCAAAATGCAACTTTATTAAAAGATTACACAAAAATTTCAATAGATTATTGTTAGTAAATTTGTTCATGATCATCACAGCAAGTTTGAAGAAGAACGACTGTAGAAAAGTAAAGATATTGACATAATAGACCAATTCAGGCCTCCTCATTCATACTATAACATGTTTATAAACCTCCATATTAGGTAAACACACGGTAAGAGTATTTTTCTGCAGTAAATCTTCTTCAAACTTGCTGTGATGAACAGGAACATCATCACCAACAATAATCCATTGAAATTTTAGCGTCACCTTTGAAAAAAGTAGTATTTTAGATAGTTTACATGTTACACTCTATGAGAAAGGAGGCCTGAATTGGTCTATTAGATCAATTTCTCTAATTTCATACAGTACATCTTCTTCAAACTTGCTGTGATGAACAGGAACATCATTACTAACAATAATCCATTGAAAGTTTTGTGTAATCTTTTAATAAAGTTGCATTTTGAGTGGATCAAATGTTCTACTTTAACTATAAAGGCAGTATGCTTAGGAGAACTAAAACTTTAATTTCTCTAATTTTCTCCAGTAAATCTTCTTCAAACTTGCTGAGATGATCATGAACATCATTACCAACAATAATCCATTGAAATTTTTGTGTAATCTTTTAATAAAGTGGCATTTTGGATGGTTTCCATGTTATTTGCTGACTATGAATGAGACTGCCTGAATGAGACTATAATGGCAATTTCTCTAATTTTCTCCAGTAAATCTTCTTCAAACTTGCTGAGATATTAGTGAAGATCATTACTAACAATAATCCATTGAAATTTTTGTGTAATCTTTTAATAAAGTTGCATTTTGGGTGGATCAAATGTTCTACTTTAACTATAAAGGCAGTATGCTTAGGAGAACTAAAACTTTAATTTCTCTAATTTTCTCCAGTAAATCTTCTTCAAACTTGCTGAGATGATCATGAACATCATTGACAACAATAATCCATTGAAAGTTTTGTGTAATCTTAGACAGAAGCCACTTTAGAATGAATTGACATGACAGGACCAGATGTGCCCTTTTATGTGGAGAATCTTTATTTCTGTTTCATTCCATGCCATGCTCAGCAACACACAAAACACTCTTGTTAATGTTCAAACTCACTTTTAGAATCTGTCTGATTGATTATATTTCAAACAAAACACTTTATTTATGGTATTTTATTATAGAATGGTCAGACATGCAATCTAAATGAATAAATCTGTACATCAAATAACAATATAGTGCTTGCTATAGCTCTCATTGATGTCAGAGCACAGTACATGTTATTTGATAATGGGTGTGACATGGGTGATATTAGCGCTTTATACCGTCTTTTCAGCTCGCTGGACGTGTGTACCGTAAACTATGATGGAAACGCGCATGCATAAAGTCGGTGACGGCTAGAGAGACCGCACTTCCACAGATGTCGGCTCACTTGACCGCGGTTCGCTAGCCGTCACTGACTTTCTGCATGCGCGTTTCCATCGTGCGGTACACAGCGAGCTGGAAAGACGGCATAAAGCGCTAATGTCACCCATGTCACAGTTACCCATTATCAAATAACATGGACTGTACTCTGAAATAAATGAGAGCTATTGCAAGCACTATATATATATATTTTATTTTTTTTTTTTTTTTTTTTTACTTGTCCTGTCCAACAGCTGGGCAAACAGATGAGAGCTGAAGGCCTCCCGTGTTGGACATACTTTGCTTTGCTTTAACAACTGGGGTTATTAATCTTCAGACTAACCAGAGGAATGTCTGAATAAACCCCTTTTGTAGTTGAGGCCAAACTTTATTAAATTCCATCATGTTTGAAAATCTTTGGTGCTGGACCGGACGGAAAAGGAAAGGAGGGAAGAAGAGAGAGGAATGTTAGAGAGGAGGGGGGATAGGAGGGTGATAATAGGAGGGGGGGGGGGGGAAGAACCATGAAGCAGCCTAAAGCAACAACTTTACTGGATGTTTATCATTACGGTAAGGTTCAAGTGTAATACAAATCTCAAAGGGCGGGGCCTGTCCACACACACATTCAGATGTTATAAACACACCTGTTAACTGTAAAGATGTCTACATGTCAACATGTACACAAAACATGCACACAATACAGATATTGTTCACACAGGCATACTTATGCCTTTAAACCAACTAGTGTGAAATATTTCATTCATTCAATCATGCAAATTATTAGAGTAACGTTGAGCTAACACCTGAGTAACGTTGAGCTAACACCACGCTCAGGTGAGTGTTTATGTTCTTCTAAATGAATGGTGGAATGTGAAAAGAAGGAGGGAGAGTGACCCGGCACCCCCACACCCAGACCCCCGCAGCAGCAGGGCAGCAGCCAGAGCTCCCAGCGCCACCCGGCAGCAGGCAGGGAACAACCACCCCCCGGGCGATCACACCCGCCACCCAGGCCAGGGCCAGCAGGACCACCACGAGGCCCCCAGAGCCAGAGAGCAGGGAGACATGTGGGGAAGAGAGCGCCGCCCCAGCCCAACCAGGGGAGCAGCCCCCCCGCCGCGCGAGCACCCCCTCACCACCCAGAACTCCTGGGTGGTGAGGGGGTGCTCGTCTGGGGCTGTGGGCGCTCTTCTCGGGTGGGGCCCTGCGTTGGGCCCTCCCGGCGCAGCACTATATTGTTATTTGACGTTCAAATCTCTTCAATTATATTGCATGTCTGTCCATTCTGTAATACACTAACAGATATATTGTGTTTTGTCTGAAGTATAATCAATCAGACAGATTCTAAAAGTGAGAAACTCCATGTAAAAGGCGCATCAGTCACATCAGATCACCTGATGAGCTCAGACTGTGAGGATGAAGCAAACAGCTGAACTTTTCACAATCAGAAAAGTACATCAGTGCTCACATGTTGAGGCTCATCAGTGACCAGTGGGGATCTCATCAGTCAGTCTCTGCATTAAAGGGTCCATGAGAAAAGTGATCTGCGGTTGTTTCCGTCCAGTTAAGCAAGCAGTGTCACGTTCTACGCTGTATTCATTTAGATTGCAACCTTCTGCTGTGAGCTCCACAAAGAAGGAAAGTGGAATGATGGCTGTTTTGAATGTGTACTTTGAAAAGCTTCAACTTGTTAATAAAGAAGACAATTTGTGTCAGATGATCAGGAAGTTTTTAATTTTCTCCGGGATACGTTTTGTTCTTTTCTGCCATGACCAATGTTACTGCTTCCAGAAGCTCATAATGATAAACATCGTGACTTTCCATTCTGTTCAGTAAAAAGTAAGAAAGATTTATCTTTATAACTCTGAATTTCACCATTTTGACCATGAGGGTAACAGTCTGCACGCACATCAAATCTATATCTATGTGTTCCGGCAGTGGGTGTAACCCGCGCAAATGATTGGCGGTCACGTATGTGTCGGTAGCAGCATCAAACACACACACTGCCAAATTACTTTTATTATTATTTATTTTTAATACCCTCTGATGGATTTGAATGTGGTTTAAGAGGGTAAAAACTATGAAATGAGGCACAGTATATACAAAATATGATGAGACGCAAAGAGCCGCACGCTCATTGGCCAAGAGCTGCATGCGCCACCCCTGGTATAAAGTTTCCTCTGTAAGTTCCTCCAAGCTGATTTCTGATTGTTAATCCATCAGTCATTCTTCTTTTGGAGTTGGTTTTCCAGCTTCCTCCACTTGTGAACCATGGATTGCTTCTTCTTGAATTATCTTGCAGCTGCTCCCATGTTCTTCCTTGTCCACCAGTGTGGGCACCTTGGGTCTCCGGTCTCAAAAGCTGAGGCTTGTAACTCCTTCAAAATAGTTGTAGGGCTCTCGGTGGCTTCTCTGACACATTCACAAAAAGGCCATATTCCTTCCACTTCTTGATTGATTTCACTGAACTCCGGGGCATTTTCAATGCCTTGGAAAATGTTGTGTATCCATCCCTGATTTGTACCTTTTCAACAACCCTTTTTCTGAGTTGCTTGAAGTGTTCCTCTGCCTTCATGGTGAAATGGTAGCCATGAATACGGCTCCACCAGTATCTGGACCCTTCATAGGCTGGTGTTTTATAATTCAGTCACTTGGGACCCACCCACACCACTCAGGTGATCTTCATTTGACCAAATGTAAGACTATTGGCACCAATGGACTTCTATTAAATTAGACCATTACATTTAAAATGGGGTGAACAATTAACAACTATAATTAATTTCATGTTTTTTTTCATTGACATTACTTTGTAGAAATCTGTTTTCACATAAATTTTGAAGATTTTTTCTAGTATATTTTTGTGTGAGGAAAGACAAATTTTATTGACCATGAGTGATTTATGAAAGCAACAACAGAGACAAACATCCAAAGGGGTTGGCTTTCGCAATAAATCGCAAATTTATTGTTATTGCAAGATCAAGCTGTGTAATATGTATATCACAAAAACAACGAAAAATAGCGAATGATATTCGCTCTTTCAGGCACCGGAACTCGGCAGTCTCTTTCCCCCCCTAGGGCGGTAGTTAATTAACTCACCTGTTCAGCTTCCTATTTAAGTCCAGGTGTGCAGCGTTCATTTTCTTTCTTACCGCAGCGCCGCTTCGTCGCCGGTGTTCCATGCCCGCGGCTCTCCTTCTTTTTGGCATCTTGGTGTGTTCCCCCCTTCTTTGGACGGTGCTCCCACTTTTTCTGATGTGGGGGGTCTTCATTTCGCCGCGTTTGTTTCTCCTTCCGCGGCGTTTCAGCGACCGGGGGGGCGGCGCCGGCGTGTTCGCGTCGCTGCGGCGGGTGAGCGTTTCGCGGTGTTTCGGTTGGCAGCGGCGTTAGATCGGGGGCTGTCCAGGCTTCTCCTCTGCTGTGGCCGTTTGTATCATTGCGGTGAGCGGCCAGGCGGTCTTTTCCCGTGTTTTTCTGTTGTGTTTTCTAATGCGTTTCTGCTTCCTTATTCTTTTCCGGTTGGATGTGACGTCACGCCCCTAAGGACTCTGGGTATTGTAGTTTATGTTCTTTGTCATTGTGGTCTACCTGACTCGTTTTCATGTTTTGTGGCTCTGCATCCTGTTATTGTTTTTGGGGTTGTGGGGTCTTTCCTGTGGTTCAGGGCTGGTGGTCCTCGTCTGGACAGGTTTCTCATGCTGGCTGAATTAGTTGTGGCTTTCTGCGTTTTATCTGTTGCTGTATGTTATTTAAGATTCAAGATTTCGGGATTTTAATTTTGTTGCATACGAAGTTATATTTAGCAAATGCAGCCAGTGGTGAAATGTAACCCAGGTCCGCTCTGTGGACAGCGCAATAATTAAGGAAAACCGTACAAAAAATGTACGTCATATATTTCTGTAAAATATACCTGATGTACATAAGTAAAACTATGTAACGATGACATACGTGCAGTATGTGTATTGTAGAATTACATATGGAATGCAAAATGATGTGCATGAATGTGGACTGAAGACTTAAATAATTAAGGTACACGTTTAGAGTTAACGTTTAAGCGCCTGATGGCATGGGGGTAGAAACTCCTCCTGAGTCTCTCTGTCTTAGACATCCGGCTAAGACTCGGCTCCTACGGCTCCTAGATAAGAGCCAAAAGTGAACTTTGCCTGTCTTTAATCAACGCTGGCTTTATTATTTTGGTGGCTCTTTGTTTTGTGTTTCTGTCGTGGCTGCTGTGCATTTGGTGGTTTACTCAGCGTTTGGTTTTTCTTGTTGGACCCCTCTCTCCTCTGTGGATTTTTACTTTTGATTTGTCTCTTTTATGCAACGTCTGTGGCTTGTTTTGATTCACTCGGCGATCTTCGTTCGTCGCCTCCGCCTGCTCACGGTATGGTTCGTTCTAGGCTGCCACTGTGGGTGGCCCTTGGATGTGTTCATGGTTGGAACTTGTTTCGGTTCTGTTGGCGCCTGTCGTCGTAGTCATTTTTTTTTGGCATCAGTTGCCTGATTCCTCGTGCGCCTTACGGATTGGTTTATTTTTTACTTCGGCTGCCCATGCCTTCTCCACGTTTTACTCCGGACGCGATTTGTGGCTGGGGATGGCTGTTATCCCTGATGTTCTCAGTGTCCTGCCTCTTTGCCTCCCGGAAGAGTCTCTCGGCATCCAGTCGGCGCTCGATTTGTTTATCGGTTGACCTTTCTGCTGTCATGGCGGTCCTCATGCTATCGACTGTATTATTACAAGCCCCGTACTGGACTTGGGTAGGCTATGGGCTCCCCTTCGTTTTGCGCGTTTTGATGTTTTCTCTGCGTCAATGTTCCTCTGTATGCCTGGTCTTTTGCATCTCTGTGGCTTACTTTCATTTTCTGATCTGGGTTACCGCGTTGTCTGCGCCGTATGGTCCCCTGCCCGTCTGGATTTGTTTTCTTCTTCTGGATCTGGATGGTTCATTGGTGCATGCCTCTCCCTTTATGTCATCTCTCGCTTTTGTGCAGCGTGTACTTTGTTTCATTCTTTGTTTGTGGGCGTTTGTTCAATGATCGGCCCACCTGATTCTGCTCTGACTTTGGTCCCACGGTCATCCATTCATCTTGTGCTCTTGTTCCGGGTTGTTCGATCCTGGGCCCCATGTTCCTGTTCTGGATATTCACGTCTTCCGTTTTGTAGCCTGTCCTTCTCAATGCTTAGAGGTCTTGTTATGACGATGCCTGTCGTGTCTTCAGTCTCCCTCCGCTTGTTCTTCTGTGGCTGGGCCCTCTAGTTTTTGGGGGGAAAGATTTATAAGAGCGGTTTGTGTACGTCCGGCCGCCAGAATCCATGGCTCTAATGGTTTTAAAGATCGTGTGGTTATGAGAATTTAGCCATGGAGTTTATATTAAGGCTCTTTAAAGAGTGAGATAATAGTCTTATGTGTTTCATCGGTTGTCTTGGGTAGTATTTAAATAACACCATAAGCAAATTAACCCTGACCGTAGAAACTCCATCTTTTACGCTCTAAAGCTTAGTTCAAGAGTTAATTCTTGTGTCCGCAAGTCAGTCTTCTATCTGCCCTGCTTAAGCAGATGACACTTGACTAGATGCATCTACATGTAGAGGCTTGTTATGCTCCGCCTCTAAAAAATCTAAGGTTCAGTCTATCAAAACCTACGATCCCTTATGGATCTCCAGACGCCCTTGGCTAAAATTTCGGCAGTCTGTGTTTTGTTGTCCACCTATTTGAGAACCACTAATATCAAATATGAGAATCAAATTTCAGCCGAGCTGCAATCCATTGCTACGTGGGACGTGGACCTTCCTCATCTACAATCTCCTTGGCCCTTGGTTACCCATCCCATCGCCTAATTCTCGATGACCTTCTGAAGGTGCGTCCCTCTGGAACTGTCAAAGGTTGCTTCTTTACAATTGGTGTATATAAAATTGGTGTTAAGATATTGTGCAGGTTCTGTATTTCACTATCAATTCACTGCTGGAATTTGTGATACGGGTGGTTTCTATGGTGCGATGAAGCCACAATGGGACTTTCCTTAACTTTCTAATAAATTTAACCTTGTTGTTATTCCATCCATCTTAATCAGTGTATAAACTAATCAGTTTCTAGGTTTTATGTAGATGTTCTTTGCTGAGACTAATACTGGTTTCGTATTTTATCTATGCATCGCATCCTGAGCCTGCGAGTCCCTGCTCTCTGGCCTGCTTCCCCATTTCTGGCGAATGATGACACCCCTGCATTCCTTGATCTGGTGTTGCCACGATGACTGCTCAACGTACCTATTGCTGAACTGAAAGTGATGGGGCGGTGGACCTCCCCTACGTTCCCATGACACTTCCGACTTAAATCAATCATCATGTTGGCAGTAGAATGAATGTAAATTCTTGGATTATATTGCCAGGTGGAAGCCTCAAAATTTAGGATGTTCTAAAGTGTATTATTAGTATGCGATGGAGCTCAAAATTTGGTTTCTAAACTCAATTACGCCAATTAAACTTCAGACAAATGGCAGTGAGGATTTTCTTGATACTTAAATGGAAATCTTAGAATAAATGGATGTTCTGAGCTCGTATTATGGTATGACAAATGGGGTAACATTATGGCAGTTAAGCTCGTTCGTAGTCCTGTCATTGGAAGCTTGAATTAATGGATGTTATTTAAGCGCCTTTAATAGCATACCAAATGAAATAACGCTAAGCTCGTTCTTAGTATTTGATGGAAGCTACGAATAATGGATGGTACTTAAGCATGTTTAGCATGCTTTGGGAGCTTTGGATGGATGTAAGTAGTGTCTTCATACGGGTTGTACTTAGCGCTTCAAATTATAGTTCCTTACAACGTTTTGCGGATGGGGATTTAGGTTCTTAAAAAAATTGGGTATGAGTGATTCTTATGTTGGCTCCCTGTTTTGTTTCGTTTTCTTTGTTGGGCTCTCTCTCTCTCTCTCTCTCTCTTTGCAGATAGTATGTTCCCCTAGTGGTTCACGAATGGGAGCGGCCCAACGGTCAAAGGTGCCGGGTCACACATAGCAGTTCCACCAGATAGTGTGTCCCCTTCGAGGCGCTGTACTCGAACGGGGGCGGCCCAACGGTCAAAGGTGCCGGGTCACACATAGCAGTTCCACTAGATAGTGTGTCCCCTTCGAGGCGCTGTACTCGAACGGGGGCGGCCCAACGGTCAAAGGTGCCGGGTCACACATAGCAGTTCCACTAGATAGTGTGTCCCCTTCGAGGCGCTGTACTCGAATGGGGGCGGCCCAACGGTCAAAGGTGCCGGGTCACACATAGCAGATCCATTATATAGTGTGTCCCCTTCGAGGCGCTGTACTCGAATGGGGGCGGCCCAACGGTCAAAGGTGCCGGGTCACACATAGCAGATCCATTAGATAGTGTGTCCCCTTCGAGGCGCTGTACTCGAATGGGGGCGGCCCAACGGTCAAAGGTGCCGGGTCACACATAGCAGATCCATTAGATAGTATGTCCCCTTTGTAGCGCTGAACTCGGATAAAAGAAATGGAAAGAAGGGGGCGGCCCAACGGTCAAAGGTGCCGGGTCACACATAGCAGTCTTACTTGGAAATGAAATGAAATGAAAATGGAATGCCGCCAAAACACACCTCATCTTATGACACACTGATTATACATTTACATTCTTTCTTCTTCTTTCTTCTTGATGATCTTTGGTTTTGGGGGTTTTTACCCTAAAGTTTATGGAAGTTATCTCATGGAATTGTACGGAGCCTTATGCCAATCAAAGTTTGTGAATGCAAATAAGATGTAAATTAAGTATGTGAAAATAAATGTATTCTACTGCAAGAGTTTCGTATGACTGAAAATAGCGAATGATATTCGCTCTTTCAGGCACCGGAACTCGGCAGTCTCTTTCCCCCCCTAGGGCGGTAGTTAATTAACTCACCTGTTCAGCTTCCTATTTAAGTCCAGGTGTGCAGCGTTCATTTTCTTTCTTACCGCAGCGCCGCTTCGTCGCCCCACCCTCCTCCCCGGCTTCCACCTGTGGGCTCCGTTCGGGGGTTTTTACCCTAAAGTTTATGGAAGTTATCTCATGGAATTGTACGGAGCCTTATGCCAATCAAAGTTTGTGAATGCAAATAAGATGTAAATTAAGTATGTGAAAATAAATGTATTCTACTGCAAGAGTTTCGTATGACTGAAATTGCAATAAATGGTTGCCTTAAATGTGCTAAGAGAATCTTATGGCAGCTTGAAGTATTTAACGAATCAAATAAATCCCCTGATGCATTTAACCAATCAGATGGATGCCTTCCCTTTTTTGAACAATTGGATGGAGCTCTTTAATTTTAGGAGCCGGAGCTCGTGCTGGTTGGCGGCGCCTTCCGTCCGTGAAACCAGGGTTTGAATCCGGGCTGCTCCCTGTTCCCTTCTCTACTTCTGTGTGCCGGTTCCAAGCCCGGATTGTTTGAGAGGGTTGCGTCAGGAAGGGCATCCGGCGTAAAACATTGCCAAGTTAACCGTGCAACTCGTCCTCAGAAGTAAGGATGATGCGCTGTGGCGACCCCTGATGAGGATGGAGCTCTTTAATTTTAGATGTTCATCTCCTATGTAGACTAGGGTTATTTGGAATATAACTTTTAAACCGCTCCACCCCTTACCAAACAAACACAATTAACAATCAAAATCAAACATTTCCTGAAAAACAAAAGAACAATTACACGCATTTTCCTGCTAACAAATGCAAAATAAGCAAACAAAGATATCCTAACTTTAATAGCATTCTTTAAACAAAAATGCAAAATAAAAACAAATCATTTTGAATTTAAAACAGGCCTGGCAAAGGAAACCAAAACAATAGGTGGGTCCACTGGACCTCCTGGATACAGGAAGTGCTCCTATGAAATCAGGAAGTAAACATATAAGACATTGAAAACAACCAAAAACACAAAATAAACAAAGTGAATTCCAAAAACTGTTGGAAGTTCACAGCTGTACAGTGTTTGCACCCACTGATGCTGTCAGAAGCAAATACACTTTATTTAACTCTCAAACCGTGACAGACTTGTGCTCTGTCACAGTGGGATACAAATAAAGTTTACAAACGTTACCAACAGAGCAAGTCAACTAATGTCATCATTGGCTGATGAATCTGTCAATCAAACTATTCAGCAAAGTAGGCGTGTTCGCTTTTAGCCACTTGAATGGCCCATTTCTCCCATTTTCTTATAACACTTATTGTGCATGTGTGAAACAATTAGATGTTTGACTGTGTCAAACATCCACAATGGATGCCTGCATCTTTACTGTCAATAATGAGAAGAATCTAAATGTTTTCTGGCTGGTTTTCTTCTTAAATCTAATATAAAAATGAATTGCCTGGAGACAGAATCAGGAAAAAAGTGCATTTTCTGTCAATCCCCCCGTCCTCTCTGATAAATCTGTATTCTTTTTCTCACCATGATTTAATTTGAATATACAGTTAAATGACATTAATGACCTGCTTGTACCATTTATGAATTACTCTTTTGCAATTTAATTTTTTTAAAAGATTTTTTTTTTATCTTCAACTGGTTCAGACTACAGTGTATAGACTGACACACCTCTCCTCATGGGGAGGGGGGGGGGGGGTCAGCACAGTGTTGTGCTGCTGTGATAAAGAAAACAGAAGAAACTTGTTATTAACTTATTAATATTATTATTGTACATATTCTGACTGAGACTATAGACATTTATATCGGTCCTTATAACACACAAGGTCACAAACATCTAAAAGACTCTCTTCTTGTGTTTCTGCAGTCCTCCCCCAGCACTGGATGACTGAAGAGGAAGATCTCTGCAACCAGCAGAGGAACTTTAGAGTGGAACAGGAAGAACAAGAACCTTCACATTATAAAGAGGAGCAGGGTTACCCAGAACCATCACAGATTAAAGAGGAGCCAGGGGAACTCTTCATCACTCAGGATCAAGAGCAGCTTGATCTGAAGCAGGAGACTGATACCTTGATGGAGATTCCTACTTATGAGGAAGATGAGAACAGTGAAGCAGATCTAAACAATCAGCAGAGCTTTAATGTAACTGATGGTCAGGATGAAAAAGGAAACCAACATGAAGAATCAACATCAACTACAGATGAAGAGACAGAATCAACATCAACTACAGATGAAGAGACAGACCCACAGAACAGAGATCAGAGGAAGAGAAGAGACAGAAGACATGTCCAAAGTGTGGACAGCTCTCACATGTCAGGTCAGTGTGACTCTGGTGTTAGAAAACATCCCAAGAAGACTAATCTTGGGAAGAAATACAAACAATCTCCAAAAGAAGAAAGACTTTCCTCTATCAATTCTGGTAAAAACTCAAGAATATTTAGTAACCCGTCTGACTACATGGAAACTGGGTCTGAAGGAAGATGTTTTATCTGTAAAGAATGTGGTAAAAACTTTTGTAACATATCTCTGTTCAGAATTCATAAAAGAATCCATGCAGAAGATAAGCGATTTTCTTGTAAAGAATGTAAAAAAAGTTTTAGTCACAGATCTCGTCTCAACACACACATGAGAGCTCATACAGGAGAAAAGCCTTTTTGTTGTAAAGAATGTAAAAAAAGTTTTAGTCAAATATCTAATCTCAACGCACACATGAAAATTCACACAGGAGAAAAGCCTTTTTCTTGTAAAGAATGTAAAAAAAGTTTTAGTCAAATATCTCATCTCAACACACACATGAGAGCTCATACAGGAGAAAAGCCTTTTTGTTGTAAAGAATGTAAAAAACGTTTTAGTCAAATATCTAATCTCTACACACACATGAAAATTCACACAGGAGAAAAGCCTTTTTGTTGTAAAGAATGTAAAAAAAGTTTTAGTCAAATATCTGCTCTCAACACACACATGAGAATTCACACAGGAGAAAAGCCTTTTTCTTGTAAAGAATGTAAAAAACGTTTTAATCAAATATCTAATCTCTACACACATATGAGAACTTGTAAGACTTTTTCTTGACAATGTAAGGATTTAGTGTAAACTGTAACTTATAAACTTTTCTGATAAGAGGTCGACCTCTCAACCTCTGTGCCACAGCAGAAGACTTTATTTTACAGGGGGAAAAAGTTCTGTGTCTCAGAAAAATGTAATTTTTTAAAATAAGTTTTTAATGCTTAAAACCTCTGGGGTCAAACCCGAATGTTCTAATGAACTCCATAGCCACCTGAGCTTTCATTTTATGTACACAGAGCCACAGGCTGATGGCCTCTATACCATATTGATGAAGTAACTTTGTGAGGCACACGTTTGTGTTGAATGTGTAGAAATGAATGTTTCGGGAAAAAAAACTTAAGTTGTTATGATTTGCTACTGGAGGTTCTTTGTCCCAACAGCAGTTAGACTATAGAATGACACAGTTTAGGACTGCTGAAACTGCTGCTGTGTTTACTTATTCATGAAGTATACTTTTACTTCCACTTTTTATTACTATTTTAATGTTTTATTGACAATTTGTTTTTCTAACTGCTATATTTCTTGTTTGGCTGCTGTAATAACTGAATTTCCCTCTGGGTATCAATAAAGTCTTGTCTTGTCTTTTCCCGATTTTCTTGGACAGGTTTTTAAGTTTTCATCTTCTCTAAGCCACAATTATCAAAAACAACAAAGTAAATGGTCAATACATTTTAATCTATGTGTAATGATACTAGACAATGAGTTTCACTGCTGACAAAATATACAAAACTTTTTTCACAAAATAAATTATTTATATGTACCTGTTAATAGAAATGAGTTGTTTTGAATTATTAGAGCTAAAATCTAGTACAGATAACATCTAGTAGAGTTAACATCTAGAAGAGATATATATTATTAAGATTTTATCTATTAACTCCTCTTAACCCTTGTGCTATCCTAGGCACTTTAACATTGGGAGTTGGGTCATCTAGACCCCACTAGACAGTGCGCTGAGCCTTTTTTCTTCAATGATTTGTGATCTTCACTGGTGTCCATGGATTACATGAAATCCTTCCACCTTTGTCATAGCAGGGAGAACACATCAATGTAAGGGTGGGGTCATCTAAGATAGCACAAGGGTTAAACTGCTGCTTTTCACTCTGGTACCTTATTGGTATTCTTATAGATATTTTCTGGTGTAAGTTTACACTAAAATAAAATGATCAATAAATACCAGTGTGTATTTGTAGTTAAAAACTCAGATAAACAGTGCAGTTAAGAACCAAAATGCAGAGTATATCAAATGGCCTCCTCACTGCTGAGAAATATAACAATGTTGTATTTGAATTATCTTTACATTGTGTGTTGGATAATGTATTATTGAGGCACAATATGATCTTTTAGCCTACTACTATTTAGTTGTACTAATATTTAATCTTTAACCAGGTTCTCTTAACAACCAGCAGACCCTGGTCACATGACCTCAGGGACCTAGTGGGAGTGTACGGCTGCAAGAGGTCTTTTAAGTAGAACGGTGCTTGGTTATTGAGAGCTATGTATAGTGGATAGAGTCAGTGCAGCTGGATTAACAGCGGGGTGACGTGTGAAAACGTAGATGATTTAGTTAAAAGCCTTGCAGCAGCGTTCTGGAAAACCTGGAGCCGTTCTAAAGATGTTTTTTGCTCAAGCATGTGAAGATGGAGTTGCAGTTATCAAGACGAGATGAAATAAAAGCGTGGATGAGCATCTCCATCTCAGAAGGTGACACAATTGGACTCAGTTTTGCAATATTTTTAAGATGATAAAAACAAGAGAGTACAAGTGATCCGACATGGGAGTCAAGGACAAAACCGGGTCGAGGGTTACCCTGAGGTTCCTGATAGACGGCTCGATAGAGGAAGCAAGTGGACCAAACCACTGGACTATCTGGGGGAGGCAACTGACAGGAGCACAGTCTAGGACCTCAGTTTTGGCTTCATTAAGTTGAATAAAATGATCAATTATTCAACTCTTGACTGAATCCAGACACCTGCATAAAATATGTATTTTAAAAACATCCTGCGGTTTAAAAGTCTGTCCAGGAGGACATAATGGTCAACAGTGTCAAAGGCTGCGGTCAAGTCCAGTAGCAGTAGCACAGAGCATTTACCTGCATCACCCTGCATCAGGATGTCAATAGTGACTTTGAGTAGGGCTGTTTCAGTGGAGAGAGCTCTGTGAAAACCTGACCGAAACTTCTCAAAAATGCCATGACTGTCAAGAGCAGTTGTATGTTGGTTTTCTAAAATATTGGACATGAATGGAAGATTAGAAATAGGTGTAAAACTGTTCAAGAGGGAGGAGTCAAGCCCAGGCTTTTTAAGGAGAGGAAGGACGACAGCACTCCTAAAGTGCTCAGGGACTTGACCAGACAGCAAGGACGAGTTAATTATTGACAGGACAAAGGGGACCGATGGACTGGAAGACATCTTTGAGCAGAGACGTTGGCAGCACTTCGAGAGTTCAAGAGGATGACTTCATTGTGCCAACTACTCTGACTAGCTGAGGGAGAGAAACAGTGAGAAGGTGTCTAAAATCACAGGCCGAGGTGGCCTGGGAACAGAACCAAGACCAGTGACACAGAGAGCTTCTCACAGATCTGACTTTGTCGCTAAAAAAAAGATAAAATAATAGCACAATCATCATTTGAATGGATGGGGACGGCAGGTCGACTGTGTATCACAATATCACTAATGGTGTTGACAGGGCCGGCCCTGATCTTCCAGGGGCCCTAAGCGAAATTTAATTTGTGGGCCCTCTAACTGATCGGCAGCACCAACAAAACGCAACTGTAGTTGTAATATAAATGAGATCTCTCTACTACTACATTTTGTGAATGTATTATTGTTGCTGCTGAAGAATTGAACACAGTATGTTGCCTGCATGTTGGATGCACATTTAGTTGTGCCAAACCAATTTTAAAAGTGAAAAGAAAAAAATAAGAATGACAAATGTATAAATAGATATATATTTTTTAATGTAACATTAGGCACTCAACAAATGACATTCACAAAACTCCAACTTATTAAAAACAGCAACTTAATAGACAATCAAATAACAATAAAACAATCCATAATAAAGAACACAACAGCTCAATGAGGGGATTTTGGAAAATCAGAGTCTTTCTCAGTCTGAAGAGGACCTCTTAGCACCAAATCCATTCTTACTGGATCAGAAAGTGTGGTTGGCCATTCAGCTGGACCAATTGGATTTGAGGCTGGTGGAATTTTGGATCCAGTAGGCTCCTCCTCCATTCACGCCTCTGTTGGAGCCTCTGGAACACAAGAGACAGAACTTCAACAAAAGCAAACAGTGAAAAGTCAAAGAGTCAAATCAAATCTACATAACAGTTGCTGTGACGCTGGAAGCAGAATGTTAGAAAGAATTGGCTTCACTGTTGTGTGTGTGTGCAAATGTATGACTTTCTTTTAAGTAATAATGAAATGACGATTTTAATCGTGTTTCGGGCAGATACTCGTAGCAGTGTACAGCTAATACCCTAGGGCGGTTCAGTCAATTAACTCACCTGCTCAGCGTCCTATTTAAGCCAGGTGCGCAGGCGTTCATTCTCTTTCTTACCTTCAGCGCTCATTCTTCGCCCCACCCTCCTCCCCGGCTTCCACCTGTGGGCTCCGCAAAGGGGGGTTTTGTTACCCGAAAGTTTTATGGAAATCTCTCATGGAATTGAACGGAGCCTTATGCCAAACCAAAAGATGTGAATGCCAACTAAAGTATGTGGAAAATGTAAAATAAATATTTCTTACTGCAAGAGTTGTCTGACTGAAACAATCATTTTGATATAGGTTTCATATTGGGTGGATTTGAACTTACCAGCAGCATCAACGTTTTCTCTTTCAACAGAAGATGTGGTGACAGGAGTTTCATCTGCAGCTAAAAAACAAGAATTATTATACAATAATTAATGATGAAGTTAATAAAATAACTATAGCAGAATACTAATAATAGTTTACTGGCTCATTTAAAGTCTGTGTGCAGGTTTTTAACAATTTCATGATCTGTTTATATAATTATGAGAGATTTATTGTTAGATTGTATATTTGCTCAAGATCATATTTATTTATTTAATTATGAACAACTGGGGGCTCAGCTGCTGTTTATGAAAAAAAGGGGTGGTTCTGCAGACACTGTTTTTTAAATGACTTTACAAGCTATTAAATTACCTGAAATCACATCTTCAGTGATGTCAGGAACATCTTGGGATGTGGATGCTGCACCTCCTCCAATACTTTTTGATACTTTTTGAGAGCAGAAGAAACTGTCGGCTGAGACGGAACTGAGCAAAACATCAACATTATGTAAAACCAAAACTGCAAAATACAAATAAGAAATAAATGTACCCATTTATAAATAATAAATGTGAACACTACTTTGAGTATAAATGGAAATATAACCATTTATACACTTCTTTATCTATTATTTTGTATGTTCATAATTTTAAAATTAGTACATTTATTTTGTTTGTCATTTATCAATGAGAACCTTTATTTCCTATTTGTATTTGGCAGTTTTGATTCTCCATATTTCATGCCAATGCAAGATTTTAAGACACATTCTTTGTTGAAAAGTCAGACTACCGGACTGTCTATAACAGATAAACAGCAGTTTTTATACTGACATAAACCAGAAAATGCAGAACGCACTATATGTGTTAGCAAAACAATGAAACAATACGATAACATGAGTTAAAACATTTTTCAGACATTATCGTTGTCAATATTTGTTCTTCTCTACTCTTCATCGTTTTAGAAGGTCATGTCCCCCCTCATCTTGGAAACTTGGGTATCAGAATTATTTTAGAGTTTTCCATTGGACATTAACCAATGAGTTATATCACTAGAGGAGACATCACGTGGTTCCTCATGGGAGGAGAGCACCGCCATCTTGGTGAGGTCAAGTTACTGCTGCAGTGAATGCATGTGAACACATTTTTTGCATAATGCCAGTTCATTGTACGGGTTTCAACTGCCAAAATCAGAAAAATGAGTCCATGAAGGAGGAAGGTATATCATTTCACAGGTAAGTATTTTAATTTTTTTTCATTTAAGGCTGCAGGGGCTTCATTAATAGAACACATGTTGACATGCATGATGCTGCAGGGCTATTACCAACATGCTGCGTGATGTACATTTATTTTACTGTCAATATAAATGTACATTTTATTTTGCAAAACCTGTATACAGCATACTAGGCTATTTATACAGATTTATACATTTCTGACTCAGTGACTGAACTTTTCTTGCAGGTTTCCAATGGACTCAGACTTTAGGAAAAAGTGGGTCTTGGCTATCAAAAGAGTTAACCCAGATGGATCACTGTGGTCTGGCTGTTCAAAACATTTGTGGAAACAGATTTTGATAAGAGGCCAGATTGTTTTTTTAGGGTAAATCTATTGTTCCCCTTTTGGACTTCTTTTGATTATTATTATTAATTATTACTATTATTACTATTATTATTAATATAATTATTTGTATTATTATTTATTTACTTATTATTTGTTTATTATTTATTGTTTGTATTGACTTACTATTGATTTATTATTATTATTATTATTATTATTATTATTATTATTATTATTGACTTATTGTTGGGTTTTTCTAAATAATTTAAATTGCATGTCAAAGAGGTCTAAAACTTCTAAATGTTTAGAAATTAATTTTAAAAATTCTTTCTAATATTTTTTTTATTTGTAAGAGGTCCTGCAACAATGCATTTTCATTCAACTTTGAGCTTTTAAGGCTGACTGTTTCTCTTCTTTAACAACAAATGATGTATCTATATATACATTATATACATAAAATATAATATATTTATATATATATGTATAAATATATTTAAATCTAAAAATATATACAGTTTATAAAAGCTACTTAGACACCACTAAAATCAATGGAAATCAATGTCATGTGGGCGTCGTCGACCTCACCAAGATGGCGTCGCGCTCCGCCACCGTCGGCCAGGCTTCTAAGGCGGGCGTGTCTCCTCTAGTGATACAACTCATTGACATTAACTACGACAAAACGGGGTCGTTTATGTGCAATCTTCCTCACCTCGGATCGATGAGTATCTATGTAAATTGCGCAGCTGCACAGAAATACTGGATAATGTAAAAATACAGCCCCAAATTCCTCCAAACTTACCTTGTGATTGATATTGAAGTTCTTCATTTTTTTCAGCTCCTGATGGATAAAGTGTCTTTGGCATGAAGTTCTCTTGTTGTCGCTTTGATCAGTGTAATAAAATGCGCTCATTTTTTGTCTTTTTCCCAACTTTACTGAAACAAAATGCGCTCGTAAATGCACACTGTGCCAGGTTCTGACAATGATGTTGACCAATCGTTGCTAAGAGGGGCGTAACGTCATTATTTGGGTTGCCAGATTGGTTCAGGTGTGTTGAAGGGGGGGATCATTAAAGTGCAGGCACATTTCTTTTGCACAACATTCAGAGCTATGAAATGGGTTGCCAGATTTGGGTCTTTTTTTATTTTTTATTTTTCGGCACTTCGGGGCCCTGGTGGTGACGGGGGCCCTACGCGGCTGCGTAATTCGCGTATAGGGAGGGCCGACCATGGGTGTTGAACAGCACTTTTGGATTACCTCTGCTTTTAGAAATGAGATTAGTGAAGTAAGCAGCCCTCACAATGATAAAAGAAACTAAAAGGTCCTTAAGATGAAGTAAATTAACATATAAATGAGTTATTTTCATTAAACATTTGATTTTCTCCAAAATTGTTTCAGACGCTGAATGTTGTCATTCATCCAAGGGGAAACCTTAGTGACAGGGGCCAGTTTAGTTTTAATGGGACAGACTTCATCTAAAATTGAAAGACAGTAACTATTAAAAGTAGATAATAACGCATTAACACCTGTGCATGGAGAGAGGACCAGATTAAAAGTGTTTGAAAAGGTCAGAAATGAAAATGTCCTAAGAATAAAAAGAGTCTAAATGCACACCTAATGTAAAAACAAGGCCGACTGTGCCACCTTTAACATGTGTGGACCCAGACACATGCTGAATAGAATTAAAAGAGTCCATGAGACTGAAACCTCTGGCAAAGAGGTCAGAGTCATCATTAATGTACATGTTAAAATCCCCAACCATGATCAGGTTAGACAGCTTCATAGTGGAGGATAAGAAAGTCACAAAAACACATACCATAAATAATAATAAAGTAATAGTTCAAAAAATAGCAGTTCATATCAGGCAGATTTGTTAAACAGCCGTACTGAACCGAAACATATCGAACCAAACCTATGAATCTGAATGGAACCGAATTGAGATTTTAGCATATCGTTACACCCCTGGTCATAAATATGATTGATAAATCAATAGAATCTGCAGTTTTGATCAGTTTTTATTGAAAAAGGCTGCATGAATATGACAGACAGCTTTCAGGTTTCAGTTTCAGGTCATAAATATGATGGAGAAATCATCATATCTCTCCTCTCCTCTCTGCTGTTTGGCCACTTTGACCAGCAGAGGGCAGCAGACTCTTTCAGCAACTCTGGATATGATCCCACAAAAACAATCCATGGATGATCAGATTTCAGAATTGGAGTCCTGAATATTTGAAGGATCAAAGACAAAGATGTTCTGAAGGGAAGATGTGAGAAGAAAGTCCAGAATGAATTCACTCTGACTTCTCCTCATGTCTCTGAAGCTTGTGTCTTCATGTCTTCACCTCAGAGTTTCTTCTGGATTCCATGTGGATCAATAATATTGATCATGGGCCTGGGATGTCAGCACCTCTGGGGATTGGACCCCTGGGCTGGGGGGACCTGGTCCCTATGCTGGGGGGGGGGGGGGGGGGGGGGGCTGTTTGACCATTGGGGGACAGTCTAGTCAGTCAGTCTCAGCTGTCCCCAATTTACTCCCTTCCTCATATAATCTCATATTAGGGTGAGGGGGTGGGGGGTTTAGCCTGCGATGCGCCTTGGGGGGAGGAGCTACTTGGCAGTGGTCCCCCTCCCATGGTTGCCATATAGAATGGGCCCCCCTCTCTCAGTTTTATTTGCACCTTAGACATGTAGGGCCCTTGGTAGGGGGGGGTGCTTGGACATCACTGTCAGCAAGCAGCAGATATCCTCCTAGCGCCCTACCCACCAATTTTAACCGCACCTTAGACATTTAGGGCCCCTTGGTGGGGAGGGTGATGGGACATCACTGTGAGTAATCAGGAGATGTCCCCTCAGTGCCCTACCCGCCAATTTTAACTGCACCCCCTTAGTACACACACCCCTCACCCCTCAAAATATACATTCAACATAAACACACATACATGTGTAGCATGTATGACTTACATGATATTTACAAAGTTGGTTTTGATTAATTTGGGCTAGTTTGGTTCGACTCATGGAGGAATGTGAATGTTTAAAAACCACAGACAAGACTTGAGTTGCTAATGTAAATGTATTTACAATATACAGTGAATACAAAAATCACAATATATACAACAAAGGAATTTTTTTTAGTCCAGAGGATGTTATCTGTTGTTTTGTCTTTATAGTTCTTAAGGCTTCCGTTAGGCCTTATGAAAGAGTTTTTATAGTTCTCTTTTGGGAAAACGAAAAGAAAGAAACACTCCAGCTGATTGGTTGGATGAGAAGGGGGTTAGTTCCTACCGCACTGGCAGTGAAGAGGGCAGAATCCAAGTCAGGATCGGGGCTCCTTTTTAGCTCACCATCTGCAGAGGAATTATCCTCTTTTTTTTTCTTCTGGGAGTGGTAAAACTCCCTGATAAACAGTTCTGTCCAGTGCTCAGGTTGAGCATCCAGTACATTGGTCTGCAAGACGACCAGTCTTGCGACCTGGCCTGTTAAAACAGTATCAATAAATAAATCATATTTTTCTTTGATCAAAAGAAAGCATATTCCTGCAACCTCCTTAATTAACATAATAAACAAATGCATATGCAATTCATAATCAGGAGGAAACTACAAAAATCAATATCTTAAGTGCATAATTGATAGTTGTACAACATTTCAAAATTCCATTTCAATGTAGATGATCATCAATTTCATTTCAACGAGTACTCACAATTTATATTTCAACATTATTTATCAAGCAGTAAAATAGTTCATTTTAACCACATCCAAACATAAACAAACAATTCATTTAAGCTGGCGCCCGCGCCAGCTGTCTTAATCATGGCTGCACTCACCAGTTCACTTTTTGTTCTACTGTGCTGATTTAAATCCCGGCTTCATATAATGAACGCCGATCTGCAGCAGCGGTACACAGCCCAGCTCCCTCGTACTTGCAACCTGTCAGTGCTTTGACAGGTCTCCCGAGAACGAAAGCCACGTCACTACTGAACTTATAGTCTCGCGGTATTTGCACAGCGCAAGGGAACCGGCAAATTTAAAGTGACAGTGCAGAATTTTACTAGGAGCAGCAGCGCAGTATGATTTAAAGTGATAGCGCAGAATTTCATCGGGGTTACACCCTCCCCACTTTAGTTCATGCGCGTCCACGTCGCATATCAATACATAATCTAAGATGAGTCTGCTGCAATGGCTTGATCCAAAGCACTCGAATAAGCTTTTGTCACGTTCTGGAGTAGTGTTTGTATAACAGAAATAAGCGGATTTCCCAACACAGAATACTTAAGCCTACTTGGCTGTCGACGTTGCCGAGTAGATCGTCTAGGTGTTAAATCTTCCCCTATAGGATCACAAGGTACAACGGTGGTGTTGGGGTTAGCTACTTCTGGTGATGACTCAGATTGAACAGCATCTCCAACCTCAGACTCCAGAGACAACCCGACAGCAGGTAAGGTTATGGAAACGTCGGTAGGCAAGTCCTCTTCCACAGGAACTTCCACAGGTTGTTCAGACTCGTTACTGGCAAGATTGGAGGGATCACCTTCAGGCATCAGTACGGGTTCTGCAACCTCAGGCAAGTTAGCCCCTTTTGCCCCCATAGATGAAGGAACCATGGTTGTGCTTTTGAGTTGAGGATCAGCAGAAGACACTACTGCTGTTGATGGGAAGATGCAGCAATCCAAGCTTCCTGGTGCAAGCTGTGGCTGCCCTGAAGGTTGTGGCACTCGGAACCTTACTGGTGACGGAACGGAACCTTCTGAAAGGACAGACTCAGCATCTTCTTCCGGAAGATCGACAGAATCAGACTGAAGTTTGGACTGACTTCGTGTTTTTGGTCTGACTGGAGAGGTTTCTGCATTGGAAGATTGAACAGGACTTGATGGAAGAAACCCACAGGGTAAAAGTAAGTCTCGATGAAGTGTGCGGCTCGGCCCATCCTTTGTCTCAGGTTTAATGGTGTAGACAGGGAGGTTGCCAGCACGTTTGGTCACCACATAGACGTCATGCTCCCATTTATCTTCCAGCTTGTGCTTCCCACGTAGCCGAACATTTCGAACCAGAACTCTGTCTCCAACCTCCAAACTACAGGGTATTACCCTCTGATCAAAGCGACGTTTGTTTTTCTCATTAGACTTGAGTGAATTTTGTGAAGCCAGCTTGTAACTCTCCTCTAGGCGTGAACGAAGATTTTTTACATATTCTGAATGGGAAACACTAGGAGGGTCACGAACAGGTAAACCAAAAGCCAAGTCAACAGGGAGTCGTGGGGAACGACCAAAAAGGAGTTCATAAGGCGTGAACCCTGTGACCTCATTCTTTGTGCAGTTATAAGCATGCACTAGAGGTTTCACGTACTCCCTCCATTTGGACTTCTGTTTAGCCTCTAATGTCCCCAACATGTTCAAAAGCGTTCGGTTAAAACGTTCCACTGGGTTACCTCGAGGATGGTAGGGAGTAGTTCTGGTTTTAGTTATCCCAGCAACTTCACAGAGCTCTTTAATCAACTTTGATTCAAAGTCTGGGCCTTGATCAGAGTGCAGGCGCTCTGGGATGCCATAATGGACTATGAACTCTTCCCACAGACACTTTGCAACTGTTTTGGCTTTCTGATTTGGGGTAGGTATGGCAACAGAGAACTTTGTGAAATGATCCGTGAGAACTAAGATGTCTTTGGTATTGGCACTGTCCGGTTCCAGTGACAGAAAATCCATGCATAGAAGTTCAAGAGGACGACAAGTTCTTATGTTCACCAATGGAGCGGCTCTTTCAGGTAAGGCTTTCCGCCTAACACACCGGTCACAGGTTTTAATTGTCTGATCCACATCCGCTGCCATCCTGGGCCAAAAGAACCGTTGACGCACCAAATCAAGGGTGCGCTCAACACCCATGTGCCCCATATCATTATGCAAGGCCTTTAGCACAGCAGGACGCAAATTTGGAGGCAAAACTAACTGGAAAACATAAGTGTCCTCTTCACGTCGCTTCCGATACAATATGCCATCATCCAGCTCCAACCGATTCCACTCTCGTAAAAGAAAAGGCAGCTCGGGAAACTCCTCTCTAACTAGAGGGGGAACTTTTTCACCAGTGATCAATTGATGAATCACTTCCCGGATGGCTGGATCAGCTTGCTGCTCGGCTTTTATAGCATCTCGGGACAGGGGTGGAACAAGTGGAAACCCATAAAAGTCCTCTTCATAATTGTCTGGAAGAGCTTCAGTAGTAACTGATAAAGACTCTATCAGAGCGACGTTGCAGTGTGGAGAATCTGATTTTGTCCTCAACAGACAACCATTACAGATGGCATCCACAACATCAGGAGAAAGTTCTCCCACGTCGCTGGTCTGACATTGCTGCTCAGTTAGGTGCTGAACCGTTTCTTGGCAGGCTTGATCCTCATCTACTGCTTCCTGATGAGTACGTCTTGACAAAGCATCAGCATCTACATTGTGACGACCAGCACGGTACTGCAGTTTGAATGAATACGTGGAAAGCGCAGCTAACCATCGATGACTGGCAGCATCAAGTTTAGCTGAGGTCAAGACGTAAGTCAGGGGGTTACTATCTGTGACAACAGTGAAGCTGGCACCATAGAGGTAATCATGGAACTTTTCTGTTACGCTCCATTTCAAAGCCAAAAACTCCAACTTATGAGCGGGGTATCTTGACTCACTCTGAGACAGACCTCGACTGGCATACGCTATCACCCGAAGCCTTCCTTCTTGCTCCTGATATAAAACAGCCCCCAACCCTGTCGTGCTTGCATCTGTGTGCAGTATGTAAGGTTCCTTGGGGTTGGCAAATCCTAGAACAGGTGCAGAAGTGAGTTTGGCAATGAGGGATGTAAACGCATTCTGGCAATCTGCAGTCCATCTCTCATTAAATGAATGTTTTGGGTCCAAATAATTTCCAGCTTGACCCTTTCCTTTGATCTTTGCACGGACTGGTGGATATCCTCGTGTGAGATGGTTAAGAGGTTTGGCTATGGTGGCATAATCTCTTATAAACCGTCGATAATAACCGGCGAACCCAAGAAAAGACCGTAATTCTTTAAGATTACGGGGAACTGGCCAGGATTTCAAGGTGGAAATCTTCTCTGGGTCCGTTTCCACTCCTCTCTCAGACACTACATGACCTAAATACCGCACATTTGTCTGAAAGAATTTACATTTATCTGGTGACAGTTTTAACCCAAACTCCTTTAACCTATTTAACACACAGAGGAGACGTCTTTCATGCTCTTCAAGGGAAGCGGAAAAAATTATCAGATCATCAATAAATACGAGAACTTCCCGTAGATGTAGATCACCCATACACTTTTCCATCAGCCTCTGAAATGTGCTTGGGGCGTTAGTTACTCCTTGAGGCATTCTGTTCCATTCCCAAAATCCAAGTGGAGTGACGAAAGCGGTCTTCTCCTTATCTTCTTCAGCCATCTCTATTTGATAATAACCGGACTTCAGATCTAATACACTAAACCATTTAGAACCATGCAGAGCCGCAAATGATTCCTCCAAATTGGGTAAAGCATAGGCATCTTTAATGGTCTGTATATTCAGCTTCCGGTAATCAATACAAAGTCGGACGTCACCAGTCTTCTTACGGACCACCACGATTGGAGAAGAGAATGAAGACTCTGATTCTCTTATGACTCCAGCTTCAAGCAAATCCCGTAGATGATTCCGGACTGCTTCCAGATCCTTTGGATGGATGGGACGTGCACGATGCTTGAAAGGCGTTTGGTCCAGTAACTTAATGTGATGTTTTACTTTGCTCGTACAGCCAAAATCCAGATCATGTTGAGCGAATACCTCTGGCATGTTGTTCAACTTTGCTGTTATGCGGTCCTTCCATTCAGGGGTAATGGGTGAGTCCCCAAAGTTAAACTCCATAACAGTCTTTTCTTTGGCTGTAGGGGTAGCAACTTGCTGTGACAAAACGGTTGGCGAGTCACACACGTCACCAATGATTGATAGGGCTGGAATTAAGATGCCTTGCTTGGATTCGTTTTTTAGGATGACAGGAACCTTATAGGGTGAATGTTGCGGAAGAGTAATTAGGCAACTTTGTACACAGAGTCCACCAGGCAAAATGGAAGAAGGGTGCTCAATAATTGCCCATTTACTTGTAGATGTAGCATCCATCTTAGCAGAACCCTCCAAAACCTTTGTTTGCCCTGCCTGAATAAGCACAGGGGTTGGACTCTGCAACCGCACAACTCCAGTTTTTCTTGCTTGGGTTTGGTTATGACGAAGTTCCAAAGATTTCAGAACCACTTTGTACCCGTATGCTTTAGGCTGGTAGGTATTACAGTCGCTGTCAAGATATTTATGATACAAAACTTCAAGGGTGTTCATCCCAATCAATACAGGGGTCGAAGTATTTATGTGTACATCTGGCACTATCAATGCTAAAGTTTGAACCTCAAACTCAGCTCCAAGAAAATCCGAAGGAAAAGTTATGGTGGTTTCTACATATCCTAAATATGGCACAGACTGTCCTGCTGCACCCTCCACTTCCAGAAGGTGGTCCAGAGACTTCACAGGTTGATTTGTCAACAGTTTATTATAAACAGAAACAGGAATGGTGGTTACTTGAGATCCAGTGTCCAGTAAACAACAACACTGTGAACCAGCAATGTTCAACATAGCAGTACACTTTGAACCGATGAGACCTTTTGGAAACAACGTCTTCTTGGAACTGGACTGAACTGCACACTGAACATGATTTTTCTTGTTGGGACTTACATGACTTTTGGCTCCCATTTGTCCCACAACAGGCACCAATTTTAGTTTAACGGCTTGGATGAAAAAGTGCTCTGGTGCTTTTGGGCGAACTGCTTCTTCTTCTTAGCCACTAGTGCAGGATTTGATTCGTTTTCGCACTGTGGTCTTATATGTCCGTCTTCGCCACACCTAAAGCAGTAACCTGGTTTGGGCTGAGACGGTGGTGGCTTCTCTAATTTTCTTGTTTGTTTTGAATACGCCTGGTTCATGGGTCCTGCTGATGGTGATGTGGACTGATTAGCTGTTAGCAAAGCTAATTGCCGTTGGACATCAGCCAATTGTCGTGCGAGTTGTTGCGTGATGTTGGTCAACTGTGCTACAGCTCCCTCTTCTTTAGTGCTGCGTGCAAACTGAGCATGGGTGGAAACTTTTTGCTTTGTTGCTCCCAGATGTTGCTTCATGCGTAGAGCTTTTACAGCTTCCCTGTCCTCTTCAGTTCGCAAAAGCAATAGCAACTCTGCGAAGCTTGGTGGTTGAGTCTTCTTGTGTTTCAGGTTGAGTTCTGAGATTAGATTGTCATCCCAGCATCCTCGACAAAACTGATTTAGAAGATGGCGGGGAATATCAGCTTCTGCAGCTCCTCCTCTCTTTACTGCAGAGATGAGTGCCACTTGTAGTCTTTGGAGATAAGTGGATGGTTTCTCCCCAGCGTTTTGATAAGTGTCCATGAATTTTGCAAACAGTTCATCTCCGTCCTGTACTGTGGCATAGGCGGAGTCTAGAGTTTCCAGGAAAATGGCAGGCAGTGTGTCAGAACTCAGATGTTTAATGATGTCTACAGCAGGGGGTAGCAAACTATCAATGATCTTTCTTGATCTTTGGAGATCAGACACAGCAGGATCTCTCAACATTACTTCTACTGCCGACCTCCAAGTTTCATAGTCTGTTTCATGGGTTGGTCTAGGAGTCCTTCCTGAGAATGGCTTGAGTCTTTGGTAGTGTGTTGACTCCTCACTTTTCACAATGTGCTCCACAACGTAACGTTGGACCTCAGGTGGATTAAGATTCAGACCGGAAGCAGATGGATGTGATGGTGTTGGCTGTGCAGGTCGACCCTGTTCCAGACTCGGGATGGCTGGGTTTTGTTCTCCAACATCTGATGGTGGGTTATCTAGTTGCCCGCTCACTGATGATGCCTTGGATTGAGTGTCCATGGGTTGCTCCTTTATCTGTGAAAGAGGCTGAAGAGCTGCAACTGAGTCACCGATCTGAGTCATCATGGAAGTTAGGACCTGAACATAATCCTTGCCGGTTAACCGAGCTAAATCTTGAAGTTCAGACAGATACGAAGTTGTTTTTAGTTTTGCAGCATGTGTTGCACAAACAGTTGCCAACTCAGAAATACAAAATGAAGAAGTTTGGTCTTCAGAAACCAACGTATAAGGTAATATGGGCCGTAAAGCTTCTAAAGCTGAACCTGAGCAATATTCAACCACAAGCGATTCATTAAAATCCGAAGCCGTGTCAGTAATTACTTTAAACTTGTTAATTTTTCCGTAAGACTTCAGAAAATCAAACACTTCCTCATTGTCAGTAGTGACAGTGATACCTTGTACCAAAACCGCGTTGGGTATTTTAATTTCAAAATTCAAAAAAACCTCCATGACAAAAAAAATTACCTTTCCTCAATGTCAGGAGATTAAACATTCAACCACTCCTCCTAGCTAGCTCACCAAGTTTTTTACTATGTAGCATGTATGACTTACATGACATTTACAAAGTTGGTTTTAATTAATTTGGGCTAGTTTGGTTCGACTCATGGAGGAATGTGAATGTTTAAAAACCACAGACAAGACTTGAGTTGCTAATGTAAATGTATTTACAATATACAGTGAATACAAAAATCACAATATATACAACAAAGGAATTTTTTTTAGTCCAGAGGATGTTATCTGTTGTTTTGTCTTTATAGTTCTTAAGGCTTCCGTTAGGCCTTATGAAAGAGTTTTTATAGTTCTCTTTTGGGAAAACGAAAAGAAAGAAACACTCCAGCTGATTGGTTGGATGAGAAGGGGGTTAGTTCCTACCGCACTGGCAGTGAAGAGGGCAGAATCCAAGTCAGGATCGGGGCTCCTTTTTAGCTCACCATCTGCAGAGGAATTATCCTCTTTTTTTCCTTCTGGGAGTGGTAAAACTCCCTGATAAACAGTTCTGTCCAGTGCTCAGGTTGAGCATCCAGTAAATTGGTCTGCAAGACGACCAGTCTTGCGACCTGGCCTGTTAAAACAGTATCAATAAATAAATCATATTTTTCTTTGATCAAAAGAAAGCATATTCCTGCAACCTCCTTAATTAGCATAATAAACAAATGCATATGCAATTCATAATCGGGAGGAAACTACAAAAATCAATATTTTAAGTGCATAATTGATAGTTGTACAACATTTCAAAATTCCATTTCAATGTAGATGATCATCAATTTCATTTCAACGAGTACTCACAATTTATATTTCAACATTATTTATCAAGCAGTAAAATAGTTCATTTTAACCACATCCAAACATAAACAAACAATTCATTTAAGCTGGCGCCCGCGCCAGCTGTCTTAATCATGGCTGCACTCACCAGTTCACTTTTTGTTCTACTGTGCTGATTTAAATCCCGGCTTCATATAATGAACGCCGATCTGCAGCAGCGGTACACAGCCCAGCTCCCTCGTACTTGCAACCTGTCAGTGCTTTGACAGGTCTCCCGAGAACGAAAGCCACGTCACTACTGAACTTATAGTCTCGCGGTATTTGCACAGCGCAAGGGAACCGGCGAATTTAAAGTGACAGTGCAAAATTTTACTAGGAGCGGCAGCGCAGTATGATTTAAAGTGATAGCGCAGAATTTCATCGGGGTTACACATGCACACACACACCCTCACAAACACACATGCACTTCATAAGGAAGGTGGGACCTTGGACCATCTCTCCCCTACCCCATCCCTGGTAGGGGGTACGAAACCCTTGGCAACGGCGGCCGTGTCCCCTTGATGCTGGTTTCCTGGGCCCGGTGGCCCTCTCTCCGCGCAGGGAAAGGGATCCTTGAGCCTTCTGGCAAGGCAAGAAGCCGGGGATCACATCATACATGAGCCGGGGGTGTCATTGTCCCTTTGGGGTGGGTTCTGGCCCTTTTCCCTAAGTGCTGGGCCTCGCCAATTTCCAACAGTGTCAATCGGGCCATGTTTAGAACATCCCAAGTGGGCCCCCCTTTTTCCTGGGGTGACCCCCTCCTGGGTGGGGTGCGCGTCTGGGGCTGTGGGCACCCTTCTCAGATGGGGCCCTGCGTGGGGCCCTCCTGGCGTGGCGGGGGGGCTGCTCTCCTGGTTGGGCTGGGGCAGCACTCTTTCCCCCCATGCCTCCCTGCTCTCTGGCTCTGGGGGCCTCGCGGCGGTCCTGCCGACCCTGGCCTGGGTGGCGGATGCGATCACCCGGGGGGCGGTTGTTCTCTACCTGCTGCTGTTTGGCGTTGGGGGGTTCTAGCTGCTGCGGCTGCTATGGCGGGGGTCTTGGTGTGGGGACGGCTGGTCATTCTCCCTCCTTCTTTTCACTTTCCACCATCCATTTAGAAGAACATAAACACTCACCTGAGCACAGGTGTTAGCTCACCTTTGCAATAACAGTTTGCATGATTGAATGAATGAAATATTTCACACCAGTGGGTTTGAAGGCTTAAGTATGCGTGTGTGAACATTATCTATTGTGTACATGTTGACATGTGGAAATTTTTGCAGCTAGCAGGTGTGTTGATAACATTTGAGTGTGTGGACAGGCCCCACCCTTTGAGATTTGTATTACTTCTGAACCTTACTGTAATGATAAATATCCAGTAACTTGCTGCTTTATGCTGCTTCATGGTTTTACCCCCCCTCCTATGATCACCCTCCAACCCTCCCGTCTAACATCCCTCTCTCTTCTTCCCTCCTTTCCTTTTCTGTACAGTCCAACACAAAAGATTTTCAAATATGATGGAATTTAATAAAGTTTTGCCTCAATTACAAAGGGGGTTTATTCAGACATTCCTCTGGTTTGTCTGAAGATTAATAACCCCTGTTAATAAAGTAAAATATGTCCAACATAAGAGGCCTTCAGCTCTCATCTTTCTTCCCAGCTGTTGGACAGGACAAGTTTAAAAAGAAAAAAGGAATCAGAATCCGAATTAGCTTTATTTGCCAAGCACAGCGCATTTGTCTTCAGTTACCTGTGCTCTCGTGCAAACTAGCAAGGTATAGAAAGTGTGAGGGTAAGACAAACAAAAGGATAAATAATAAAAGAAGGTAGATATAAGTTAGCTGTATGAATAAATAAACATAACTAAATAAAGAAATAAAATAATATAAAATAAAATAAAAAAGTCAAAAATGCAGCAGCAGTAGTTCCAGTTTGACCGTTTCTGTGGTTTTGTTCAGTGTCCTTGAGTGGTCCGGAGTCAGGAGTTCATAAGAGTGACAGCTCGGGGGAAGAAACTGTCTTTGTGGCGAGTGGTTTTGGTGTGCATTGTCCTAAAGCGCTGCCCTAACGGGAGGAGGCTGAAAAGGCAGTGACCAGGATGCGAGGGGTCTTTTACGGTCCTGCCAGCCCGCTTCCTGGGTCTGGATCGGTACAGGTCCTGAATGGGGGAAAGGCTGGAACCAATAATCCTCTCAGCAGATCTGATGATTCTCTGTAGTCTGTTCCTGTCGTGTCTGGTAGCTGAACCAAACCAGACATGATGGATGCGGTCAGGATAGACTGGATTATTGCCATGGAGAAGATGGTCAGCAGCTCCTGAGGCAGGTTGAACTTTTTGAGTTGACGCAGGAAGTATAACCTCTGCTGAGCCTTTTTCCGGACCAAGTCAATGTTAGCGGTTAGCGGAACCTGTGTGAGTCTGTTGAGGGTACAGTGCTGTTGAGAAATGTGAATGGGGGGGGGGGGGGGGGAGTGGGAAGTCCACTGTCATCTCCACTGTTTTAAGTGCGTTCAGCTTCAGGTGGTTCTGGCTGCTCCAGAGGACTAGCCACTCCACTTCTCCTCTGTATGCAGTTTCATCACCGTCCCGGATAAGCCCCATGACTGTGATGTCGTCTGCAAACTTCAGGAGTCTCCCAGAGTGGGCTCCTGATGAGCAGTCATTGGTGTGGAGGAAAAGAGCAGTGGGGAGAGAATCTGGGTGCTGTATGTGAATTGGCCCAGTTTCACCACTGCCTCCTGTCAGTCAGGAAACTGGTGATGGAAGCATGTTGAGCTGGGACAGTTTGTGTTGGAGGAGCTGTGGGATGCTGGTATTAAATGCAGAGCTAAAGTCCACAAATGGGAACCCGTGCATATGTGTCTGCAGAGTCAAGGTAGTGCAAGATGTATTGGAGAACCATGAAACAGCTGTGGAAATCTGCTCTCTAATTGAAGATTCTTACTTCCAGCCAGAATGATCTGTTGACTTTGATTCTTATTGTGTGGGTGTGACCTTCAGACACTCAAATATTGCATTGCTCTGTCATTTATCTCTGATCAAATGTGTCGTTAACTATCTGAACTAGTTCAGCAGCAGTCCTGGGGCCTCATTTATAAACATTGCATACGCACAAAAGAAGGCGTACGCCACTCTCTACACAATAATTGATATTCATAAAAAGCAAATTTGACGGGAAAATGTGCGGTCCTTCACACAAGCTCTGACCCAGGCGTACGCACAAAAACGGGTGAAATGAGAAATGGCGACACCGTCGGCAGATGGAAGAAACACGTGAAAGCGACAATACTGCCTCTCATAAATAACATGAAGACTTCACAAAGCAAGTCTTACAATTAACAGCTACACGAACCCCCGTTTGATCGATCAGCAGTGAAACAAACAAAAAAAATCAAACGAAAATTACAACAGCAACAACAAAACTGATATTCTCGTCAATGTGTCCATCTGGCGGAGCAGATATAGGTGCAGACAGACGGACGGACGGACGGACGGACGGACCGACCGACCGACCGACCGACAGACCGACAGACCGACAGACCGACAGACCGACAGACAGACAGACAGACAGATAGATAGATTGTCCACTGGGGAAAGTTGTTTTCAGAGTAAAACTTTTCTTCATAAGCTACTGAATTATGGTATTCATGCATATGCCTTTAGTTTTATTTATTTTTTTTTGATAAAACAATGTATGGCGTATGTCTCAACCATTCAGAAAGCAACAAGAAATTACATTTGCGCTAAACAATTTCCCATTTCCACGTCGATTATTACCGACATCTGTAGCTGTGTCACCCGGTGCATCTGGCACGTTGGTGTCCCCCTCCGCCTCAGTCACCACTCCACTTAATAGGGATTCCCCAATGATTGCCGCCAGTCTCTCATCAAGAGGGGTCAGCTCCGGTGTCCCCTTTCCCCCACCCGTGGCAGACACACCAACAAGTAATATTGTGGATCTACCTGCACCGCCTAGAATGGCTGTGCACTGTATTGGACAGATATTTTCCGCTCATCTTCATGTCAAAATATCACATTTGGATGTAATATTTATCTTTCCAGCAGATCTGGTATAATTGTTACAACTTGAAATAATAACTCATTCAAATCAGCGCTTGTATCCCCCACTTTCTCCATCTCTCTTCCTTTCATTCTCTTCCACCACCCCCCTCATATTCTTCCCGTGTTTCTCCCCACACACACTAAATATAACAAATACAAAAGAAATAATAAAAATCAAAAAGGGGTTTATACCAATCTACACTCTGGTTTCTTGAAGTTCTATAACCTCTTTTTGTGATAGTAAAACCTGTCCAACACTAAAGGCCTTCAGCTCTAATCTGTTTTCTCAGCTGTTGGACAGAACAAGTTAAAAGAGAAAATAAAATAAAAGTAAAAAAAAGAATGGCTCTGAACTCCAATTCTGGAATGGCAGTCCCTGCCACACTTGGTACAGGTGAAGGTACAGGTGAATTCTCGTTCCGCTCGGCCTCTGCGTCTGTTGCAGCCTGCCTGACTGCGAGTCTCCAGATGGGGCGATCGTCTGCTTGACTTTCCCATGAGTTGGGGTTGTTAGAGCACTGCCTCATGTCCTTCTGGCAGATGTCTTGCAGTTATGAATGCCCTCTTGTTCTTTGGCCTTTAACCAGTTTGCCATAGAGGAGGACTTTGGAAATGCATCCTGCGTCCATTCTCATGGCATGGCCGAGGCACCTCAGACGTCTCTCACAGAGTGCTGCGTGCATGCTGCTCATGCTGGCCCGTTTCAGCACCTTTGTGTTTGGGACCTTGTCCTGCCACTTGATCTGCAGCTAGCACCTCATGTGAAAGGAGTTGAGCTTCTTCTCATGCCTCACGTTGGTGGTCAATGTCTTGCTGCCGTATGTGTAATATAATCACAAAGTTAAGGCAGAAAACCAAAAATAAAAGATTCTGTGTTTATTTCATCGCAACAATAAACAAACAGAATTTTTAAATAATCTCAACAGTTTTTTTTATTGAACAAGTCTTTGTATAAGAAATAGAAACCAGAAACAGTTTTAAAATCTTTAAAGTATGTTGGCGAAATGTGTTTGCTTTTAGAATGTTAGATGTCATTTTTATGCTTTTGTGAATTTGCTGATCTAATAAATTTCAAGATTCTTTTATTTGTCAGATAGAAAGTTATATTTAGCTAATAAAACTAGTAGTGAAATGTAAGCCAGGTCTGCTCCGTGGACAGTGCAATAATTAAGGAAAACAGTACAGAAAATGTACATAATATATTTCTATAAAATAGATAGATATATTCTTTATTGATATTTATTGCTGCTGTATGTGTAATATAATATCACAAAGTTAAGGCAGAAAACCAAAAATAAAAGATTCTGTGTTTATTTCATCGCAACAATAAATAAACGTTTTTTTTTATAATCTCAACAGTTTTTTTAATTGAACAAGTCTTTGTATAAGAAACAGAAACCAGAAACAGTTTTAAAATCTATCAAGTAAGTTGGCGAAATGTGTTTGCTTTTAGAATGTTAAATGTCATTTTTATGCTTTTGTGAGTTTGCTAATCTAATAAATATTAAAATCAAGGAAACGTCTCTATTGATTTTTCCACTTCATTTTTTCACATTTATTGTTTCTCGTTGTTACACTTCTTTGTTCACTTCAAAGATTGCTTTATTCATTACTATGGTCCAGGAAAACCTTAAACACACTTTTCAAAAACATTGGGTGCATTTTGAACCATACTGAGGTCCACTTACGCAGTTTATATGTTTCTTTTTAAATAAAGTTTTTGCACGTGACCCGGAAGTAAACAGCACGAGGCGCTAGCAGCGTTAGCTTGTTAGCAGGCTAGCAGCGTTAGCTTGTGTTGAGAGGTCGGTGGTGTTTTGTTGGGACGTTTGTGAGGTTTTTGGACAGAAAGGACGATACGTGGTTCGTGTGGAACTCTCAGCATTTTCCAAAGTGTCGTAAATGAGTGAAGAAGTGTTGAACGGAAAGACAACGTGGATTGCTGTGATTGTGAGACTAGTAGCAGATGATCGATCGGAGCTGCAGTGAAGAGGACGGCGGTGTTTGTGGGAGTTGGAGCTGAAGATCGGAGCAGGAACCATGTCTTCAGAACCTCAGGAAGGTTCTGTCAGAGAACAACTTTCTGCTGCTGAAGGAACCATGTCTTCCCTTCAGTCTCTGAGAGAGTTGATCAGCGAGCGACTAGCTGCTGCTGCTGAAGAAATCTTCAGACTCTGTGAAGGAACCATCGTCCAGTACGAGCAGGAGCTCTGTCGTCAGCGCAGACTGCTGGATGTCATCTGGAAACCACAGCTGCAGCTCCACCACATAGGTATGTGACCTTCATCAGAGACACAGAGAAGACCTTTGAGTAGACCGCGGTCAAGTGAGCCGACATCTGTGGAAGTCTCGCCAAACGTCACTGACTTTCTGCATGCGCGTTTACATCATAGTTTACGGTACACACAGCGAGCTGGAAAGACGGTATAAAGCGCTAATTTCATCCATGTCACAGTTAGTCATGATTAAATAACATGGACTGTGCTCAGAAATCAGTGAGAGCTATTGCAAGCCCTATATTGTTATTTGATGTTCAAATGTATTCATTTACATTGCATGTCTGTTCATTCCATAATACACGAACAGAAATAACATGTTTTGTCGGAAATATAATCAATCAGACAGACTCTAAAAGTGAGATTTAACACTGATGAGAGTGTTTTGTGGGTTGTTGATCATGACATGGAATGGAATCAAACAGAAATGAAGAAACTCCACATAAAAGGGCACATCTGGTCATGTCATGGCAAATCTTTCTAAAGTTGCTTCATTTAAGGTGACACAAACCTTTCACTGGATTATTGTTGGTGATGATGTTCATGATCATCACAGCAAGTTTGATGAAAAATGACTGGAGAAAATTAAAGATATTGACATAATAGTAAACCTAAGCATCCTGCCTTTATAGTTATAGTTAAAGTAGAACATGAACCGATTCAGGCCTCCCTTATACATAGTCATAGTATAACATGTGAACCATCCAAAATACCGCTTTTTTCAAAGGTGACGCTAAACTCTCACTGGATTATTGTTAGTAATGATGTTCATGATCATCACAGCAAGTTTGAAGAAGAATGACAATGGAAAAGCAAAGATATTGACATAATAGACCAATTCAGGCCTCCTCATTCAGAGTATAACATGTTTATAAAACTCCATATTAGGTAAATACATGGTTAGAGTATTTTTTTACAGTCAATTTTCTTCAAACCTGCTGTGATGATCATGAACATCACTAATAACAATAATCCAGTGAAAATTTAGCGTCACCTTAAATGAAGCAACTTTAAAAAGATTTGCCATGACATGACCAGATGTGCCCTTTTATGTGGAGTTTCTACATTTCTGTTTGATTCCATTCCATGTCATGCTCAAGAACACACAAAACACTCATCAGTGTTAAATCTCACTTTTA
Organism: Oryzias curvinotus; assembly: GCA_023969325.1. NCBI lineage: Eukaryota > Metazoa > Chordata > Actinopteri > Beloniformes > Adrianichthyidae > Oryzias > Oryzias curvinotus. Next base: position 15,384,871 of record CM043707.1, on the reverse strand, counting down.
GAATTTGTCTGATTGATTATATTTCAGACAAAACACGTTATTTCTGGTAGTGTATTATGGAATGAACAGATATGCAATATATATGAATACATTTGTACATCAAATAACAATATAGTGCTTGCAATAGCTCTCATTGATGTCAGAGCACAGTCCATGTTATTTGATAATGGGTGTGACATGGGTGATATTAGCGCTTTAAACCATCTTTTCACCTCGCTGTGTGTGTGTACCGTAAACTATGATGTAAACACGCATGCAGAAAGTCAGTGACGGCTAGCAAGACCACACTTCCACAGATGTCGGCTAACTAACCGCGGTTTGAGTAGGGACGTATCTAAAATCTCAAATTTATTATGCAATTGGAAAGGACTTTAAGAAGCTTTCCAACTACATAAAGATTCTCCAGATAGTTCAAAGAATGAGCAAGTTATGACATTTTAAGTGTGCAAATTTTGTCCAATTTTTCTTTCCCAAATAAACCGCAAAGTTGTACAATTTTTGTGACCCAAAACAAGGACGAGAGGATTCAAAGTGTCATAACGTTCTCATTCTTTTTCCAATTCAAGAATGGGAGGCATCATTATAAAGCTAGTGTCCCGTCATTGTCACGACATTCCAATAAAAATCTTGCGAGCTAAGGCTAAGGAAGTGGATAACCTCAGCTTTCGCTTCCAGAAATGGAGGTATGTTTCAGGGTATGTCAAGTTGCCATAACAACTCATGCTCTGAACATAACCTGGTCTGGAGCAGATTTAGTTGAAGGTTAGTTTGTTTTCAGAGAGGTGAGGCAGCATGGCGTGTCCATTTGAAGATGATTTAGTGGATGAAGAAACTCAGATGATACTTTTTCCACCGTGAGAGGGTGATAAGACCATATATGGATGTTGGAAAGAGAAACTTTTTTACTTTGATCTAACTTAATTATTTGCTTCAGTTAAGATACATCAATTTTTTTTTTAGTTCAGTCAACCTAAAAGGAACACGTAGTTTTCAGACAGTTATTTTACCTTCATTCAAATGAATTAAATTAAGTAGGTGTAACATTGGTGCTGCTGATAGATCAGCATTGCAAGGGATTGTGGGATACCATTCCCTTTGCCTGTTTGGATGGATTGGGGTTCAAGTGTGGGTTTTTGACCAAATGTGTTTGGTTGTTTAGCTGTTTTACTGTGTTTTGTCTAGTTATTTTGTCCTATTTTTAATTCTTTCTGCACCATGAGTGAGAGAGAAGGAGAGGATGATGAGGTTATTTAGCAACATTAGGATTAATGAATGTGTCAAGAGCCTAAATTAAACATAAAGTTATAATAAATATATGCTTGCTTCGTGCTGCAAATACACACAGCATCATTCATGTTAATGAAAATTGGAGAAATTAAATGAGAATATCTGCGGCCTCAAACTTAGACATATGAGAGTTCAAGAAGTACAATAAATTAAGAAAAACATATAATTGAATTGGAGTAAAATGACAAATTTAGATAAATATGTAAATTTGAGTTGTAAAAAGAGTTATTGAGTTGGATAGACCTAAGAAATTAGGTTGAATAAATTTAATTCAAGTACTTGTTACCATCTGAACTAAATCATTTAAGTTGGATAAGTTATATATATATATAGATGCGTCACAAGGAAAATGGAAATAAGATCAGAAACTCGTGCGTTAACTTTGTACGTTATTTTCCTCCAAGCAGATATTCTTTTGCTGATGATGCAGATGTATTCCTTTTTTAATGGGCATATAATCTTCTTACGCCATCATTAAAATCTCAGACTCCGTCTCACTAAAGTGTAGCGCTCTCTTTTTTCCACCATGCATTTCCATGATGATTCCGGAAATCGGCGATCCCTTGAAAATATCTTCATGTACTTGACGTGCACGTGCGTTAACCCAGGGTTACGAAGTCGAGCGTAATTACGCCAACTCATATCCGGTCTTTTGGAACCGACATACCCAGAGTAAACAAGTTCAGGCCGATTTCAGCCAGAGTTCAGGGTTAAAGTCAGGGTAGTTTAAATGAGCCTTCAGGAATACCCCCCAGTCCTTGAGGACTTTTGTCCATACATTGGAACTATTTTATCGTTGCTTGACAATCCACAAAAGTCTTGTAAAAATATAAAAGGCTCCTTGTTGTGTTTGTGTCCCTGCAGTTCTCCCCCAGCGTTGGGTGACTGAAGAGGAAGATCTCAGCAACCAGCAGAGGAACTTCAGAGTGGAACAAGAGGAACCAGAACCTCCACAAACTAAAGAGGAGCAGGAGGAACCAGCAACTCCACAGACTGAAGACAAACTGCAAGAACTAGAACCTCCACAGACTAAAGAAGAATTGAGGGAAATAAAACCTTCACCGATTAAACAGGAATCAGAGGAACTGTGCATCAGTCAGGATGAAGAGCAGCTTGATCTGAAGCAGGAGACTGATACCTTGATGGAGATTCCTACTTATGAGGAAGATGAGAACAGTGAAGCAGATCTAAACAATCAGCAGAGCTTTAATGTAACTGATAGTCAGGATGAAGAAGGAAACCAACATGAAGAGTCAACTACAGATGGAGAGTCAGACCAAGAGAACAGTGATCACATCGTTTTTTCAACCCTGAAAATGCCTCCTACCAAGAGACACGCTTATGAAGCACAGTTTAAGCTGCAAGCTATCAGCTACGCGGAAGAACATGGGAATCGAGCAGCGGCGAGAGAATTCAAGATTAATGAATCCATGGTTCGCAAGTGGAGGAAGCAGGGAAACAAACTCCAACAAGTCAAAAAGACGCAGCTGAGTTTCCGTGGAAACAAGGCGAGGTGGCCCAAGTTGGAAGATCGACTCGAGCGATGGATTAATGATCAGAGAAAAGCTGGGAGAAACGTCTCTACAGTCACCATTCGACTAAAAGCAGCAAAGCTTGCAGAGGAAATGAAAATTGAACATTTTCGTGGAGGTCCGTCTTGGTGCTTTCGTTTTATGAAACGCCATCATCTTTCCATCCGGCCAAGGACTACGGTAGCGCAGCAACTTTCAACGGATTACAACAAAAGCTGTCCATCTTCCCCTCCTAATACAGTGAAAAGATCGCCAACAAACACGTCCAGCCCAGCCACATCATCAACATGGACGAGTTGCCACTCACTTTTCACATCCCGGTGAGTCATACTGTCGAGCAGAAGGGGACTTCTGCTCGACAGTATGCCGGTCCCCAGCACAGTAGTGATACGCACAACGGGGCACGAAAAGTCAGCTTTGACTGTTGTGCTTGGCTGCTATGCTAATGGACATAAACTGCCACCTATGGGGATTTTTCAGAGGAAGACTCTACCTAAAGAGAATTTTCCAGTCTGAGTTATTGTTAAGGCCAATGAAAAGGGCTGGATGGATGAGGAGAAAAGGAAAGAGTGGCTGAGTGAGGTGTACGTAAAGAGACCAGATGCTCTTTTTCCACCCGTCACCGTCTCTGTTAATCTGTGACTTCATGCGAGCCCATCTCACAGCTGCTGTGAAAAAAAACAAGTGAAGCAATGAACTCAGAGCTTGCTGTCATTCTGGGAGGCTTGATGAAGGAACTCCAACTGCTGGACATCGGTGAGAACAGAGTGTTAAAAATAAGCTTTTGAACGACGCAGGAGCATTGGGTGACGAACGGCGAACACAGTTTTACTAAGACTGGGAGGCAGCGCTGGGCGAGTTACGGCACACTTTGTGAATGGATTGTAGAGGTTTGAGATAATGTGTCTACTTCAACGGTTCTTGGAGCTTTCACAAAAGCCAGCATCATTTATGAGGAGCAGCATGCCAATAAGACAGACTCTGACAATGACAAAAGGGAACTTTGATGTGTTTTAATAGAAATTTAGCCCATCTGTTCATTTCAGATACAGAAGATGAGGACTTTGATGGATTTTTGAATGTTAATTGATGCCTGAGAAAATGAAAAATAAATTACAACCAACTCAGTTTTGCTCCCGCTGCCTTTTTAAATGCATGCCATGCATGTTTTAGCGGGATGTTTTAACGTGTCCGCTCCTTATAACCCAGTGCGCCTTTTGTATGTGTTAAATACAGAAAAAGCACCCAGAACTGACACTGCGCCCTATAGCGCCCTATGGTCTTAAAAATACAGTCTCTGTCATTTCCTTTTCCCACTTTTCTTTAAAAAATAAAGTTGTGTTTTTCTGACATGAAATGAGGCTGGTGTACAGTTTTGAAATAATTTTAGATGTTTTTTTGATGCTACGATTCAATTTTTGCCTCTATGACTGGATTTTTTTCACTCCCTTCTTCTCGTCTAATTTCTTTGTTAAAATACTCCCTCATCTGAAGGTATCAGAGAAAGTCTCGATTAGTGAGGACAAATTCCATCTTCAAGTTCTGGAAGTCCCTCATCTTGTTCATTTTTATGATTATGCTGTAACCCTCTTGTTGCTCCACTGCTTAAATGTGGTATCATCTGTTGCTGGTTCAAAAATCCTAGTAAAACAATCCATTTAAGTATTTTTCTTTCTTTTCTCAGCTTTAATTGCTGTGCTACTTTTTGCCAAAGTTCATGAGTAAATGTTACTGGATTTAATAATGTGGTCTTGTCATATAGTAAGTCCTCCTGAACTCATTCATTCTTGACTTTCTTCTCACATCTTCTCTTCAGAACATATTTGTCTTTGATCCTTCAAATATTTAGGGATCAAAATCTAAAATCTTCAAATGAAATCTAATCATCAATGGATTGTTTTTGTGGTACAGATCCAGAGTTGCTGAAAGTTCTACTGCCCTCTGCTGGTCAAAGTGTCCAAACAGCAAAAAAAACATCCACTTCCTGAAGCAAACGGATGCAGATGATCGTGTTTGATCCTCTTCCCTCAGAAACCCGCTGAGAGTCTTGATGCAAACAGACCTCAGCAGGTCATCCAGAAGCCAGACCAAAGGTGGGCGGTGAGGTCTGTGAGGGCGGTGGTGGTGCATAGAGTTGGACGTAGCATGCGGACCATAAAACGCCGCTTGCAGCTTTAATTCATTTTAATATTATGAAAATGAGAATATCTGCAGCAGCAAACATAGACACATAGTAGTTCAAGAAGTACAATAAATTAAGATGGAAAAATATTTAATTTAATTGGAGTAAAATGACATTTAGTTAGTGAAATGTGTAAATTTAAGTTGTTAAAACAATTGAGTTGGACAGACAGAAGAAATTAGGTTGAATAAATTTAACTCAATCACTTGTTACCAATTGAAGTAATTCAGTTAAGTTGGATACCGGTAAGTTATATATACAGTGAGGTCAATACGTATTTGATCACCCTGTGATTTAGCAAGTTCTCCCACTTAGAAAACATGGAGGGGTCTAAAATTTTCATCATAGGTGCATTTCCACAGTGAGAGACAGAATCTGAAGAAGCATTCAGAAATCACATTGTACAATTTTTTTAAACAATTTATTTGTATATTACTGTGACAAATAAGTATTCGATCACTTGAGTTAAACAACTTTAATATTTGGTACAGAAGCCTTTGTTAACACTTACAGAGGCCAAACAGTTCCTGTAGTTCTTCACTAGGTTTCTACACTGCAGCAGGGATTTTGGGCCACTCCACCATACATATCTTCTCTAGATCTGTCAGGGTTCGGGGCTGTCGCTGAGTAACATGGAGTTTCAGCTCCCTCCAAAGATCCGCTATTGGATTTAGGTCTGGAGACTGGTTAGGCCACTCCAGAACCTTGATATGCTTCTTACGGAGCCACTCCTGTGTTTTCTTGGCTGTGTGCTTCGGGTCATTGTCATGCTGAAAGACCCAGCCACGACCCATCTTCAACGCTCTGACTGAGGTTAGGAGGTTTTTGCCCAATATCTCACAATACAGAGCTCTGTTCATCCTCTCCTTAATACAGTGCAGTCTTCCTGTCCCCTGTCCAGAAGACCCCCCCCCCCCCCAGAGCATGATGCTTCCACCCCCGTGCTTCACTGTAGGTATGGTGTTCTTGGCATGATGCTCCTCCTTCTTCCTCCTCCACAAACGCCGAATGGAGTTAAGACCAAAAAGTTCTATTTTGGTCTGACTTCAGCAGGGCAACGATACATGATTTTAAACCATGACATTTTAATTTATTACTTATAGAAGCCTTGGAAACGGTGGTCCCTGCTCTCTTCAGGTCATTGACCAGCTCCTTCCGTGTAGTCCTGGGCTGATTCTTCACCTTCCTTAGCATCATCGATACCCCACGAGGTGAGATCTTGCGAGGGGCCCCAGTCCGAGGGACATTGACAGTCTTTAGCCTCTTCCATTTTATGACAATTCCTCCAACTGTTGTTCTTTTCTCACCAAGCTGCTTGGCAAGTGTCCCGTAGCCACTTCCAGCTTTGTGAAGGTCTACAATTTTGTCTCTTGTGTCTTTTGACAGCTCTTTGGTTTTGCCCATGTTGGTAGTTAGACTTCTGACTGATTGTGGGGTGCACAGGTGCCTTTATGCAAGCTACCGACCTCAAACAGGTGCCACTAATTTAGAATCATGAGCAGAGTGGAGTTGGACTAATTGCTGGTCAGAAATCTATCTGATAATCAAGTGATCAAATACTCATTTGTCACAGTAATATACAAATAAATTGTTCTAAAAAATCGTACAACGTGATTTCTGAATGTTTCTTCAGATTCTGTCTCCCACTGTGGAAATGCACCTATGATAAAAATTTTAGACCCCACCATTTTTTCTTAGTGGGAGAACTTGTTAAATCACAGGGTGATCAAATAATTATTGACCTCACTGTATATACATGGGTCAAAATAAAAATAGAAATGAGATAGAAACCCATGCGCTTACTCTATCCCTTATTTTTCTCCAAGCAGAATCTCTTTCATTTGCTGAAGCAGCCGTATTACTTTTTGATGGACATTTAATCTTCATACGCCGTCATTAAAATCTCAGACTCTGTTTTACTGGAATATGGCGCTATTTTTTTTTCACCAAGCGTTTCCATGGTGATTCCAGAAATCGGCGATCCATTGAGAATGTCTTTATGTACCTGCTGTGCATGTGCATTAACCCAGGGTTACCAAGTCGAGCGTAATCACGCTACCTCATATCTGGTCTTTTGGAACCGACATACCCAGAGTAAGCAAGTTCAGACAGATTTCAGCCAGAGTTCAGGCTTAGGTCAGGGTAGTTTAAACATGCCTTCTGGAATACCCCCTGAAAATATTGAGGCAGACACACACTCACACAAAGATCCCCAAAAACAACGAAATCCCACTCTGATTGAAATAAAATACACAAAACACAGAACAAACAGAAAGAACAAAACCAAATGCTTACATGCTTCACTGAACAAGGAAGTTGATGTTTAAAAAAACAACCACAAAGAGGCACTGTGGTACCATATAAGGAAGCAGATTTGAGTAGTAATCTGACAGTTACACTACAGTACACATTCAGAAAAGAACATTTTCTGTCATTTACAGGGTTCATACACATCTGGAAGGAGGACAATAGCAAGCAGGTCACATGACCTCACCTTTCTCCAGCTCTTTTCCAGACACTGAGAACAACACACACACACACACACACTGAAGGAGGAGGGTTTGGGGAAGAGAAGGAGGGAGTTAAAATTGTGTGCCCTGTCTAGGCTACCCCACCTTGGTGGGACACAGCCTGGTTATATAGATAGAGATCAACCATCTGTCAATCAGCTTGAAGTTCCGCCCCTCCTCTCAGTTGCTGTGAGGTGGTGTCAGGTTTCTTCATGAACCTGGTCTCTGTCTTTAGTTCAGGAAACAAACAATTCACCTATAAAAAGAAGCCCTGCCCCCTTTTTCATGTCCACCGTGTTGATGAGTGTCAGGATTAAATCTGATCAGATCCTGATACTCTGACACTGGTGCAGTGGGTGTTCACTTGGTCAACAACAGGCAGATTGAGGGGTTGATTCTAGGGCTCAATTTACTGGAACTGATAAAAAAAAATGAAGAATGATGCAGTCCAACGGAGGAAAATGTATATTACTACAGTTAAACAAACTAACACAGTAAAATCGTTTACTTTTACATGCAATAAAAGCACCATGACAGAATGAACTTACATTAAGTTCCTCAGGAACCAAAGATAAATAAACCAAGATAACTTATTTTTTCATGTTAATGGTCGTGAAGTTCTTAGAAATATTGATGGTATTGTCGTTGGCTGTTGGTATGACATACCATATATGCAGTACTTTTAGTTTTTAAACAGAGAAAGTTGGAATACTATTTCAAATTTGACCTATTTTCCTTTTGCAATATTATTATAAAAGCACTTTTTTTGAGTTAATGCCAAAATATGTTTAAAAAGCTATTTGACCTGCTGTTAGTGAATTAAATAACATTTCAGATCTATTGGAAATGTTTGAGTATTTCTTTGTATTAGAGTTCACATTCGGGTTGGTGATGACACATTTGGGATTGGCTCTTCATGTCATAAACATTTCTGATCTTTGCTCCAGAGGTTTGCAGTTCTAAGTAAACCTTCAATTCATCCACCATAAACAAAATTAACGAGCAGAAATGTGTGGCCCCTGCAGTGGGCCCTAACATACATTAAGACTAATTTTCGTGCAACTGTAAATAAAGCCTTGTTTTCACTGAGCGGTACTGTCCGGTCCAGTATTTAGAGCATTTCCATTATAAATAGACCCAATAAGCCGCAGGGAGCTACACCATTTTAGGTTCCTTTACTTTAGTAATGGAAAGCATCTTGATTATATAGTGTTGTGTCAAAGGAAAATTTGGAGGCTTTTTCCAATGTGGAAAGTGCACTTGTTTGTAAAGTACAAAGTAAACTTCCTTGAGTGTTCTAAGTACATTTACATTGCAAACAATGGTCCTTCATGGGCTCCGCCTCAAAAGTTTTGAAAGTTGTGCAATGGATAAGCAGTTACAGGAAAACCGGTCGGGGAAGTCATAGTTCTTAACAGTGATAGAATAAAAGTTGAAATAATCTCCCAGATGCCTGTAAAATGCAAATAGAGGGCCCAAATGTTCAACATTTGCTGGGAAGGGTGTGTGTGTGTGGCTTTCTGCACTAGGTGTGGAAATGGTCAAGACTGCTAGCCACGGTTCGGCACACACGTGTACTTTTAACAATTTAAATCATCTTAGTCAATAGCACTACAGTTTAAATTTTTACTTTAAAAAAAAAAGCAATGGCAAAGAGAAGCTGCCATCTTGATTGGTTGTCCTGCAATTTTCATTGGTTGGATGGTGTCAGATAAATCCAATGTATATCTAATTTCTATATCTAATTGATAGCACAAGCAGATGCACAAAAAACAAAGACAGGGAGACTGTGGTCATTTCATTTGAACTAACTTTATTATGTTATGGAAAAGGGGTGTTGTTTTTTATGTGATCATTCCAATATTAAAGATGCTATGCGGCAAAGAGAGTAGGGATAGGTACCATTAGGATTTTATTGATACTACTCCTTATGGATACTGCCTTTTGATACGGTATCTTACCGGTATTCTTATCAATATTTCTCTGTGTGAAAACCAGGAGGAAAAAGACAAATAAACTATGTACATGAAAACCTTTTTGTTCACTTTTCAAATCAAAACACAATTTAATCATGTTTCACACATTAAATGAATAGCAGAATACTGAGGATTTGTGTATTTTCTTCACAGGTTCTCATAAGTACAGCAGCATATGCAAACACATACAGGTGGTTTTTCCTTTAAAAACGAACGAAAAGTGCTCCTCAAAAACTCTTTCTCTCCTTCATGGTGGCCTGTGCACTCTAGTATGACATCACACTTCCTCAATGATGCTAGTTACACCTGCTGGCCATTTACTGATACTAAATTACTGTTATTTAAAAAAAAACATGGGGGATGGCATATTTTCAGTCCTCAAATTGGTCTAATGCCCTTTGCAGCAGTTTTTGAATAAAGTTATAAATAAAAACTAACCTGTCAATTTATTAATAACATAGACTTTAAGGTAAAAATAAACAAAGCTCTGATAAACCAAAATGCAGAATACAGTATTCCCCCTGCATCAGCGTGGTTTAGGGACCAGAGACACCCGCAAATACACAGCATCCGCGAATACGGAGAACCACGAAACACACCCCACAACCGAAGAATGTCCATCACCAATCCTTACTCCTCAACAGGGGAGCAACTACCTAATTTCAATGCCCCCCCCACACACACATACAAACACAGACATAAATGCACATGATAAAACGCCCCATCCAGTCCTCCTAAACCAATCTAAACACCCATACAACACTTTTATTGTTTAAATGTTTAAATCTCATTAGTTTTTATCTGATCATGGATTTGACCCAGCAGAACATTTTTGTGAGCCATTTTCAACTGTGTTTTGCCTCAACGATTCCCGATTCTGCCGTTGGTGAGAACGTCTCTTCATAATCAATATCTGGTCTCTGGCTGTAACCTTTTGCAACAAATCTCGCTTTGTATTTTTCTGATCCGTCAATGTTTCTTTTACGCGCATATACCCATCTACCCCCCACTGTCTGTTTGCCTGTTGGTAAGTGAGTAAGTTTAAAAGTGTCGTTCTCAGTGAGTGATTGCATCTCTTCATCCATTGCGTTTTTCCACTGTTTTGAGTTTTTGGATGTCACTGCCTCTCTGAAGTTTTGGGGAATGTCACAAACTGCTCTATAACAAGAGTCAATGCATACCTGCATTTTATCCACTGTCTTATCAGTCTCAAAATCCTGTAAATGAACCGGTTTCTTTCTGATTCTGGGTGGGTTCCTTCTGCCTACAGTCTCACTGATTTCACCTGGTTGTGTACGTTGACTCTGCTGAGGTAAAGTGTCAGAAACATCATCCTGACTTGGTTTGTTTTCTGTATCATCATCGTTATCATTTTCAGGAACCCGAGGATGTATGTATCCAACATCATGTTCTGTGTACTTTTCTGGTGTCTGAGTTTCTTTTTCTCTAGTCATCTTTGTAGTGAATTTCACTAACCTGTGTTTCTGAATCTTATCTGTTTCCGGATAATACACCAGAAGAGCTGGACTGTTTTTGTCATATCCGACGAAAATGCCTGGTTCACATTTTGAATCGAGTTTTCTCTTTTCTTGTTTGTAAGCTAAACATTCAGATCCGAATTTTTGTAGTTTGGATAAGTTTGGTTCCTTGCCTGTAAAAAGTTCATATGCTGTTTTCTTTGTGCGTCTGTTGTAGCACCTGTTTCTTACATAGGCTGATGTCTGTATCGCATAGTTCCACAACTTATCCGGTAGCTTGTTCTCTATCAGTAAACATCTACTCATGTCAAATAGTGTTCTCCAACCTCTTTCTGCTGTTCCATTCTGGTGAGGTGAGTAGGGTGCAGATGTTTCATGTCTGATTCTGTTCTTAGTTAACAGGGTTTGGAAATCTCTGCTGGTAAATTCGGTGCCGTTATCTGAACGAATTCACTTAACTTCTCCGTAAGGTGCAACATCAGCTAAAAATCTTTCAGTAGCTGTCACTGTGTCGCTCTTCGACTTTAGAAAATATACGAAAATGGTGCCTGAATAGTCATCAGTAAAAGATTGTGTATATTTGTGTCCTTCCATGCTTGGTGTGGGCATTGGACCAGTTAAATCAGTATGGACTAATTCTAAAGGTTGCTTGGCCTTTGCATCTGGCTCTCTGTTCCTGGTTTCTGTACATTTCCCTTGTGTACACACTTCACACAGCTGATCTGGTTTTCCTAAACTCCCTTTGATTTCCATACCTTTTACAACTCCTTGTAATTTCCATACATCATCATAGTTACAATGACCCAAGATCTCATGCCAAGTTTGAATGTCATGGCACACTTTACACTGATCATCAGGACTTATTTCAACAGTCGGTAAGTAGTACAAGTTTCCATTTTCATGGATATCAAACCTGCTCCCATCTTTGGTGACCATGGTGCTCTCTCCTCTTTTGAAGGTGATTGTTGCTCCTCCATTGGCCGCCCTTGCCACCGAAAAGATATCATGTGGATATGATGGCATAAAGAGTGCGTTTCGTAGTTGGGCTCTGTGTTGATTTCCAGCGTTGTCTAATATGTAGATCATTGCTGTCCCTCTTCCTTCCGCCATTCCACTGCACTTGGTTCCATCTGCTAACTCCACTGAGTGAGTCTCAGCCTGAAACGAGTCGTCGAAACTTTCAAATTTCTTGAAGTCGTTTACAATGTGGGATGTGGCTCCTGCGTCCACCATGATGCCTTTCATCTTCACGTTGTTCGGGGTGTTTTCTTGCATGTTGTACTTTGCTTTGAAGAAGTGATCTTGATTGCTTTCTTGTTCAACAGCAACTTTTCTGGCTTCATCTCGTTTCCCCTTTTTCTTGCAAATGGACTCTTGGTGTGTATTGCTTTTACAAAAATTACACCAGACTTTTCTAAAGCAGTCTCTTGCCTTGTGCCCTTTAATTCCACACTTGTAGCATATCACAGTGGTACTTTCATCTTTCTTGTACGTGGCTTGAGTTCTGTGAGTGCTTTGTCTCTGTTTCACATGCATTTTCATCACGTTGTCAGTTTCTGTTCTGCTCATTTTTTCTGACTCCTCATAGACTCTCAGTCTTCTTTTAAAGTCTGTTAATGCGATTGAATCTTCATTTTGTGTCACATGAATGGCTAGGGGTTTGAATGAGTCTGGCAGTCCCGCTAGTATCATGGCTATGATTAGTCCGTCGCTCATCGTTTCACCTGCATCTCTTAATGCTGCAATGATGTTCTCTGCTCTTATTATATAGTCTGTTACACTCTCTTTTTCCGTCATGCGTAGCTTGGTTAAAGATGTGTACATATTTATTATTCGTGGCTTGCTTTTTCCAGAATAATGTTCTTTTAATATCCCGAGGGCTTTTCTGCCATCATCTGCCGCTTCATGTCGTATTAAAGACAGGCTTTTGTCATCTACCAGCCTTATAAGCTCCGCATAGCAGTCAGCGTTCTTCCTGCTATCTGCCGCAAGTTGTTCCGCGTTGGCGCCAACAGGTGCTCGTAAAATAGTCTCTTTAAGCTTTAGACTATGTAGGTGACCCAGAAATCTTGTTTCCCACAGATCATACTTATCTTCGGATCCGTCGAAGAAAAGCTGCGGTGCCGCCATGATTCCTGTCACTGATCTGCCCGCCATATTTCACGTCGCTCTTTCAGTTGTTCTTTTTCTTTCCTTCAACTGTCAGCAACTTTATTCCGTGATGCGTAATGCGTCGCATGTAGACTGTCCCGACGGTAACTTCTTTTCGTCTCCGAGCTGGTTCACAAGTAGCAGAAACTTCGCGCAATTCTTCGCGCCTTTTTCTTCTGTTCAAACTCACTTGCGTCCGTTGCTGCCTGGGCCCATAACCTGTTGAGCGCAGCTCCGATCTTTCATCTGCGTGGTGGATAGATGAAGAAGACTCCGGGACAGGATCAACTTTAGCCTCCTCTAGGCATACTTATTCACTATAGAGCATGGAACAAAAAAACGTCTCTCCTTCGCACATCAGAGCTCATTCATTTAGCGAGTGATGTCATCAACCCTCGACACAAAGATACAAACAATGACTCATGGGAACAGAAGTGACTCATGGGAAATGGAGTAGAAAGAGTAAGAGTGAAATACATTCAGAACTTAATACTTTCCATATAATCCTGTCATCAGATGATCACACAATTCAAATAAAAACAATCAACAGCGCGCCGTCGCACGCGTCTCTGCGTGAGTGCGCTCTAATACGTTCAATTACGCTCTCTATACAAGACCCGAGGGAGGGAGGAGCGGCTGCAAACCAGGAGCCCGTGGTTGCTACTTCATCAGTTAAGTTTTCTTCCAGAAAAGGTCAGTTTCATCCATGTAGATGTTTTTTTTGCCACTACTGAGTCAACAGATGTCGTTCCTCCTTCCAGGGGCTCAAACTTTGGTTTGCAGCGATTGAGGAACCGCTGGAAGCAGCTCCTCCTCGCTGTGAAATATTCTTTAGCTACCAGCAAGGTAGCCAACTGCTTGGCATGCTCTTCATCCCCTGCTCCCCTCTTCAGAAATTCCCGTAGCACCTCCCTCAGACACAAAACTCTCATTCACATTCAAGCGCCATGAACTGAGTTTTTGTGATGAGGAGGATATGCAAATACATCAAACCACAAATATTGAAACACAAAAACATGAGGGGAATACTGTGTATCAAATGGCCTCCTCACTTCAAAGAACAATAAATGTTAATAATGGTGAGGACCATATTTTCCACACTAAAAGTCATTATGAAGTCACAGCAACCGAAAAATGCATTATAAAGAAGAAGAAATCTTAATCAATCTTAATAAAGTCCAATATCAAACATTTTATCTTGAAAGGCAAAAAAAAAAAACTAAATAGATAGCAAAAAAATGACTTAACAGGGCTGTAGACTAAAGTTTTGCTCTGGTTGCCTGGGTGTGTCTAACTTTTTTTTCTTAGGGGCACCAGCACAAAAATTTGTTGCACCGACCTTATAAACCACATTGTATCTAACTCAGCAGTTTCCTTTTTAGCTTTCAGTATCTGCATTAAGGAAATGAAAAGGATTTGCATAAATGTGGTCACGAGGAAATAGACGGATGCACACAAAGGCAGCCAGGGCGATATTAAATTTATCGCGTACCTCTCCCTCCAGGTGATCAAACAAAAAAACGCCTGATCGGCTACACTTAAATAGCAAGCCCTCATGCAAGCCTGCACCTCTTCAATACTCTGCAAGCCCAATACAAGTCCGTCCTCTAAACATGGAACATTTTATATCTCTAGGGACATACAGCAGTCTCTCTACTACTGGAGGATTGGTCGAACCCCCTGCCAAAGTGGCAGGTGCTACACTAGGGCCAGAAACTGCAGCTTGTTGCTGCTGCAGCCTCTCAGCTTGCTATTGTGAAATCAGGTCTGTTAATTCCTGACCTTGTCCTTCCATTACTTAGCCCTGGAGTAAAAAAACAAATGACCACTCTCCTGGCTTATCAGGACACCAAGTTACCTGGTACCCTTCCTCCCTTCCAAGTGGAACCAGCTGCTGATTTCCAAAAAAAAAAAAATAAATTAATTAAAAAAAAAGTAAATAAAACAGAACTCCAATGTCAGGCCTGCGTGTCAGCAACCACAAACAAGAAGAACAATTTGTTCTTAAAAACCACTCCTCTCTGCTAAGTGTGCGATCCTGCTGGCAACGCCAATTGTGGTCACGAGGAAATAGATGGATGCACACAAAAGCAGGAGACGGGGGTACCAGAATTAAAAGGTTTTTATTACAAGATTCTAAAAACCAATTAAAAATGACATGTTAAAATACATGCACACCAAAAATGAATAAGAAGTTCAGTATGCTGAGGAGCTGAATGGGTAATAGTACATAGCCTGTTGATTTTGGGCTACATAAATAGAATAGAATTGAATTGAATTGAATTCATATACAATCAGGTTCTCTTTAGGACCCAGCTGCTTGTTGAATGCTGCAGGTGCAGTCACGTGAATTCTTGTAAATGCAGAGAGAAGGTAACAGTCAATGAGTTATATCACTAGAGGAGACACGCCCGCTTCAGAAGCCTGGCCGACGGTGGCGGAGCGCGACGCCATCTTGGTGAGGTCGACGACGCCCACATGTCGTTGATTTCCATTGATTTTAGTGGTGTCTAAGTAGCTTTTATAAACTGTATGTATTTTTAGATTTAAATATATTTATACATATATATAAATATATTATATTTTATGTATATAATGTATATATAGATACATCATTTGTTGTTGTTAAAGAAGAGAAAGAGACAGCCTTAAAAGCTCAAACTTGAATGAAAATGCATTGTTGCAGGACTTCTTAAAAATAAAAAAATTATTAAAAAGAATTTTTAAAATTACTTTCTAAACATTTAGAAGTTTTAGACCTCTTTGACATGCAATTTAAATTATTAAAAAAAAACCCCAACAATTAGTCAATAATAATAATAATAATAAATCAATAGTAAGTCAATACAAACAATAAATAATAAATAAATAAGTCAATAAATAATAATTATATTATTATTATTAATAATAATAGTAATAATAATAATAATAATAATAATAATAATAATAATAATAATAATAATAATCAAAAGAATTCCAAAAGTGAACAATAGATTTACCCTAAAAAAAACAATCTGGCCTCTTATCAAAATCTGTTTCCACAAATGTTTTTGAACGGTCAGACTGTATTACTAGTTGCTACCACAGTGATCCATCTGGGTTAACTCTTTTGATAGCCAAGATCCACTTTTTCCTGAAGTCTGAGTCCATTGGAAACCTGACTCAGTCACTGAGTCAGAAATGTATAAATCTGTATAAATAGCCTAGTATGCTGTATACAGGTTTAGCAACATAAAATGTACATTTATTTTGACAGCAAAATAAATGTACATCATGCAGCATGTTGATAATAGCCCTGCAGCATCATGCATGTCAACATATGTTCTATTAATGAAGCCCCTGCAGCCTTAAAAGAAAAAAAATTAAATACTTACCTGTGAAATGATATACCTTCCTCCTTCATGGACTCATTTCTCAGATTTTGGCAGTTGAAACCCGCACAATGAACTGGCATTATGCAAAAAATGTGTTCACATGCATTCACTGCAGCAGTAACTTGACCTCACCAAGATGGCGGTGCTCTCCTCCCATGAGGAACCACGTGATGTCTCCTCTAGTGATATAACTCATTGGTAACAGTCACACACACAAACACACACACAGGAAGTAGGTCCGCTCTCAAACTCAGAGACACAAGTTTTTTATCCAGCAGACATAGACTTTGGAGTTTCCTCCATTTTCTTCTTCCTCTTCGGTGAGTCTTTGTGAAAAAGTTGTTTTCTGCTCTCATGATGAAGCTGTTGTGTCTGATCTGTGAGGAAAAGAGCAGCAGACAAACACATCAGGGCTTCTTGACAACACGGCGACTCTGAAAGTTTTCATGCAGGCGTGTTGAGACAGGTCAGAGAAAGTCTGTTCCTTCTTCCAGAAACTCTGTTTCAGTTTGATCTGTGGATGCTCTTTCAGGCTCTTTAATGTATTTTTAAAAATCCAACATACAGTAATAACCAGGATGATAAATTCTAACAACATTCCACACAGCAAGATCAGTCAGTTCATCAGCTTAGTCGACACAAACAAAATGTTTTGGTACCAGACTACAGAACTCAGAACCTCATCTGGTAACAATCAGGATGTCTGTCAGAGTTTAAAAAGTCATGTTTCCTCTGCAGGTGAAGGTGGAAGGTGTGTGTGACTTGATGTGGATCCAGTGAATCCAGCAGCATGGATAAGTGGGAGGAACCACAGGAGGGAGCCCCTCCCTCTAAAAAAAGGAGAAGTGGTAACCATGACAACCAGAGCAAAGCTCAGGGGTGAGATTAACATCTTTTTTTTATTTTAACTTGTCCTGTCTCAACAGCTGAGCAAACAGATGAGAGCTGAAAGCCTCTTGTGTTGGACATATTTTACTGTTACAACAGCGGTTATGAATCTTTTGACACAGTAGGTGTATATTTGAATAAACCCTTTTTGTAGTTTAGGCTAAACTTTATTCATCTTACTTATATTTGTAACATTTTTGTGTTGGACTGGACAGAAAAAAAAGAAGGGAAGAAGAGTGATGATAGAGAGGTTGGTAGGAGGGTGATTTATAGAGGGGGGGGAATCATAAACGTTTCATGGATCATGGATGTTTATAATTCTTACAGTCACGTTTAGAAGTAATAAAAATCGAATCTAAAAAGGGCGGGGACTGTCCACACACACACACACAAATGTTACCAACATACCTGCTGGCTCCAAAAATGTCCATTCACAAACCAGTCAACATGTCCTCCTGGGCCACCCCGGCACAGGAAGAGGATGCTCAAGAGAGGTGGGGGTCCATAAGAAGTGTTATAAACATGGCCCATCCAGGCAAACCCACAGTTAGAATTTTGGTGAAGGATGTTGCTCGAGGGCAAGGACCAGAACCCACACCACAGGGACACAAATACCCCCAGGTTTAGATATGTTGTGATCCCTGGCTCCTGGTCTTCCCAGAGAACTCAGGGATCCCTCTCCCTGTGTGGAGAGAGGGCTGCCGGGCCCAGGAAGCCAGCACCCAGGGGACACGGCCACCGTTGCCAAGGGCCTGGTACCCCCCACCAGGGATGGGGTAGGAGAGAGAAGATCAGAAGTCACCCTTCCTTGTGTGATGTATGTGTATGTGTTGGAGTGTATATTTTTGAGGGGTAAAGGGTGTGTGAACTGAAGTCCATCAGCTGTTCATGAAGAAGCAGATCCTCCAACACTTTGATGGTTTTGTGTTTGCAGAGGTCAACAGGTCACACAGAGAGTCCAGTCTGCAGCCTCCAGCTGTGGATCCATGAAGAGGGACCGGTCCAAAGAGAGACCTCTAAACTTCAAAACTGAATCAGGACCTTCAGACTCACAGTAAGAAACAGTTTCTATTGAACAAAGCAGAGTTTAGCTCTCAGCAGGAACAACAATGTTCTCATCAAGAACATCAGCTGATCCATCCAGGAAGGTCAACCATCTGCTGTGAGCGCTTTAGGTCTGAGAGGAAAGAAAAGAGTTGGACAACTCTTGAGGACACAAAGCTCAGTCTGTGAGGATGAAGTAAACAGCTGAACTTCTCTCTGAGCTCAGTCCAGACATGAGCTCCAAACACAGCTAACCCATCATTTAGATCAGGGGTCGACAACTGGCTCCAGAGCCGCATGCAGCTCTTTCATCCTTGTGCTGCGGCTCTTTACGGTTTTGTAAAATAACTATCATGTTCTAAGATTGTCATGATGCCTTTAACATCGTTGGGCAGGAGGAAGAGAGCAGTGTGAACACGTGGAGTCTGTTATGAGATGAAAAGTTCTCCTAAAAAGACAGTCAGCGGCAATCTCGTAGGGCGCACATGAGCGCCAAAAAAAAAAAGACTAAAAGCTAAGACCACCCATTTCTGCGTAAAATTATTTAAATTTGCGTTGGTCGCCCCTACTATCCTGTCACCTTCCTGCTATGATGACCGTATGTTGCGCTGTCTGTGTAGAACGCACGCAGGGGAAAACAAATTGGAGCTGCAGAGGATGTGAACAGGTGAACAGGCAGGGGCGGGGCTTAGACTCACCGATTATGATTCCAAACCTGCAACAAACTAACAGCTGCTTCCTAATTAAAAATAGTTGTCATACATAAAATTAAAATATTTTATTTGGTTTACTGGATTTAAAGAAGAAGAAAAATAGAAATTGGTCAGAATCCAAGTGAATTTGTTTCCATCATCTCACTCATCTGAACTCTGGTGTTTGACAGACAGAAAATTCTATTCAAGGTTGTGTAAAATGGACAAAAGATCAAAGAAACATCCCACTCATAAATAATTAAATAAATATCCTGACAGCATTTCAAATAATAATAATAATAATAATAATAATAATAATAATAATAATAATAATAATAATAATAATAATAATAATAATAATAATAATAATAATAATAATAATAATAATAATAATAATTGATACTGTATTTATCCCACAATGGGGAAATTCTTCTCCGCATTTGACCCATCCCCTGGGGGAGCGGTGAGCTGCAGCCTAACCACGCTCGGGAGGCAGTAGCATTAAGAGTCTTGCCCAAGGGCCCTCACTGGGTGATGTTAATTGTTCACTATTGATATGATAATTGCCCAATTCCCATATCAATGGCAATTTCCCAATACAAGTATTGTCAAATGAACTATCGCGATATATCGGCGAAACAATTTTTTTTAACACCCCTAGTGTTGCGGCTCCCTGCGCTTTTATTTCTGAGGGAAACTGATCCAAATGGCTCTTTGAGAGTTTCAGGTTGCTGACCCCTTGAATTAGACCTTCAGATGGACTAGATCTGCTCTGGTTTCAACCTGGAAACACATTTGCTCAGATTCAGCACAGTCTGGATGATGGGTCTAATCTAAACCAACATTTCTCAACTATATTTAAACAGGAAGAGAGGACTCGAAGAGAGAGAAAGAGAGCAGACAGGAACACAATCATGTAATTCTCCATTTGCTCTGTGTTTACAAATGTCTGCCTCCTTGTTTTTATTGAAAAACATGGTCTTTCACTACATACTAATGTGTTGGGTCTGCATCTAAAAGAGAGGGGGAACACAATGCAGCCCACACAGGTCAGGAAGTTAATTCTAAACAAACATCTTTAAAAAACAACTGCTCCTTTGAGATACAGCTTTATTGTTGACCCCTGTGGTTTTAGGGCCCATCTCCTGCATGTCAAAGGTCATCAGCTATCACTGGGTCAATGCAGGACAGCTTCGCTGGGTCATCTCCTGTTTTCCTGAGAACCAGTTTCTCGCAGAAAAGGAACACACACACACACACACACACACACACACACACACACACACAATAGTTCAAAAGGTCCGAGTAAGTATGAGAAATCGTATGTACAATTATTCCAAAACTGAATCACACAATATCTGAGTCTGAAGATCAGAGAGGATCTGCTCCATGATCAGAGTTAGTCTGGAACTTCCCACTGACTGCTTTGATTGTTGTTCTCTAACAATTCTCCTTCGTGTCCACAGAGAGAAGAGCAGCGGACCCCAGTCTGCAGAAAGACCCAGAGCTGGTGAGTCAGAGCCTGATCATCTGCTGATGGATTCTTCTGGAAACATGTGGAACACTCATGAAGGAGCTTTCTTCTCTGCTCTTTCAGCAGATGTTGGTCTACAGGAGATGTTTGGAGAACATCAGATCAGTCTGAGGAGCAGAAGTGAACATGTGGCTGAAGGAACTGTAGAAGCAGGAAGAGAAATGCTTTTCAACAGGGTCTACACTGAGCTCTACATCATAGAGGAACTGAGACCAGAGGGTCACACCCAACATGAGGTGATGCAGCTGGAGACAACCACCAGGACCAAGCACCATGACACTGCAATCAAGAACCCAGACATCTTCAAAGTCTTCCCTGACCAACACAGATCCATCAGAGTGGTTCTAACCAGCGGAGTTGCTGGAGCTGGAAAAAGCTTCTCAGTGCAGAAGTTCACTCTGGACTGGGCCGAGGGCTTGGAGAACCAAGACATCAGTGCTGTGGTTCCTCTTTCCTTCAGGGAGATGAACTTGATCAGAGATGAGCAGCATAGTCTTCTCACTCTGATCCAGCTGTTCCATCCAACACTCCAGAAGATCCCAGCAGAACAGCTGTCTGTCTGCAAACTTCTGTTCATCTTTGATGGTCTGGATGAAAGCAGACTTTCTCTGGACTTCAACAACAGTCCGGTGGTGTCTGATGTCACACACAAGTCCTCAGTCAACGTGCTGCTCACTAACCTCATCCAGGGACGTCTGCTGCCCTCAGCTCTGGTCTGGATCACTTCCAGACCTGCAGCAGCCAATCAGATCCCTCCTTCATGTGTGGACAGACTGACAGAAGTACGAGGCTTCAATGATGTTCAGAAGGAGGAGTACTTCAGGAGGAGGTTCCCAGATGAGGAGCTGTCCAGCAGAATCATCTCCCACATCAAGGGCTCCATGTCCCTCTACATCATGTGTGAAGTTCCAGTCTACTGCTGGATCACTGCTGTGGTTCTGGAGAACCTGCTGACCACAGAGCAGAGAGGAAAGCTGCCCACCACCCTGACTGACATGTACTCCCACTTCCTGATGGTCCAGACAAAGAGGAAGAAGAACAAGTACCAGCAGGAACATCAGACAAGTCCACAAGAGCTGACAGAGACTGACAGGGAAGTTCTTTTGAAGCTGGGGAGGCTGGCATTTGAACATCTGGAGAAAGGAAACATCATGTTCTACCAAGAAGACCTGCAGCAGTGTGGTCTGGATGTTACAGAGGCCTCAGTGTACTCTGGAGTTTGTACTGAGATCTTCAGAAGAGAGTGTGGGATCTTCCAGAAACCGGTCTACAGCTTTGTTCATCTGAGTGTTCAGGAGTTTCTGGCTGCAGTCTACATCTTACACTGTTACTCCAACAGGAAGGCAAAGGAGGACTTACTGAAGAACAACATAGAGAACCCATTAAAAGTCATTAAGGAATTCCTAAAGAAAAACATGGAGAACCCATCCCTGGATGAGTTTCTGAGTAGAGTCATGGAGAAATCCCTGCAGAGTCAAACTGGACACCTGGACCTGCTGGTTCGCTTCCTTCATGGTCTCTCTGTGGAGTCCAACCAGAGACTCTTAGGAGGCCTGCTGGGTCAGACAGAGAAGAATCCAGAAACCATCCAGAGAGCCATAAACTACCTGAAGAAGATAAACAGTGGAGGAGTCTCTCCTGACAGAAGCATCAACTTCTATCACTGTCTGATGGAGATGAAGGACCTCTCAATTCATCAGGAGATCCAAGAGTTCCTGAAGTCAAAGAACAAATCAAAGAAGAAACTCTCAGAGATCCACTGCGTAGCTCTGGCCTACACTCTGCAGATGTCAGAGGAGGTTCTGGAGGAGCTGGACCTGAACCAGTACAACACAACATGTGAGGGTAAACGGAGACTGATCCCAGTTGTGAGGAACTGCAGAAAGTTCAGGTGAGTCCAGAAGTGATTGAATCAGATCAGTGTTCAGATTGATTTACAAAGAATGAAAGGTTTGAAAATGATTTGAAATAAAACATGAAAGAAGAAAATCTGTTTGTTTTAAAGAGAAAAGAAGGATCATTTTTGTCCAAATGAAATCCAATCCAGAACCTTCTGAAAGGTTTGAACACAAAGCAGACGGTCCAGAATTAAAGGATGTCTTCATTTCCACAATGTCAGTCACTCTAGAAGCACATTTCTAAAATGCTCTTTCTTCTGTTCAACATCTTCTAAAATAACAAACTGAAGCAGAAACTGATTCTTTTCTGAGCCCACATCTCATGAATGTGATGGGACGCATCCTCAGTGGTGTATCCTGAGATCATGGGGTGTTTTGGGTCTCACAACATCATACACCCTCACCCAGGCAACCCAGATGGAGTTGATCAGACCCCGACTTGTGTCCCAGTAGCAGTTCACGGATCAGCTATCTTAATCCAAAGCCACCTCATGGCCTTCTCTGCGGCTTGCTCACAGATTGAATGGCCCTCTTTTTTGCCACCCCTGTAATGCCTCATCGACAGAGGACTTTGCAAAGAGAACGTCCCGCAAAGGCTCCACAGCCAACTTCTACAGGTTCATAGAAGGTTTTTAGGCTCTCTCCCTGCACCCCTCCACCAGTTCCTGGTATTTAGAGCATTTCATCTCATTTGCTTCCTCAATACGCTCTTCCCAGGGCACCATAAGTTTCAAGCATGATCAGATGTTTTGAAACCTCAGAGATAACTATTATGTCTGGGCAGAGATTTGTATTTATAGCTGTTTTCCTAGGTAGACCTGCAGCTGCCAGTCCAAGGCTTTGTGGAGAAGTCCAGAGGTTTCTCTCCAGCTTTAGTTCAGTTAACCATCATCTGCATACATACAGTCCTAGTTGAAGATCTGAGTCCCACAAACAGCAGTGCAGACAGAAAATCAGGGAAATCTGTCTGAAAACTGCCTTTTCATGAGCTTGTATTGATTTGTTTATCCAGTTCCATTAAGGATTCATGTTTTAGAAGTCTTTCTTCTATTTTTCTGGATTCTTATTTCTCTGATGCTTCTAAAAAAATCCCAGCGTGTGAGTACAACTTTACCAGGATCTCTTCTGGGTAAATCCAGGCTTTTGGAATCTGGAAATTCAATTTGTGTTGTTAATAAAGTTTTATTGTGAAAGTTCTTATTGGTCAGACCAAAATAGAAGTTTGGACTGCAGAATGACGCCTAGCATAACAGCTAACTTGTAAACCTCCATACCGAGGTTCTGGAATCCAGTGAAGCAAGTTCAGACGTGCTTTGATTCACCTGCATGGATTCAGCAGGTTCCTTTGAAACAGCTTTTGCTGTTTTGTCATAGAACCTTGACAAAACAGCTCTTGCTCCACTTGCTTGTTTCAGTGTGGCTGGCTTTCCGAGGTTCAGTGTCGGTAAAGTTGAGTTTCAAATGTAAAATGAGGAGCTCAGAGACATGTTTGGATGTAGAGGTCAGCTGCAGCCTTTATTTTCCTTTTCATTCACATACCCTGAAGTTCATCTGTCACCTTGTGTCATGAACCTGTAATTCGAACACCAATGCGGAAGTAAACAGTGTTACATACGACTCCTCCTCCAGATGACATAAAACGATAAAGATGAATGAAAATAGTCTGTTATATTAGCATTAAAACATTGAATATGCCCAAGAGTGCTCCGCCTCATACGGAAGTGTCACACAAACATAGAGACCAGGGGCCTCATTTATAAACGTTGCGTACGCACAAAAGAAGGCGTACGCCACTCTCTACGCAATAGTTGAGATTTATAAAAAGCAAACTTGACGGGAAAATGTGCGGTCCTTCACGCAAGCTCTGACCCAGGCGTACGCACAAAAACGGGTGAAATGAGAAATGGCGACACCGTCGGCAGATGGAAGAAACACCTGAAAGTGAAAATGACAATACTGTCTCTCATAAATAACATGAAGACTTCACAAAGCAAGTCTTACAATTAACAGCCTACACGAACACCCGTTTGATCGATCAGCAGTGAAACAAACAAAAAAAATCAAACGAAAATTACAACAGAAATTCAAATGAACACTTACTTGCAAAAAGAAAAGTGAAATATTTTCTGCAATATTGGCATGTTGTGCAATTCATCCTCATAAATAATATAGTTAACAGAACGAAATAATGTACAAAACTGATATTCTCGTCCGTCTGGTGGAGCAGATATAGTCAAAGTCAAAGTCAAAGTCAGCTTTATTGTCAAATATGCTGCATCCGTAAGACATACAGCACGGATGAAATAGCTTTCCTCTCACCCCACAGTGCAAGTAGCATATAAAATAATAAATAAACAACTTAAAAAATACATTTTTTTAAAAACAATAAATCCTTGAAACCCAAAAAGATAAAGCCAAAAGGAAAGCCAAAAAACACTGAAGGTAGGGGAGAGAGGAGCCGCTGCGTGTGCACGTGGCGCAAGATGCGTGCGAAACAGACAGACAGACAGACAGACAGACAGACGTATTAATTGTCTACTGGGGAAAGTTGTTTTCATAGTAAAACATTTCCTCGTAAGCTATGGAATTATGGTATTCATGCATATGGCCTTCATATATTGTTTTGATTAAACAATGTATGGCGTATGTCTCAACCATTCAGAAAGCAACAAGAAATTACATTTGCGCTGAATAATTTCCCATTTCCACGTCGATTATTACCGACATCTGTAGCTTGTCAGATGCAATTAAATGGATGGAAATAAAATGCCCCATCACAATGTGTACAATGTGTACGCACAATGGCTGATCTTGCGCTCTTAGAAGATGTGGCAAATGGAAGAATTGGGAGTAAACGCATCTTTAGACAGCAAGAAGACTTGCTGGCAAACGAGGACGAGTGGCTTATGAGCCGATTCCGACTTCCTCGAGCCGTCCTGTTGGAGCTCTGCGGGCTTTTGGTGCATCACCCGATGCATCTGGTGTGTCGTGCCCCCCCCCCCCCCCCCAACCTCAGTCACCACTCCACTTAAAAGGGATTCCCCAATAATTGCTGCCAGTCTCTCATCAAGAGGGGTCAGATCCGGTGTCCCCCCCCCCCATCCGTGGCAGACACACTCTGGCAATGCAGGGCCAGACGTTTTTTTGCCTCGACTTTGATGTCCGACACTGTGCCCACACTGTGCCCTCCAAACAACATTTTTCTCCTCTTTTCCACCTCGCCAACGATAACTTCTACTTCACATTGAGTGAAGTTACGTTTTTTTTGATTTCCTCTCTGTGTTTGCCATGGTTTCGCAATCAATGAATATTCATTTGTGGGCGTTTCACGGACTATTTATGGGCAACTATGGGCGTGTCATGAAGCCGCAAATGCTGCGCTACATTTAGAATTGATTGTGATTTATCAAGGGAAAGATGCGTAGGATGTGCGTGCGCACGGTTTTATAAATCCGAATATTTCTGTGCGTACGCACGTCCTATGTTTCATCCGTACTCCACTTTTGACGCAAATCCTACGCAAAGTTTTATAAATGAGGCCCCTGATCTTTGGTGTAGGAAGAAAGGATTCAAGTGAACAGCTGCAGGGACAGTGATGGCTTTGGGCTGCAGAGATCCTGCAAACCCCCCATCAATAAATAAAACATTTATAAATCATAAATCAAACAAATGAGCTTCCAAACATTTGGAACGTTATCAATAAACATTCAGCTCACCTGTTCAACTGATTTTAGTCTGTCTGCTCTGCTACTGAGTGGCGTTCACTGCTGCTCTGTATGCTCACCTCCACTTTAAACTTGTAAAATTATTTTTTTTGTCATAAATTTACGGTTTAAAATCTCGTCATTTTACCTTTTTTTTAGTGGCCCTAAAATTCTGTTGTACCGGATACTTTGAAACTGAATCTTTTTTTTTTTTCCGCTGGTAGGAAAAAATAGTCAAGTTCCTCTTCTTCTGTCACTTCCGTTGTGCTGCGGTTTATGCTGTTGCGCCATTTTGTTTTCTTTTTTGTATGTAGAGTGAGCCCTGTCGGCCACCGTAGATTTGCACACATGAATTGGCATTTCATGATAATGCATCCTACATGATGAGACAACTCCGCATCCTGTGGTCATGGAGCCCAGTCTCTCACAAAATTTTAGCCTTGCTTTTATTTTTATCAAATGATGTATGTTTTGCAGTGTCTATGAAATATATCCCACCCAGTCATTTTAGCTAGGCCTTGTTCACAAGCACCCCCTCTCACTTTATAGTTAGCATTCACAATGTAACACATGCACTTCTCACAGAAATCTTCACACATTGTGTTGTTTTACATTTCTTTTTATTATCATTTCCACATTGATTGTTACAAGGACAAGGAGCTTAGTTGAATCAGATGATATATGTCCAGTCCGTTACCAGATGTTGCTGTTCTGTGTGGTTTCAAAGCCCCAAATGGTTCGTTCATTTTTCCAGCACAATTACATTAACCCCTTTGAAAGCTTCATGGGGCTTCTATTCCCATCCCTAGGGTGAACTGTGAGGAGCATGGCAGTTAGAGGTCAGAGTGATGTCATCATGGTCTCCTGTGGAGAAGATTCCTTGCTTTGAATGAGACACTGAAGAATCCACCTGCTTTTATTGCAGTGAGACACTTCTCTGTGTTCTGTTGAAGCTCTGCCCCCTGGCCTCTTTCTCTGCTGTTACCCTTTTCCAGACTTTGAACACACCGCTTAGACAAACAGCTCTCCCTCTGATCACATGACCAAAGCTTGAATATTGAGCCACATGTTCAAAAGGGAATGAACAGATCAAAAGAAGCTGTGAGGCAGAAATGACAGAGAGGAACCTGAAGGAGGTTCTTTCCATCCACTCTACAAGGCTGAAGCTCCTGCAGCTCTGCTTTAGAACAGGCTTTCTGAACTCCAGTCCCCAGAACCACCACCCTGCATGGTTCTATCTTACCTGCTGAAACACACCTGACTGAGCTCATCATGGAGTTCTGCAGAGCCCGGATCACTGGAGGCAGGTGTTTTTATGCAGAGAAGCAGAAAAAGCCTTCAAGATAGTGGACCTGAGGACTGGAGTTCAGAAACACACAGACTGAAGCTGTGGCTGTATCTGAAGGTCACCACGAGAGGCAGACCATGATACTTCCACCGCATGCAGCTGTAGAGACAGTGAGAGGAGCAGGTATCAGCAGCAGTTGTGGATGCAGACAGTTGTTCTTGGATCTGTCAGCACAGAGAGCTGCATGTCAGTCAGTGACTGCACTCATGTTCACAGCCAGCTGATCCTGAAGGAGACGTTGTCATGGAAACAGGTTCCTCATAGCTGGAAGAAGCTCATGTAACCCACATGTTTTATTTGCACCACCCCCTTAAACTGTTGCACACACGCTTTCAGGAGATATGAGATTTCAGAACGTGACTTCACAGACAACTTCCGTGTTCTGTTAAATTTTAAACAAGTGGCAGGGATGTTTGACAGGAGACATACATTCGGGAGTTAAAGGCAAAATCCTTGCTACACAACATCCTGCACCAACTGAGCCTTTGGATTCTACAAGCGCTTTTCTCACGCTTTAACTGGCCAGGTTGTTCCTTCCATCTGCTGATGGTGAGTCAGCTGAGCCCACCTGGACCAAATGCCCAACAATTCCTACTGACAAACAAATCTACACGAACACTCCAACAATAACTCTACCAACATTAACCCAGCAACAAGCTTTGGACTTTAATGTAAACAGAAAACTGGATCATAACCAACATTTAAAAACTGTCAACATTCAATCATCATCATCAACTTCATCATCAACATCATGGTCAGAGTGACAGCAGTCAGTCTCTTTGATCCAGATGTTCTACTGTGAACTTTGGGGTTCAGACCTCAGATCACTGACAGACTGAGGGCAGCATGAAGCTCCATGGAGCTCCACCTTCTCTCCTCCAGCTGCAGATGAAAGAAAGATGAAGGTCTGAGAGAGACTGATGAGGAGGACTGTTTCATGATGAAGATGAAGCTCTGATGAAGAGAGAAATGTCCAACTGGAACTTCATCACAGCCTGAATTCATCATAGATCACTTGTTTCTGTCTTTGTTTCTCTTCACAGACTTCCAGCACGATGTGGACTCTCAAAGACTCACTGGGAAATTGTGGCCTCAGCTCTGAAGTCCAACCCGTCCCACCTGACAGAACTGGACCTGAGCAGAAACAGCCTGGAGGATTCATCCATGGAGGTTCTGTGTTCTGGACTGGAGAGTCCAAACTGCAGACTGCAGACTTTGAGGTCAGAAGATTGAAGCTGCTTTTTGGTTCTTTTCTACATTTGTAGGCAGATCTGCAGCTGCATATCAGGACCAGAGTCTACCAGGTTGAAGTTGAAGCCTAAAATTTTTTTTAATTTTCCAGTTTATGTAAAATGTAGCTGAAGATTTCCTCTCAGTGCCCTACCCTCCAATTTTCACTGTACCCATTAGTATGCACACCCTTTACCCCGCGGAAATTTACACTCCAACATACACACATACATGCTCACAAACACACATAAATACAAGGGTATTGTTTCTATGGCCATGGATAAAATTTGCTCATAGAGTAAAGTTATTTTTTTATTTTTTTTAACTTGTCCTGTCCAACAGCTGGGCAAACAGATGAGAGCTGAAGGCCTCTTGTGTTGGACATATTTTACTTTAACAACAGGGGTTATTAATCTTCATACAAACCAGAGGACTGCCTGAATAAACCCCTTTTGTAGTTGAGGCCATACTTTGTTAAATTCCATCATGTTTGAAAATCTTTAGTGCCGGACCGGACGGAAAAGGGAAGGAGGGAAGAAGAGAGAGGGATGTTAGAGAGGAGGTGGGATAGGAGGGTGATAATAGGAGAGGGGGGGGGGGTAGAACCATGAAGCAGCCTAAAGCAACAACTTTACTGGATGTTTATCATTACAGTAAGGTTCAAGTGTACTACAAATCTCAAAGGGCGGGGCCAGTCCTCACACACTTTCAGATGTTATAAACACACCTGTTAACTGCAAAAGGTGTCCACATGTCAACATGTACACAAAACATGCACACAATACAGATATTGTTCACAAATGCATACTTATGCCTTTAAACCAACTAGTGTGAAATATTTCATTCATTCAATTATGCAAACTATAAGTGCAAAGGTGAGCTAACACCTGTGCTCAGGTGAGTGTTTATGTTCTTCTAAATGGATGATAGAATGTGAAAAGAGGGAGGGAGGGTGACCAGCCATCCCCACACCAAGACCCCCGCCGCAGCGGCAGCCAGAACTCCCAACGCCACCCGGCAGCAGGCAGAGAACAACCACCCCCCGGGCGATCACATCCGCCACCCAGGCCAGGGCCAGCAGGACCACCACGAGGCCCCCAGAGCCAGAGAGCAGGGAGGCATGGGGGGAAGAGAGCGCCGCCCCAGCCCAACCAGGGGAGCAGCCCCCCCCGCCGCGCCGGGAGGGCCCAACAAAGGGGCCCCACCCGAGAAGAGCGCTCACAGCCCCAGACGAGCACCCCATCACCACCCAGGAGTTCTGGGTATCCCCCCGCCCCAACCCCAGGTACGAGCCAGGACCCCCCCAAGGGAGACCTGCTCTGCGCTCCAGGCAGCCACCCACCCGGCCTACGGTTGGTCCAGGAAGGAGCAAGACAGGGGACAGCCGGCCCCGCCCAGGAGGGGGGCACCCCGGAGAAAAGGGGGGCCCGCAAGGGGTGTTGTTAACATGGCCCGACCAGGCTCGGCCACAGTTGGAATGTGGGCAGGGGCCCGTCGCCCAGGGGCAAAAACCCGAACCCACCCCACAGGGAAATGGAAACCCCCGGCTCAGGTGTAACGTGAACCCCCTCCCTGCGTGGAGAGAGCCCCGCCAGGCCCAGGAAACCGGCACCCAGGGGACACAGCCGCCGCTGCCAAGGGCTCAGTACCCCCCACCAGGGATGGGGTAGGGGACAGATGGACCTTGGACCCACCTTCCTTGCATAATGTGTGTGCGTGTGTTCGTAAGGGTGTATGTGTGCATGTGTGCGTGTTTGAATGTATATTATGAGGAGTAAAAGGTGTGTGTACTAGGGGGGTGCAGTTAAAATTGGTGGGTAGGGCACAGAGAGGACATTCCTTGATTACTCACAGTAATGTCCCCTCACCCTCCCCACCAAGGGTCCCTAAATGTCTAAGGTGCGGTTAAAATTGGCAGGTAGGGTGCTAGGAGGACAACTGCTGCTTGCTGGCAGTGATGTCCAAGCACCCCCCCTACCAAGGGCCCTACATGTCTAAGGTGCAAATAAAACCAAGAGAGGGAGGCCCATTCCATACGGCAATCATGGGAGGGGGACCACTGCCAAGTAGCCCCCCCCCCAAAGCGCATCGCAGGCTAAACCCCCCACCCCCTCACCCTAATATGAGATTATATGAGGAAGGGGGTGAGTTGGGAACAGCTGGTAGACTGTTTCCCGGTGGTCAAACAGCCGTCCCCCAGCCACCCCCAGCGTAGGGCCCAGGTCCCCCAGCCTCGGGGCCCCATCCACCGAGGCACCGACGCCCCAGGCCCAGCACGACCCACCCCACACAGAGAGAGAGGAGACAGAAAGCGCTGCCCCCCCCGGAGCAAGCCCAGGCCCCCACCCCCAGGCGCCGGCCCCGAGGGAGCTCTGGTCAGGCCTCGACAGGACCAAGGCAGCCAACTGGCCGGGGCAACCGCCGATTGCCACCAGCGGAGACCCCAACCCGTCAAACCCCCAAGGCCCCGTACCCATGGTGCCCCCCCCCGGAAAGCCCCCCCACAAGACAGGGCCGACAGACCCCCCCCCACACCCCCCAAGACCCCGCAGCCGCAGCGGGTGACGCCCAGAGCGACCGGGGGCCCCAAGAGGGTTGCCCTGCCCCGCCCCAGAGCCAGGGAAGGGTTGATCCCAGCCCCAGGTGTAGACGGGCAGCCCATCCAGCGCCGCTGGACCCCCCCCCCCCCGAGTAGGACCCCCCGCCGACCCCCCCAGCATGGACAACGAGACCACCCCCCCAAGCCAAGCCAGACCACCCCCCAACCCCCCCACCATGCACCCCCCACCGCCAAGCCCAGAAGACCACGCAGCGCCCGCCCCGCCCAGGCACCGGACCCGACCCCCCAACGAATGGGATCCCCCACCAGAGAGACCGTATTCTTTCAAAGTTACCTGAACTTTGGGCTGACATTTTTTCCAAGCTGATATGATCCAAAAGCAGATTTCTGTATTGACTTATATTTATATTTTTCTTGTTTTTCCAATTTATTAAGATGGTTTTTTTAGCAATACAAAGAGTTATGAAAATGATATTTATTAATTCTCCTTCTACCTCGATGGCACTCATGTCACCAAGCACGCAAAGTGACGGTGAAGCCGTGATTGAAACCTTAAGCCAGGCTGATAGATCGGCACATATCTGCTGCCAGAGAGCATGGACAGGCGTGCAGAACCACAGTGCATGCATGTAACTGTCGGGTAGATTACTGTCACAATGTTCACAAATGTCTGAGTTACTGAGACCCATCTTGAACATCCTCTGTCCAGTGTAGTAAATCCTGTGAAGAGTTTTGAAATGGATTAGCCGCAAATTTGGACTTTTTGTCAGTTTAAAGGTGTTTAGGCAAAGTTCTGACCAAAAGTTTCCATTTGTAATGATGCTCAAATCTGCATCCCATTTTGTTATTGGAAGTGAAATATTATTATCTAAATTACATAAAAGTTTGTATATTTTGGAGAGAGTTTTGTTCATTGAAAAGTTAATCAGAGCGGTAACTACCTCTGGTAGCTTTAAATCATTGTCTCTGTATTTAAACTTTTTAGTAATACTTGATTTAAGTTGCTGATATTCCAAGAAGTTATTTATTCCATGTTTGTCTTGTAGTTCCTGGGGAGTTATGAATCTTCTGTCAATAATTAAGTGCTCTAGTAACGTCACGCCCCCTGCTTGGCAAGCTGGGAAGTGTATCATCTTTTTGCTTATGAGGATGTCTGGGTTGTTCCAGATGGGTGTCATTCTGCACGGTTGGATTGATGATTTAGATATTTTTATAAATTCCCACCAGACTGTTAAAGTGGCGTTTATATTAATACTTTTGAAACAATCCTGTTTTTTAACTGTTTGGCTAATAAACGGTAGATCTGACAGGTTAATCTTCCCACATAACACGTGTTCCAAGTCTAACCATGAGTTGGTTTCTGGATTATCTTTTAACCATTTTAAGATGTATCGTAATCTATTTGCAAGAAAGTACTTGTGGAAGTTAGGTAATTCTAAGCCTCCACGGCTTTTTGCAGATTTTAAAGTTTTTAGACTAATTCTTGCAGGTTTATTGTTCCATAAAAAGTTTGATATGGATGAGTCTAATGCTTTGAACCATTTTAGTGGCAGTTGTATGGGAATCATCGAGAAGAGATAATTAAATTTAGGTAAGATTTTCATTTTAACTGTGGCTACTTTGTCCATGAGGGACAGAGGCAGGTTAACCCAGCGTGTTAGATCGTCCTGTATGCTTTTCAGTAATGGGGTGTGGTTTAACTGCACCAGTTCTGATAATTTGGGGGAAAAATAAATACCTGGATATTTGATATTGCCTGATTTAACTGGTATTGTGAGTCCTTGCTCCACATTACTGTTCAGTGGTAATAAAACAGATTTATTCCAATTAATGGAGTAGTCTGATATGGAGGAGAATTCATTAATGGTTGTTGCTGTTTCATCTACAGAACGTGAATTACTTAAAAACAGTAATATGTCGTCTGCATATAGACTAATTTTATGATGGCTGTGTTTGGTTTTAATTCCTTTAATGCTCTCATTCTGTCTTATTGCTGCAGCTAGAGGCTCGATAAATATTGCAAAAAGAGAAGGGGAGAGTGGGCAACCCTGTCTAGTTCCTCTTCCAAGAAAAAACCTGTTGGAAGTCTGTTTATTAGTTCTAACTGATGCATTATGGTTGTGATATAATATTTTGATCCAATTGATGAATGATTCTCCAAACCCAAACTTATGGAGGGCAGCATTGAGGAACTTCCAATTTACTCTATCAAAGGCTTTTTCAGCATCCAATGATAGTATGTTCATTTCCTGGTTTTTGATGGTGGCAAAGTCTATTATGTTAACGAGTCTGCGGACATTGTCATCCGAGTGTCTGCCTTTGATGAATCCAGTTTGATCAAAGTGGATTATGTGAGGAGTGACTTTTTCCATTCTTTGTGCTAGTGCTTTGCAGATAATTTTTACATCTGAATTGATTAAAGAAATGGGCCGATAGCTTGAAGGACTCGTGGGGTCTTTGTCTGGTTTTAGAAGAAGGATAATGTTGGCAGAGTTCATGTTAGGTGGTAGAGATTGGCTTTCATTGATAAATGTTACCGTTTCATAAAACGTTGGTGCCAGTTGCTCCCAGAATTCCTTAGAAAACTCTGCAGGAAAGCCGTTGGGTCCTGGTGCTTTGCTATTAGGCATAAGTAACAGAGCTTCATGAAGCTCAGACAACGAGAGCGGAGAGTCTAAATTTGTGATTTGATCTTCGTTTAACCTGGGCAGGTTTACATTGTTGAGAAATAAGTTGATGCTTTGTTTTGATGGATTGATCTGTGGTGTGTATAAGTTTTGATAAAAGTCTTTAAACGCATTATTAATTTTTACCGGGTCATGGGTGACATTCCCTGTTTGGTCCATAATAGAAGTGATTGTTGATTTTTCTTTATTAATTTTAAGCTGATTAGCTAGAAATTTGCCAGATTTATTTGAGTTTTCATATCTTTCAAGTCGTAGCCTTTGTATTTGGAATTGTGTTTGTTTATTGATGATGTCATTTAACTGCAGCTTTAAATTTTTCAGGTCGCCCAGTATGTGTTCCTGTGCAGAAGCAGCATAAGCAGTCTCCAGGGTTTTGATTTTATTTTCTAGTTCTAATAAATCTGCTTTCTCTTTGCGTTTTTTATGCATTGAATAAGAGATGATTTTCCCTCTCATGACTGCTTTTGCTGTTTCCCAAAGAATACTTGGTGATATTTCAGAAGTATTGTTGACTTTTAAGAAGGTTGCCCACTCTTTTTTAAAGAATTCAATAAATTCCTGGTCTTTTAACAGAGATGTATTAAACCGCCAGGTTGAACCCGAGGGTGTGGGTACTTCCCTTGAAATAGTAACAGAAACTGGTGCATGGTCACTGATAATAATTGGATGAATGTTGGAACTTTTAATTTCTTTCAAAAGAGAGTTACTGACTAATAAATAATCTAAACGAGAGTGTGAATGGTGAACTGGAGAGAAAAAGGTGAACCCCTCTGTGTTTGGATGACATGAGCGCCAAGCGTCGCAGAGACCCAGATCATTCATGTACTGCTGTAGGATACATGCAGAGTGCCCTGTACGCTGGTTTGCTGCTATGCTGAGTCTGTCAAGTTCAGGGTCCAAAACAAGGTTGAAGTCTCCTCCTATAATGATTGTGGAGTCAGAGTGAGCTGAGAGTGAGTAAAGAATCTGTGAAAGAAGGAAGAGTCGTCAACATTCGGGCCACAGATACTGGCTATACAAAAGTCCTTATTCTGAATGGATATATTAATGATTACAAATCTGCCTTCAGGGTCGGTAACTGTATCCTTATGAGTAAATGTAACGTTTTTATTAATCAAAACTGCAACTCCTCTTTGTTTGGAGTTGAAACTAGCAGAATACATAACTGGATACTGGGAACAGCACAGGAGATGACCAGCTGATAAAGATAAATGGGTTTCCTGCAGTAAAGCTATATCTGCTTTAAGATCATTCAGGTGATTTAACACTTTCAATCTCTTTGGCCCAGAACCAAGTCCACGCACATCCCAGCTAACGATGTTAAGACTGTTCATAGCTGTTCTAACCGGGAGAGTGCAAGGCTAAATAGTGCGTGTGCCCGTCCGTGTGCGCGTGCCCGCTGTGCGTACCTGCTACACTGACAAGCGCTGTGCGTTGTGGGTGAACGTTTCTTGGCTGTGAGCTGCATGTTGCGTGCGTCCTGTGTGAGCCTAAGTGGGGTTTTTGCAGTTTATCAACGTGTGTGTGCGGGATCGCGTGTGCATACCCTTATGCGCGCTAGTATGCGCGCGCGCCCGTTTCGTGCATAAATAAATACTCACCGTAGTTGCGTTCACTTTACCTGATTCACATATCGTCAGCCTAATAGCATTTCTGCCTAACTCATTTTTTTGCCAAATTGAGATATTGGCCTAACTTGACTGTGAGTGTTGAAAAAAAGGTGTTTTTTCTTCTTTTAAAAAAACCTGAAAAAATGAGTTAGGCAGATATGCTATTAGGCTGACGATATGAGGAAAGGGGAAGGGGGGGACAAGAGAAAAGAGAGAGGAAAAGAGAAAGAACAAAAAACAAAAACAACGAAACAACAACAGAAACATGAATGTGAGAAAGAAAAGACAGTTTTCCTGAGAGGTGTGGATTATTGATGATCCGATTATTTCCTATTCAATTAAATAAGTTTGCGGGTTTCTTCTGGGCAGCGCAGATGTCAGTGCGTCTCTGAAAGCGTTCAGCACAGCCAGGGTGTTACCTCTGGGTCCCGGAACAGCTTGCAGTTCACAAAAAGTTTATCAACGGCAACCACCGCACAGGCTCCAGCAGACAGGTGCTTCCTCCTCAGCGGGAAGAGGATTTTTCGACAGAGGAGGATCTCGCCTGGAAACTGGTCATTCACGCTGACTTGTGTCTTTCAGTTCCCGGGCTCTGCTTTTTACCAGCTCCTTTTGTTTATAATGTTCAAATTTAGCAACAATAGGACGGGGACGCTGATTGTCCTGCCTCTTCCCTCCGAGCCGGTGAACCCTGTGAAAGGAGATCTTCTGGACTTCTTCCTTGGGGAGCTTCAGGTGGACCTCTATGAAGGACTTCACAATCTTCTCCGGGTCCTCCCCTGCCTCTTCTGGAATCCCTGCGATCACTAGATTGTCCTTCATGCTCCTCGCCTGAAGATCCAGGAGGGTTTCTTTTATGGATCGGTTTTCCTCGGAGAGACGGGCGGTGTCATTGCCCAGGATCTTCACGGTCTCTCTGAGGGCCTGGTTCTCCGCTGCGAGCTCCTGCACCTGCTGTTGGCTGAATTCCAGAGACTCTCGCAGACCTTGGAATTCCTTATGGAGGATCTCCAGCAGATTTAAAAGGCAATCAAGGCTGGAGAGCTTTTTATCAATTGAATCCAGGTCAAGAGTAAAGTTATTTAAACATTAAACCATGTCAACCGACGACGCATTAAACCAGGGGTCGGGAACCTTTTTGGCCAAGAGAGCCATAAACGCCACATATTTATAAATGTAATTTTGAAAAAGCCATACAATAATGTAGTGTCCCTGTCCCACACTGAGGCACGGAGACTTAACCTCTTTTAAGGTTCCTTATTAGATTACTGTAGGCCGCAACCAATTCAGCAACTAATTCAGCAACTCCTGCATCTCTCCCGCTGAGACGAGAGCGCTTCTCCCAACTTTTTATTCCTTCACTGCCGCAACAGTCCTCCTATTTCCCTCATTCGGCCCATAGCTGAACCCCATTGGTCCAAACTACCTAACAACAGGCTGAGCGACAGAATTAAGAGCCAATCAGATCTCTGCTTGATGCGTTTAATGAACTCCGGAACTTTTAACGCGGCCCAACAGCCACCCAACTCAGTCCGCAACAATATGTTTAAAACTAAATATACAAGTAAATGTGAGCATTTAAAGTAATTTCAACATTTTTAAAGTAAAATAAACATGTGGATTCTTTTTAATAACATCATTATGCTGTTGCTAATAAATGATGAGTATTTCTCGTAGTGGTTTTGCTGATGGTCTAGTCTGGTTGATACGTGGTGAGTTTCTGCTTCATGCAGGCGTTGAGACTTTAAACGTGATCGTAGGTCTGAATGTTCTGTAGATGTGACAAAGACTCACATGCAGACGTGGAGCCAAACGCACACTCACACACTGCAGTGAGTGACGGGCAGCGGGTTTTACGTTTTGACAATCCCTGCGCGACTCACATTGCTGCCAGTGCCCATAAGCCCTCCCACCCCCACCCTCTGCTTTCTTCCCCACATCCCGTCCTCGCAACTGCGCGCTCTTTCTCAGAGACGGGAGCGCGCAGTTTTAGGCACGGCACAGGTTCACTGGTTTCCAGCTGGTATAAACTCTGTGAAATAATAGGTAATAGTAAACTGATAGTGCTGGCACAAATCTCCAAGCACTGCTACTATTGCGCGCCTCTGGCATGGCATCGCGCCCGAGAATGACTGGTCTGATGAAGAAAAAAAAAGTATAATTAAAGATTTGTCTGAGAGCCACATGTGACCATCAAAAGAGCCATATATGGCTCGCGAGCCATAGGTTCCCGACCCCTGCATTAAACTATTTATCATCGCACTTCTAGAAACAACATTTGTAATAATCTCTGTCAGGGTTATGACTTTTTTCTTAATAAAGAGAAAAACCACACAATAGATGAGAACTTTTGCTAGACTTCTGCAGAAGTAGAACTCCTCTGTGACAGCACCAACTGTCACAGAGGAGTTCTGCCTTCCTAGTGCATAGAGCCTTCTTTTATTGAAAACTGAAGGTTGCAGATGCGTTCATTTTCTATACCGTTAATCCCTTTCGGGATCACGGGGGTGCCGGAGCCTATCCTGGCCACTTGTGGGTGAAGGCAGGGGATGCCCTGGACAGGTCGCCAGTCCGTCGCAGGGTAGAATGTCCACAATCACACTTCCATTCACTCTCAAAGTCATACCTATGTTCAATTTAGAGTTGCCAATCAACCTATAAAGCATGTTTTTGGACGGTGGGAGGAAGTCGGAGATCCCCCACGCATGCACAAGGAGAACATGCAAACTCCACACAGAAAGGCTTTGATGTTGCTTTTCATGTCCCCCAGGTGGGACTTGATCCGGGGGCCTTCTTGCTGTGAGGCTGCGCCACTGTGCAGCCCCAGTCATGAATGTGGGTCATTTAATCAGAAACAATAGGAGCATCATATACTTGTATAATCCGAACTTTTCAAGTCATTGTTTTCTTACTGAAAGATAGAAATGACACAATATGGAGATTATAGCGTGTAAGCAAATGATAATTACATAAATCTTTTTTTTTTAACTTGTCCTGTCCAACAGCTGGGCGAACAGATGACAACTGAAGGCCTCTTGTGTTGGACATATTTTACTTTAACAACAGGGGTTATTAATCTTCAGACAAACCAGGGGTTTGAAGGCATAAGTATGCGTGTGTGAACACTATCTGTATTGTGTACATGTTGATATGTGGACATTTCTGCAGCTAGCAGGTGTGTTGATAACATTTGAGTGTGTGTGGACAGGCCCCACCCTTTAAGATTTGTACTACATTTGAACTTTACCGTAATGATAAACAACCAGTAAACTTGTTGCTTTATGCTGCTTCATGGTTTTACCAGAGATTTGTCTGAATAAACACTCAAATGTTGCAAAGGTGAGCTATTACCTGTGCTCAGGTGAGTGTTTATGTTCTTCTAAAATGGATGGTGGAATGTGAAAAGAAGGAGGGGGAGTGACCAGCCATCCCCACACCAAGACCCCCGCCGCAGCAGCAGCGGCAGCCAGAGGGGGCAGAGAGGCTCGGATCAATGAACCATCGAGATTTATGGCAGAAAATGAATCCAGATAGGTGGTCGACCACACGTCTTGGATAAAGCTTGAAAACGAGTCGCAACCACAGAGATGCAAAGACCGGGGATAAAGGAGGAAAATCAACCACTGAGAGAAAAAGAAGAGCCCATAGGATTATACAAAGTCCAGCACAGGGTTTCTGACAATTGTTGCCAAAATTTTGAGGACTGTTATGACAGCCAAAAGGTAAATGGACAAAGAATACTTTGAGCGCCACCGAACACGCAAAAAATGCCACTGGGAGGGATGGAGAGCTTCC
The DNA here is from genome assembly GCA_023969325.1 of Oryzias curvinotus. Lineage (NCBI taxonomy): Eukaryota > Metazoa > Chordata > Actinopteri > Beloniformes > Adrianichthyidae > Oryzias > Oryzias curvinotus. Next base: position 15,345,391 of record CM043707.1, on the reverse strand, counting down.
CCAGCCATGTATTGCATCCGGTAGAAACAATCATGGAGATGGCTTGGTCAGCAGAGTGCAAAACAAACTAAACAAAACAGAAAGGTTGACGAGCAATCAGGCTGCTGGTGCCCAGAATGGATGAACTGCGAGGCGCAGACAGGTCTAATATAAGTCGCTTCAAACCTGAATACGTCCGAGTGGCCACCCTTAGGGGCTGACCCGAAAACGGGAAAATGGGCCCCTGGAAAGAGCCCATCATATAGTCCCCACGAACCTCCTCGGCCTTGGAGCGAATCCAAAAAAAAAGAAAAAACAACACAAACACAAAAAACAGAAATCAGCCAGAAACCCCTGAATCAACCAGAGCGAAAATAATTAACAAAACATCTGTTAGGGCGAGTAGACAGGGCCGTGCACAAAAGCTGACATATTCACAAGGGTGGCTGATGTTAAGTTCCCCCAAGGCTAGGGCTGGACTCTCCGGGGAGAGCAGGGTGGTTGTCCACACACCAGCTGGCCCCAAAGAAGGAAGGGTGGAGCAGAACCAGACAGCTGAGCATCTCTAACTAGCCACTGCCCTAAAACTATTTTTCCTTCTGGTATGTTTTCATGCCCCATAAGAAGAATTTATACTATCACTATGCCTTCTCTCTCAGGCATCTAGCACATTGGCACCTGAGAAAGCCCCTCCTTGGTTTCCTCTAGAAAATATGGCTACCTCCCCACTGAGACCACTGAGCTATCTGTCAACTAATCTGGACCCGCACTCCAAGTCACATCCTATTCTGTCCCATCTAAAAGGTGTACGGGTTGCCAAGATCTTTAAATTTGACCCACACCTTAATCTGCCTGCAGGTGTCTGGCATAATCCCAAACTCTGCATAGGCAAAATAACCTTCTTCTGGAAGAGTACTCCAGAAAGGAGTACTTACATTAAGCAATTTACATGAAAATAATACACTCAAATCATTTTAAAAGCTAAGGCAGGATTTCAACTTCAAGACTCCTGGAGATATCTGGAGTTACCAAGTTACCAAGATTTAAAAACTATCAACATTCAATCATCATAAATATCATCATCATCATGGTGAGAGTGAGAGCAGTCAGTCTTTGTGATCCATAAATGTCCAACTAGAACTTCATCACAGCCTGAATTCATCATAAGATCACCTGTTTCTGTCTTTGTTCCTCTTCACAGACTTCCAGCACAATGTGGACTCTCAGAGGCTCACTGTAAAATTTTAACCTCAGCTCTGAAGTCCAACCCGTCCCACCTGACAGAACTGGACCTGAGCAGCAACATCCTGAATGATTCATCCATGGAGGTTCTGTGTTCTGGACTGGAGAGTCCAAACTGCAGACTGCAGATTCTGAGGTCAGAACATTGAAGCTGCTGGTTGATTGATTTCTACATTTGTTGTTCTTCATTGAGGCTGAAAGATTTGGATTCAAAGATTTTCTGGATTTTTCTGGAATCTTTGATTCTTTGATGAGTCTACAGTGGAAGAAAACAGTTGCTTTTCTTCAGAACAAAGATGTTTCCGTGGCAACAGGAGATTAAGCTGTTGAAACATTGGACAGATAAATGAGTCTAAATATGTTCCAGTCTTCAGTTTCTGTAAAATCTATTTTTCACTATAAAAAGGTTCTGATAATTCTTCAGAGCCAATGTGTCAGGACCAGGTTTTGAGGACCAACAAAAGATGACAGACTCAGGAATAAGAGAACTTTAGAAGTTATTGAGAGGACCAGAGCAGGCAGGATGGCTGAAACTTGACTCCAGAGGGCGTGGAGGCAGACTTGTGGGTGACGAGGAATGAGAGGAGGAATGAGACGGGGCAGAGTCCAAAGTTCAGAGAAGGGGCGGGACGCCGGCTTCAGAATGAGGAAGTCCGTTCACCCTGAATTTGTGGCAGAGGAATATCTTACGGCTTGATTTCTTGAGGGAGGACTTGCCGGCATGGAAATAGAGATCACAGTTAGTGATGGTTAGTGATGAGAGGCAGGAATAGCAGCAGGCAGATGGCTGAAGGCTTGAGAGCATGGGTTGATAATGCAGAACTGCAGTCAAGCTGAAGACTGTAAAATACAGAGCGTGAGAGCAGGCTGGTAGTCGAGCAGAAGACTTGACATTCCAGCGGTGAATAAAACTGCATGGCATTAATATATACACAGGCGAACAGGTGGAGTGAATCAGAGATGATGAGCAGGCGCTGCGGGAAGGGGCAGCTGCTGCTCATGACGCAATGGGCTCTGAGCCAATTTGATGGGCATCAAATATTAGCATATTTTACAAATATTTAAATTAAAATTGTGTTTAGGTTTTTTATTCAGGAAAATATGAAGATGAACAAAGTTAAGAGTAAAGAGGTTATAAGATTAACAATATTTAACCCTTGTGCTATCCTATGACCCCACCCTTATATTGACGTGTACCCCCTACCATGACAGAGGTGGATAAAGGTGAAGAGGATTTCATGTAATCCATGGACACCAGTGAAGATCACAAATCATTGAAGAAAAAAGGTTCAGTGCTCTGTCTAGTGGGGTCTAGATGACCCAACTCCCAATGTGAAAGTGCCTAGGATAGCATAAGGGTTACTAAAGGATGAAATGCAGAGTATAAAGAGTAATAATTTAGCATCAGCACGCTACACCACAGCAACACTTCTGTCAGAGATCAGTGGTCCAGATTGTCAGAATATCTCAGTCTTCTGTTCTCTCCAATGGTTAACTAGACTCCTTCTGAAGGTGTTCCTCTGTGTGGATCAGTTTCCATGTGAACCAGAGTCTGGGAATCAGAAACTGGACTTTAATGTTGAAATTAAACATTTATCGTTCACATTTAGATTTAACATTTACATTTAGATAAACAGATTATATTAATTTGTCATTGTCACTGGTACAGAACATTGTGAAACTGCTCTTTGGTAAATGCTTCATTTACTGGGTTCTTGGAACTTAGATAGAGATCCGATGCTAAATATTTTCACGGCTAATATTGCGAATATTGATACGGATACTTTTTTCTTGAAATGTTTGAATATAGAATAATTTTGAAAATACAAAATTTTTTGTTAATTAAGTGAATAATTAAACACAGGACAAAGATTTTCAGCAAATAAAAATGTTCATTAAGTATTTACAGGAATCTGAATTTAACATTCATCAAATATAGAACATGTATATCAATAATGGCATAATACAATAATAAGAAAAAGAAAACAGTAACTATAGTGGAAAATAAAAAAGAGCAAAGATGTAACAGAAATGTAAGCACAATAGCACCACAAAAGTATATTTTATAATTTTGTTATGTATATTTAGCTATTTATTTATTTTAACTTGTCCTGTCCAACAGGTGAGCAAACAGATGACAGCTGATAGCCTCTTGTGTTGGACATGTATACTTGTATAAAATGGGGTTATGAATCTTCTGACACATCAGATGTATATTTGAATAAACCCCTTTTGTAATTTAGGCTAAACTTTATTCATATTTGTAACAGTTTTTTGTTGGATCGGATGAAAATGAGGAGAGAGGGATGTTGGGGGGCAATAGGAGGATTATTATAGAAGGGGTGGGGTAAAATCACAATAAATCTAGAAGCGGCGGGGCCCAACCACAATTACACTCAAATGTTATAAACATCCCTGTTGGCTCAAAAAATCTTCACATATAAACAAGTCAACATGTACACAATATAACAACCGTTCACACACGCATACTTACTGTATGCAGTCAGACCAACCCATGTGAAATATGTCATTCAGTCACGCAAAATATTTGTGCAAGGGCAAGATACCACCTGTGCTCGGGTGAGTGTTTATGTTCTTCTAAGGTGGATGATGAAATGTAAAAAGATGGGGGGAGAGTGCCCAGTCATCCCCACACCAAGACCCAAAACTGGCAGGTAGGGCTCTGAGAGGACATTTCCCGATTGCTCACAAAGTCCCTACCAAGTAGCCCCTTCCCCCCGAGGTGCACCCCGAGGTGCTTCACAGGCTGACCCCCCCATCCTAATAAGTAATTATATGAGGAAGAGGGTTAGTTGAGGACAGCTGCTAGACTGGCCTCCAGTTGGTGAGACAATTGTCCCCCAACCCCCGCAGCTCTCCCCCAGCACTGGCCCAGGGGTCCCATCGCTTGAAGTGCTGACCCCCCACCCCACACAAAGAGAGAGGAGCCAAGAGAACAAAACAAACATAGATTTTAAAACATACAGCGGTGGACGAAATTGTTGGTACCCCTCAGTTATAGAAAGGAAGTCCACAATGCTCACTGAAATGACTTGAAACGTTCAAAAGTAACAATAAATTAAAATTTATTGAAAATTGAATCATAAAAATCAGCAATTACTTTTGAGTTGTTGATTAACAGAATTTTTTTTTTTTAAAAACTAATGAAATAGGGCTGGACAAAAATGATGGCACCTCCATAAAAGACTGATAACTAATTGTCCAGGGGGTCATGATGAACTCAGGTATGTCCTTTAATTGACATCACAGCTGTTTTCAAACCCATAATAAGTCAGTCTGCCTATTTAAAGGGAGACAAATAGTCACGATACTGTTTGGTGAAAAGGTGTGTACCACACTGAACATGGACAACAGAAAGCCAAGGAGAGAATCGTCCCAGGAGATTAGAGACAAAATGATAGACAAACATCATAAAGGTTAAGGCTATAAAACCATCTTCAAGCAGCTTGAAGTTCCTGTGACGACAGTGGCACATATTATTCAGAAGTTTAAGACCCACGGGACAGTAGCCAACCTCCCTGGATGTTGCCGGAAGAGGAAAATTGATGACAAATTGAGGAGACGGATAGGTGGAACTGTATCCAAAGAGCCCAGAACAACCTCCAAAGACACTAAAAGTGAACTCCTAGATCAAGGTAAATAAGTGTCAGATCGCACCATTCGTTGTTGTTTGAGCCACAGTGGACTTCATGGGAGGACACCACTGTTGAAAGGAAGTCATAAAAAAGCCAGACTAGAATTTGCAAAAATGCATGTTGACAAGCCACAAAGCTTCTGGGAAAATGTTCTTTGGACATATGAGACAAAACTGGAGTTTGGTAAGGCACATTAGCTCTAAATTCATAGACTCAAAAATGAAGCATACAACAAAAAGAACAGTCTCTACTGTGAAACATGGAGGAGGCTCAGTTCTGTTTTGGGGCTGCTTTGCTGCATCTGGCACAGGGTGTCTTGAAGTTGTGCAAGGTAAAATGAAATCTCCAGATTATCAAGGCATTCTGGGTAGAAATGTGCTGCCTAGTGTCAGAAAGCTTGGTCTCAGTCACAGGTCATGGGTCTTCCAACAGGACAATGATCCAAAACACACAGCCAAAAAACCCCAAGAATGGCTCAGAGAAAGGTGTTGGACTATTCTGAAGTGGCCTTCTTTGAGCCCAGATCTGAATCCCATTGAACATTAGGGCTGGGAATCACTGGGTACCTCACGATACCATACGATTTGCGATACATTGCTCACGATAACGATACTATCACGATATGGCGATAATGCGATAATCATATCTCGTCTCTAACAACTCACGATATATCAAACTTTAAGAAAGAAGAACTTTAAAAACAGCTTTTTGGAAAATATTTCCCCATTTATTTTTTAGTTTTTAGACACAATGAAAATTAACAACTTGTGTCCCATTTGGTGTAATGAATAACAGACTTTTGTGTAACATTGCTGAAATCAGTAATACTCTGTCTTTGACAAAGAATGACAATTTTCATTTGGAAATATCTGTAAAATTCAGTTTAAACAATAGTGAACATGAACAGCAGTGTCATTATTTGGTACAAAATTGCTGTAAAAAGGATAAAAAATGAATGAATCAAGTAGCTGCCAGACATATTGGTATTAACTTGTGAAAAACAAAACCATAGCCATTGCTTAATTTAAAATAATAGCTGAAAATGAGATATTAATTCTGTGAACAAATTAGTGTCTTTGTTAAAAAATAAATGACACCATTTAGTGCAAATGTGGTGTAAACAAAAATATAATTCTCACAGAAAAATAAAAATCAAGTATCAAGGAACTTTCATTTAAGTTATTTAAGACATAAACTGCTTTCAAAATAAATAACCAGAGGTAAAATACATAAAAAAAACTTGAAGTGCGTCTAAAAGTAAACATCTTTGTGAACAACACGTTTGGGGAAAAGCTGCATTTGATGTATGTTTATGTTCATGTTTTTCTGGAGAACCACAGGCTTTTAGCATCAAGACGCCGCTCGTCTACCGCTGCTTAGAGGAGAAGGGGGGGGTCTAAGAGCAGGGATGCCTCTTTCTTCCGTTTCCATCTCAGCCGGACGTACAGTACAGGGATCCTTTTTTCAGTATTTCCGAGGGGGAATGTCAAAGCGTGGCTCTACTGCATTCAATAAAAACCCAAATCCCTCGTTTTCACCGCGCTGCAGAGACCGTTTTCCGTTTGTTATTGCTGCTGCTCTGTCTCTCAGAAAACGGCGGTAGCTTCGTCTGGAAAAAAGTATCCGCGTCGGGCTGTGTCGGCTTCAGGCAGCAGCAGCCACAGCTTTCTCACACAACTCCGGATGATGCAGCTTCAATGCTGCCAGCGCGTCTTTTAACTTGCTGCCCTCATTTCTCATTTTCCCACTCTGCCATCTTTGTTTGAATGTGTGTTCTTCTTCGCCCACCGCAACAGCCAATCTCGCAACGAGCGCCCCCTATCGACCCTCCGAAGAATTGTCTTACCAAAGGATGGTTAATATAACTTTTTTATCAGGTGCAGCTCAGGCGGACTCAATGGTGGAGTCAGGGAGTGGCAGATTCAGAGTGGTTTAATCTAAGTTCAGGAGGGCATCCAAAAAGAGGAACACATCAGGAACGAAAGCTCTAGGACTCTGGAGAGAATAAGGCTGGATTGCTGGCAGTACAAGAAAGACAATCTGGCACTGGCTTGAGAAGAAGCACTGCTTATATAGGGAAGACAATGAGGCACAGGTGGAGCACATTAGGGCATTAGAAGCAGATCACACAGGAGGAATGCCGGCAGTCCGAGAAGCCCCTGGCTGCAGTGTGCAGACTAAGGCGTTTAACCCCACCCATTTTGAGTCACGCCCACTGTATGTGATTTTGTGGTCACAGTAAAGGTTGACATTCAGAAACACTAAATGTCACATCTTTGAGAAGTTGATCTGGTTTCTTCAGTCAGTAATTATCTGCTCTGTTTGGGAGAGGATTCTCTCAGTTCTCAGGTCTAGGTTGATTCTGGATCCGGTTCTAGATGGAATCGCTTTCTTGCAGACTCTAAATTCTCTTTTCACATTATCAACTCCCAACGTTAAAGTGCCTAGGCACTTTAATGTTGGGAGTTGGGTCATCTAGACCCACTAGACAGAGCACTGAACCTTTTTTCTTCAATGATTTGTGAACCTCACTGGTGTCCATGGATTACATGAAATCTTTCCACCTTTATCCACCTTTGTCATGGTAGGGAGAACACGTCAAAGTAAGGATGGGGTCATCTAAGATAGCACAAGGGTTAAACTGAAGTGCCCCCCTGGATTTTGCTTCTTTTTGCAGTGTCACTTATTCCTGTATGTTTTTGTGTTGATGTTGTCTCTTCTAGTCCTTTGCTTCTCCTGGTGCTCTCTTCCATTCTGCTTTCACTAAACCCTCCCCCGCTGAGCACAAACACATATTGACCTATTATGAGCGGCTTGAAGAATAAAAGAAGAAAGAGTGAAAAGCCTCATTTTGCTTTTATCCTATCTTTGATTTTACTCTAATAAGTTTCAGTTTAACGGGACATAGTTGTCATCAAACAGCCTTTTAAAAATGTATTTAATAATTAATAATTCATGATGATAGATGACATTTCAATTCCTCGTCTGTTTTAACTTCATTTCAAGTCATCTCTAATCTATTTTATTTTCATTCCTGGTCATGTTTTTGGGTTCAAATCCAAAAGAAATGGGCAAACAGTGAAAATGTCCTCTGTCAGTCTGTCATCAGGGTGGGTCCCACCTGACTGAATGGACCAAGTTCCTGGACCTCCAGCTGCATCACTGCTCCTGAACAAACTTTTCTGTCTGAGTACAGGTTGAAGAACTGCAGTCTGTCAAAGAAAAGCTGTGACGTTCTGATCTCAGCTCTGAAGAAAAACCTGTCCAATCTGACAGAACTGGACCTGAGCGGGAACAAGAACCTGCAGGATTCTGGAGTTCTTCATCTGTGTGGTTTTCTGGAGAGTCCAGACTGCAGACTACAGACTCTGAGGTCAGACTCCATGTTTCAGTTGTGTTCAGATCAATAAGATGACAAAGTTGTGTTGACACTAAACTGCAGACATGATGCACTTCCTCATCACTTCCTTTTCCTCCCTGCTTTGATCTGAATATTAGGTCTAAATGATCAGAAAATATGCAAATTTAGACACGCACATGAAACAGTCTTCAACTAGTCAGCCACACACTTACCTCTCCATCCCTCTCACTCATGGTGCAGGAACAATTCAACATATTAGGACAAAATAGCTCGGCATAACACAGTAAAACAGCTAAACAACTAAACACATTTGGTCAAAAACCCACACTTTAACCCAAATCCATCCAGACAGGCAAAGGGAATGGTATCCCACAATTTCTTGCACTGCCGATCTAACATCAGCACCAACCTAACACCTACTTAATTGAATTAATTTGAATCAAAGTAAAATAACTTTCTGATAACTATGTGTTATTTTTAAAATACATTTATCTTTACTGAAGCAAAAAATTAAGTTAGATCAAAGTAAAAATGTTTATCTTTACACCCATATGTGGTCTTATCACCCTCTCACGGTGGAAAAAGTATTATCTGAGCTTCTTCATCCACTAAATCATCTTCAAATGGACACGTCATGCTGCTTCACCTCTCTGAAAACAAACTAACCTTCAACTAAACCTGCTCCAGACCGGGTTTTGTTCAGAGCATGAGTTGCTATGGCAACTAGACATACTCTGAAACATACCTCCATTTCTGAAACCGAAAGCTGAGGTTATCTGCTTCCTTAGCCTCAAACTTACCGTGGGAGCTAGCATAACCTGCTTTTTGGAATACCCCCCGGTTCTTTATCCACCACTATAATGTCTGGTTGGTTCGCCATTACCATCCAATCAATCTGGATCTGGAAGTCCCACAGGATTTTTGCTCTCTCATTCTCTACCACCTTCGGAGGTGTTTCCCAATTTTCCTTTAGGGTTTCCAGTTCATATTCTGTTTCACTATATTATTTCAGCCACTTGATTGTGGCGCTCCATGTATGCTTTCCCTGCCAGCATCTTACACCCTGCAGTTATGTGCTGGAATGTTTCAGGCGCCTCTTTACACAGCCTACACCTTGGGTCTTGTCTGGTGTGGTGGACTTCTTGATATCAGCCATTTTCGTTGTTGTCTGGTGGTAGGGGTTTATCCTCCCATGAGGATCTGTCCTCCAGCACTGCATCCTCCGCTCTCCATTGCCTGAGACATTCACTGAGCACACTGTCAGTTGGGGCCTATAGCTTGATGTATGCATGGATCTTCTGCTTTGACTCTCGCCGAGGACAGTCGCATTTCTTCTCGCTCCTCCTGTGCCACCCCCCCCCCCCCCCAAGGCTTTCGTCCTGTCTGCCCTGGAGCTGCATTTTTATCCTTCTGCACTTCTGCCCCTTCGTACTCTGGATATGGATCTGATCAGCTGGTCTTTGAATTCGATCGACAAAGTTTTTTCAACATTAAGGAACGGGAGAGCGGACCCTTCCTGCCCAGACGGCACCCATGCGGCTGGATACACCAACGATCCATGGGGCAAGTGGAGGCTGGTGTGCCTGGCCCAGCTGTCTGTGGAAGACGTGGAGGATGTATACCTCTTTGGATTTCTGATGGTTGGATTCCTCCTTATTGGGATCGGAGGATTTCTAATCTATCGGGCGGTCTGGGAGCGAAAGACGGAGAGAGGCGATGCGTCCGAGCTCTGTGGAAGGATTCTTCGGGGAGGAGAGACTCAGAACGAGAAACTTTCACAAGTGGATCAAAAGCTCTGTGCTTGTCTTGCCCATTTAAGCAGGATGCTTGCGATGTTTGAACTTGTGCAAAAGATGGATACCAACTTGGAGCGCATTTCTGCCCGAATGGAAGCAAGACTGGTCTAAATTACCCGGTTTCGGATCAAATTTGCCTCGAATGGCAGGACCAGCCAAGGACACAGCCAGCAGAGTAAACAACCAGCTGGCGCCAGGAAAAATCTTATCTAATCGGACTCCCCCCTCTGAGCTGAGGACTCTTGTCCTTGGCTCCAACAAAACAAGATATTCGCCTCCAGAGTGTGAAGACCGCTGTTGTGTTGAAGGTTGATGCTGCTTCTCAGACCCCCCCACCCCCTCTTGACCTCGGTGCCCCCCCCCCGCCCCGCTGGGAACACTGCCTGGGACGCGCCGCTACGTGGCAGCGCTCGGAGTGCAGAGGGCCCCGCCCCCCAATACCTCCCTCATGTACTGTGTGTTGTCTGCATATGTGCTTCTGTGTTTTAAACGGTGTAGTTTTTTTCTTGTATCTACACATTGTAACATACAGTGTTGAGATACGACATTTTTTTGTCACCAATGACCCAGACCCTCCCCATTGGTAACCCATCTAAACCCATCCTAGTAAGGCGGCGCAGTCATTGCAGCGGCCTCAGTCAACTCTGAACTGTATATGTGTATTTGTTGTATGTCTGATCTTGTTCAGGTTGTGCTGGAACATAATTTCGTATGTCGGTGTAAAAGCTGTGCATATGACAATAAACTGCTTCTGATTCTGATTCTGATTCTGATCTTGGATGTTTAACCCTGGATAGGGGCTTCCACGCTCACTAGTCCTCGGCCTCCTCCCTTGCAGCTCTCATACAGTCTCAGGGTACCTGGATTAAGGATGGAACCCTCCATGTATGGTGGGTATGTATGTCTTTCACTGTGATGGTTACTGGATTCTGTTCATGAGGGTTACTATGTTATTTTCTCAAAGAAACCAACCATTTGCAATTGCTGTTATGTGTTGTCTCTTTCTCCAATATACTTCTCCAGTTCACTTTCCAGCCTTGGTGGGTCTGCTCTGCTGTTTTGACCCTGCCACTTTTGAAGGCTGAGTTGTGAACATTTTGTTTATTCGTCTGGCTTCAGGAAATTCCCATTGAGATTAAAAAGATCTTTTCCAAGGGAGTCCTGGCCAAGAGTTAGCACATTTCAATAAAAAAAAATACATATAAACAAACATCATTAAAATCACACAAGTCATAAAAAGCAGTTGCACATTATTGTTACAGTCTCTAATGCTTTAAGCTTGTTCTTAAAAACATTGAAAGATATCAGTTAGGGTTGGGCGATGTCCCTTAAATTGGCAGTTGACGATGTTTGCAGTAAAACATTGGGATGGACGATGATATCGTCGGGGGGGGGGGGTGTTAATTTTTTGTTACTATATAATTGGTTAGTTTACTTTATTACTTTATTTGTTTTATTTCCTAAATAATGACTGATCCGCAATTATCCAGTATAAACTGTGGGAAGTGACTTTAACAAAAAAAAAAAAAAATTGAAAAGAAGTAGTCCGCTCCCGCACTTAATTAGTCAAGTGGACTGGTGGAGCGCGGACTGACAGCTTTGTGTTTGAGGGGAAGGGGGGAGGCTTTGTTATATGTGTGCTATGTGTGGGAGACTCAGGACTGCGATCCGTCCCGCAGCTTTAGGTGACCGAGCTACCAAAGTTTGTGCCCAGACAGAGCTTGGACCGCCAGCACACACAGCGGCTTTGTTTGGGGGTGTGTGTGAGATTTTCAAAGCAGAAATGTCGCTCAGTCCTTGGTAAAACACTCAAACAATCACGTGGATTTGTGTTTCCAGTCATGCCCCGACAAAATAAAGTCTGATGTTATTCCCACATATTTACGTGCAGCCAAGATGCAGATTGCAGGAATTCCCGGATGGATTTTATGTTCATCCAAAGCTAATGTTGTTAGCCCGTGTTAGCATACTGCTAACCCTGGTTCCTTTCCGGCTCCGTTGTTCAACAGAAAAAGCACTGACCACAAGGATTAAAATTAATATGATGAGCAAACAGGCGCTTCATAATAGCCATAACATTAATAAAAGCACGTTCAGGACATCATCTTGTATATTACCGAGCTGACATTTCTATGTATATAGCTTCTTGGCGGAACTCATTTCCTCTTCCGGTATTTCAAACACTACTGCGCATGTGCAAATGATTTATTCCGCCCGAAAGTGTCACCCCATTTGAACGTTTGTTATAATCTGAAAAAGTTATTCTAGGCCCATGTACACAGTTGGATTCTAATTCGACCATTGATCCGATCAAGATATATTGCACATGTAATCACGGCTTATGAGGTCACAATGGTGTCTCTCCATCGTGATGTCAGCCACCCATCACGATGGACGATGGTATCGTACACAACCCTAATATCAGTTCAGTTAGTTTCTAGTCTTTCTTCAGCATATTACAAGCAAAAAGAGCAAAGTGGACAAAGACTTTTTTTCCCAGCTCGGTGGAGGCAAATGGAACAGAAAGCAACAACTGGTCTTTTGATCTTAAGGAGTAAAATTCCACACCTCTCCTTGTGTTTAAGGAACAAATGTAGGCAGGCAGTAAACCAAGCAATGTCCTGTTAACCCTTGTGCTATCTTAGATGACCCCACCCTTACATCGACGTGTCATCCCTACCATGACAAAGGTGGATAAAGGTGGAAAGATTTCATGTAATCCATGGACACCAGTGAAAATCACAAATCATTGAAGAAAAAAAGTTCAGCTCACTGTCTAGTGTGTCGACATGACCCAACTCCCAATGTTAAAGTGCCTAGGATTGCACAAGGGTTAATGAAAGTGTACCAATGCCCCTGCCTCCTAGTGGATCTAAAGTTGGTAATGGATCTCAGTGAAGCATGATACATGGTGTCAACCATTTGGAGACATGAAGACGAGGCATTCATATATAGAACATCACCATAATCCGGTACACATAAAACAGTTCCAGCAACAAGACACTTTTTTACTTCAAAGGAAAAACACAACTTATTACAGAAGAAAAAATCAGGTTTAAGTTTACGTTTTTTTTTTTTTTTTAGTTTTTCTATGTGAGGTTTAAAGATGAGGGAGTCATCAATCCAGACACCAAAGTACTTGTATTTGTGAACTACCTCTATGACATTTCCATCAAGGTTGACAGAATTGTAATTGTTTCAGGGACCTTTTTTGACTTTGAAAACAACATTAGCTTAGTCTTGTCTGCATTGAGAACAAATTTTAATTGAGCAAGTAAATGCTGGACAGAAAATGCTTTTCTGAGTTTTAATGGCCTAAGCAAGAGATGACCCATAACATTAAATAACTGTGTCATCAGCATAAAAATGCAGATTAGCATTAGAGACATTTTTACGCAAGTCATTGATGTACAAAATAAATAGAAGGGGGCCCAGAACTGAGCCTTGTGGCACCTCCTGTGGACAGTAACAATTTTAGAACAGAGACCTTCAATTTTAATGGATTGGATCCTGTTATTCAGGTAATTTGAGAACCAGGCAACTGCATGCTCTGATAATCCAAGGCTGAGTAATCTGCTTTTTGAAACAGCATGGTCAACTGTGTCAAAACCTTGTGACATTTTCATTCACCATCATGTTTTTGGTCAAATTCTAAGAGAAATTGCTAAACAGTGAAAATGTCATCTGTCAGTCCGTCATCAGGGCGGGTCCCACCTGACTGAATGGATCAAGTTCCTGGACCTCCAGCTCCATCACTGCTCCTGAACACACTTTTCTGTCTACATGCAGGTTGGAGGGCTGCAGTTTGTCAGAGATCAGCTGTGAAGTTCTGGGTTCAGCTCTGAAGAAAAACCCATCCAATCTGACAGAACTGGACCTGAGCGAGAACAACCTGCAGGATTCAGGAGTTCTTCATCTGTGTGGGTTTCTGGAGAGTCCAGACTGCAGACTGCATACTCTGAGGTCAGACTCCATGTTTTGTTGTGTTCAGATCAATATGATGACAAAGTTGTGTTGACCCACAGTGAGCAGAAATGTCCAGATTCTGATCTGCAGCAGCATCTTCCTGCAGCTGCTGGTTCTCTTCAAAGATCTGCAGAAGAACTTCTTCTTTTCTTCCTGCAGCTGCTTGTTCTCTTCAAAGATCTGCAGAGGAACTTCTTCTTCTCATCTTGCAGCAACAAGTTCTCTTCAAGGGATCAATGTCCAACATTTGCTGCTGACTCTTCCTCATCACTTCCCTCTTCTCTCTGCTTTGATCTGTTGGAGCTGAAAGTCTCTGCTTGAAGGGCTGCAGCAGAGAAGGACTGGAAGATCATCTCCTGAAAACTGGGAGGAAGACTTTCCAACATCATCCTGCTGAAATTCTCCCATGATTCAGTGCTGTTTGGAGAAGAGCTGAGCAGAAAGAGGAAGTGGACTATTTCTGCTGTCGCTGCAGAAACATCAGTTGGTTTGGATGCAGCCACAGGTTGATGTTTGACTTTCACACATCTGGACTTCTTTCCTGAACCAGCTGCATGTTGTCCTGAATGTTCCTGAATGTTCTTCTTCTCTACTTCTGCTGGACTCTTCTGATCTGCTGCTGTTGCTTCACATCTTTGGACTTTTTCTAAACTTTCTGATCTTCTTCAGCTCTGAACTCTTTAGAAGAAGTGATGGAGGAAAAACATGAACTTTGTCTTTAAACTCAACTCTTTGTTCTGGATTCAGGTTGAGGAGCTGCAGGTTGTCAAAGACCAGCTGTGCTGCTCTGGTCTCAGCTCTGAAGTCCAACCCGTCCCACTTGACAAAACTAAGCCTGATGTTCAACAAACTTCAGTCTTCAGATGTTCAGCAGCTCCAGGATCTGGTGGAGAGTCCAAACTCCAAACTGCAGACTATGTGGTCAGTAGACGGTTGGAGTCAGTCCAGCTGCTTCCAGATGTTTGGTCCTAAAGTTAGTCTGAGAGCAAAGATGCAGAGTTTCCTGTGAAGCTGCAGCTTCTCAGTGAAGCTCTGAGGAGAATGATGACAGGCTTCAGGACAACAGTCAGCCAATCAGAGCAGCAGAAGCTCCAACAGGTGAAGATGACAGGAAGCTGCTGCTCTGAACAGGACTGAAGCTCCTGCTGCTCTTTCTGCTGCTGTGCTGCATCACTAGCCGCGTTTACATGGGCAAAATATCTTGATCGGATCAATGGTCGGGTTAAAATTCACCCGTGCACATGGGCACAGAAAACCTTTTTCCGATTAGAACAAGCGTTCCCATGGGTCACACTTCTGGTCGGAATGAATCATTTGGGTATGCGCAGTAGTGTAAAAACACCCGTATGAGGAAGTAGGTCCCGTTGTAAACAAACCTTTGCTTGCTGTCACATATATTTACGCAGCAGCTCAGTAATATACGAGACAGTCTTCCAAAAAGGCTTTTATTAATGTTATGAATATTATGAAGTGCCTGATCGCTCATCATTTTATATTTAATCCATGTGGTCAGTGCTTTTTTTGAGGAAAAACGGATAACCCAGTGTTAGGAAAGGCTAACAACACGGGCTAACAACATTAGCCTTTTGATGGACACAAAATCCAGGACCATGCGGGAAACGCTGCAATCTGCAGCTTAACACGTAAATGTCTGTGAATAACCTCAGCCTTTATTTTGTCAGGGCACAACTGGAAACACAATTCCATGTGATTTTTTGAACAGTTTCTAAGGACTGAGCGACATTTCTACTCTGAAAAGTTCACACAAAGCCCCAAGCCGCTCCGCTGTGTGAGCTGGCAGCTCGTGCTCTGCTCGGTTCTCCTGAGTCCTGCAGCCGCTAACCCAGAGCGGCGGGTCGGCTCACAGTCCGAATTCTCACACATAACAAACTAACAAAACTCACACGTAACAAAGCACTCTCCCCTTAAAAACACATTAATAAATCCCGCTGCCCTGCTCAAAGAGGTTCACTCGCTCTACTGGCACCGGAGCCCGAACGCAGAGCTCGGGTGCCGGGTCCAGACCTCAGTGGGCACGCATCCCCCCCGCATCTCCCTCGTGAGGGGTGAAAGAGAGGGGAGAGCCAGTGGGGCGAGAGCGGAGCGGCGCTTTACGCGGGCCTCCTGGTCGGTCCCGTATGCGCTCAAAGCTTTCTCTCAGCGAAACACAGTCTATGAATGACCTAAACCAGAGCAGAAGTGACACACGATCGGATTGACCGTTTACATGTACCACGATCGGATAAAGGATCGGTATAACCCACCTATCTCGATCGGAAAGAAAGTTTGATCCGAACGAGTCTGACCGGGGCAGACTATTCCGAACGGCGCGTTTACATGACACATTTTCTTTCCGATCAGGCATTCTTTCCGATTACTTTTGCCCATGTAAACGCGGCTACTGACTGACAGACCAGGATCAGGAGACACTCCTTCATCTCTGTCTCTCTACTTTCTCTCTGCAGTTGGGATGGAAGCAGCCTGAGAGTCTAATGTTCTTCCTGGAGAAGCAGAGAGCAGCAGCAGTAGCTGGTCTGCAGAGATGTTGTGACTGGACGGTGTTCATGGGAGGTGGAGAGCAGAGAGATGGAGGAATCAGAGGAAGTGGAGATGAGTGTCAGAGCTGCAGCAGGAACTGATCTGAGATCAGTTATAGTGCTGCAGCTCCCCCGGTGGACTGATGCACTTCCTTTTCTCATTCTAACTTGGAGTGTTGGGAAGTCTTCTGGTTCTCTTATCTCTTGTGTTGCCATAGTAACTGATGTTATTCTTTTTTTTTAACTTGTTCTGTCCAACAGCTGAGCAAACAGATTAGAGCTGAAGGCCTTTTGTGTTGGACAGGTTTTACTCTCACAAAAAGAGGTTATAGAACTTCAAGAAACCAGAGTGTAGATTTGTATAAACCCCTTTTTGTTGTATTATTTTTTATGTATTTGTTACATTTAGTGTGTGTGGGGAGGTAGAGGGGAAGAATGTGAGGGTGGGGGGGGGGGGGGTGTGTGGAAGAGAGCAAAAGGAGGAGAGGTGAGAAAGTGGGGGATACAAGTACTGATTTGAATAAGTTATTATTTTAAGCTGTAACAATTATACCAGATCTGCTGAAAAGATAAATATTACATCAAAGGTGAAAATCTGACACGAAAATGAGCGGAAAATATCTGTCCATCAATACAGTGTAGGTTAGGAGGAGGGATGAATTAGACAGGGAGCAGTGTGGCAGTGTGCACGTGGGGGTGGAGATACATGCATGCTGCCGAAGTGAACCGTGTGATCATAAGGGCAACCAGATCCTCTCCAGCCTGACCAGCCAGACCAGGAGAGGGGAGGAAAGACCCCCAGGCCAGGAGCCCCCCAGGCGTCCGGACCCAGGAATCCCAGGAGGGGGGGGGGGGATTGCCGGGGATCGCCCACCCACCCAGCCAGGTGCAGAGAAGGCCCCCCTACAGCCCCCCCCCCAACGCCCAAAGGCATAAGCGAACCTGGTCTGGCCCCCAGGCCACAGGACAGGAGCGCTTAGCGGTACCAGGCGGCAGCCGTGGGGGCCGCCGGGCACCGGACACTGAGACATGGGCCAAGGACGAGGCCAGGGCCCCAAGAACCCATGAGCCGCCCACCACCCGACTGGCGCCCCGTCTCCATGAGCCAGCCCCGGCACCCAACCTGAACAACCCAGAGATCGCCGCGCACCCACAGCCACCCCCAATAACCCTACCCACTACAACCCTATTATCTGAGCCCCCCTCCCCAACCCCCTTAATGCCCTCCCCCCTCTGTGATGGGGAGGGAAGCCCCAGAGGTTCCCAGCGAGCCAGCCCCCAGGTCTGTCCCACCCATGCACTCAAGCACACATACTCACAATCTTCTGGTTACCCCCCACCCCCCGCCGCCACGCAGTAACCCCCTCCGGCCGACCAACCCCCCAGCGCCGCATGCCGAACATCACAACAGCCGACAGGATACCCACAAGCCTGGCCGCCCTGAGAGGAACAAGCGGGTGAAGACCGGCCGCCCCTCCCCGACCCCACCCATGTAGGTGTGGAGGTGTGGATGTGCTGTGTGTGTGCTGCAGGTAAAATTGGAGGTCTCCAGTGTGGGGGGCCCCACTGCTGCCAAGCCACAGAGCCCCCCCCCCACTCCGGGGTCCCTCTGTGAGTGATGCTTATTTGCTGTGTATGTGCTGCTAACATTCAGTGTGTGTGTCTAAGGTGGAAGTTAAAATTGTGGGGGGGGGGGGGACCAGTGAAAGATGAGCACGGATGTTTCACTGTGCCCCCCTCCACCAGACCCTCCCCACAAGGCCCTACATGAATCAGGGTGTCTAATATGCAAGTAAGAGCAGGATGGAGAGCGGGCGCCGACGCGACCCCAGAGAAAGTTACCCCCCAGTAAACCCCACCAGCATACCCCACCCATCCAGTTCCCGGAGCCCTGTGTGCAACATTTATTTGGGTGGGAGCGGGGAGGAGCAGGGGGATGGGCACAACCAGGGGAAGAAGGCTCCCCCGAGCGACCGGCCCCCCAGCCGGCCGCGGTTGAGGGGGAGCGGCCAGGCAGTCATGAGGCGGCAAGCCAGCCGCAGATAGAGGCCAGAGCCTCCTAGCGCTGAGAGACAGACAGCAAGGAAGGGGCCCGGTGCCAAAACAGGGGGGCAGGAGGTCCAGCCCCACCATTAGTGCCCTGACCTCCCTAAGGACTAGCACACCCCCCCCAGCCCCCCCCCCTAAAAAAATAATAATAATAAAAAATAAACAAATAACTGATGTCTGTGATTCTCTGTTCATGAAGCTGTGTTTGTGTACATTATTGCGACGTTGTCTCCTGCTTGTTATACTAGTTTTATTATTCTTTTTTGTTCAGTTTGAAAAAGTCTTTCCACTGAAAGAGTTCAGCCTCTATGCTCACATTTTTAATGTCATTTCATCATTTCCACTTTGATACACTTTGAAATGAGGGTTGAAACATCTAATGCTGAGTCAACAGTTTGAACCATTTTACTGCTGCACTAAACAAACAGTTCATGAATTGACTTTTCCTTTGGAATATTCTTGGACAATAATGATTGTCTGGAGATGAAACAGAAAAGACTCCGGAAACTTCGACATGTGCAAACTTTTTTACAAACTTATCTTTAAGATTCAGTTTTATTAACCCAATCTCTTTACCAAAATATATTTCCATAAAAAATGTGTTATTGTTGCCTTTTATAATTTCCTTCGGTGCATATTTCATTATTTTATTAAGTGATTTTTCCACAGTTTTCTGACTGAACTTCCTTTTTCTTTGGTGTTTTGTGGGTAAAACTCTGTTCTTTTTCATGCTGACAGCATTTTTAGCAGCAGTTTTAAAGAAGTTTCATCTAAATCCAGTTGAATCTCCTCATTTTCTAGAATGTGTGAAACTAGTAGAAACTTTCTGAGCATGAAGCCTGTTTTCTCCAGAGGACATGAATGAACAGAGTGGATCTTAGTGAGAATCACTTTGATGCAGCTGCTGCAACAACACCAACTGCATTGAAGCTGGAGGGAGAAGGGAGACACCTGCTGGCTGTTTGCAGAACTGCATCTTATTGTCAAAAGGCTTCAAACTGAAAGCTGTCTGTAAAATTCCTGTAGTCTGTTTGGATCTAATAAATGCTCTTTTGAATCAACTCTGTGTTTTCTATTGATTTTTGTCTTTATTCTATCTTTGATTCACAAACAGACTTGAATCTTTAGCCTTCCCCTTCATCCTTGGATGACTCTGCCGTTGTCGGACTAATCATGGATGACAATGACAGAGTATAGAGAACTGATTCAGAACTTTGTGGACTGGTGCCAGTGGAACTACCTCCAGATTAATGCAGGGAAAACCAAGGAGCTGGTGGTAGATTTTCGCAGGCACACACACTCTACATTTGCACCGTTGAACATCCAAGGAAGGGACATTGAGAGAGTAGATTCGTACAAGTACTTGGGTGTTCACCTCAACAATAAACTGGACTGGTCACACAATACAGAAGCACTGTACAAAAAAGGACAGAGCGGACTTTATCTGCTGAGGAGACTGAAGTCTTTTGGAGTGCATGGATCACTCCTAATGACTTCATCCAGGAGGCAACACCTCCCTCCATCAGTGCGTTGCCTCCACAACAGCTGCAGTCACACACACACACAAAAAAAAGGGGGGGGGGGGGGTTCGCCATGCTAAACGTTTGCCATTTGGACCAACAGGCATCTTCTAATGTGCTTTTATTACTGTCATGATTATTATTAAGGGTCTGCTCGCTCATTATTTTTTTAATCCATGTGGTCAGTGCTCAGGTCCGCGGAAGGCGGAAATGCTGCTGTGTTACGTAGTCCTCAGAACGTCTACATTTGATAGTTTCAGCATTCTTTAATGTAAATGCAAAAATCGGATACGGGTCTCTTTAAAAGATGATGTAACCGGGTCCTCAAAAAAATCGGATATAGTCAGAAAATCGGATATGGGCATCAAGACCTGCAGTGTAAGTGCAGCCTAAGATAGCACAAGGGTTAAATGTTCATCCTGTGCAATTTTTGGAAATGTATGTGTGTATATTGACTCTATAGTTTTTTCTTTTATATATTGCTCTCTGTACCTGTACTGCTGCCGCAACGAGGAAATTTCCCCATCATGGGACTAATAAAGGAATATCTTATCTTATCTTATCCTGTTCCAGCTGTTCTAATCTTCTAGATGGGGGTGGGCAGAACAGATTATGCTTCTCCCTCCTGATTCAGAGGGGAACAGTGGGCAGCAGCTGAAAGGAGGGAGTAATGGGAAAAATGGGAGAAATGGGAAAAGTTCTCTGCACGTTTCTCCTTTCCAAGAACAGAGGGACACGACTCCATGAACAGCAGAAGCTAAAGAGTTGGAAACCATGCCCAAAGCTGCAGCACCACCTGCAAAAAGAGGCTTCCTCTTCAGGCTCCGCCCCTCCACATCAAGAGCTGCAAGGAGAAGAAAGATCCGAGATTCTGCTGAGCTGCTATTGGAGCTTTTAGGGGGTCAGATCTTTAGGAACATTTGCTGTCAATGAAACCAGGAAGTAAAGTGTTTTTTCTCCAGGAAAGTAACCCTCAGGATTAAATGTGATTCCAAGTCTGAGATGAAACTAAAAACAGCTTTTTGTGGGCCCTAACTCAAATGGAACAATCCTCTTTAGCATCAATGTCTTCAGGTCCAGATTTTCCTTCCTGGACTTTCCATCCTAGAATGGAGCAAAAAAGGGATTTGCTTCGGAAGCTTCTTGTTGTCTTTTCTCAGATTGAGGACTGCTGGAGAAATTGGAGCAGCTTTTTGCTCAAGAAGGGGGTCTCCCCAACTCCATTAATAAATGGAGCTCCAGATTCCTGAGCTGTGCTGATCCAGATCCCATCCAGACGTCTGTCAGTCATGTGACACACATGGAGCTTTCACCACTCATCATGGAGGTCATGCTGCTTCATCTGATCTGATGACAGAAGAAAGGTGGGGGTTTTTTGGATCAGAGAGCAGAACTCTGATCAGAGCTGCTGTGCTGCCCTCCAGTGGCAAACATGAGATCTGCAGCACCTATTTCTTCATTTCTGTCTGATCAGCATAAAGAATGAGGACATTTGGTATGTTTAAAACCCTTGTTCTATTTTAGATGACCCCACCCTTACTTTGACATGTTCTCCCTACCATGACAAAGTTGGATAAAGGTGGAAACATTTCATGTAATAAATTGAACCAGTGAAGATCACAAATCATTGAAAAAAAAAAGGTTCAGCGCACTGTCTAGTGGGTCTATATGACCCAACTCCCAATGTTAAAGTACCTAGGATAGCACAAGGGTTAACACAGTTTCAAAATGAAAGATATACCAGATACATTGGTGGACAAAATTGTTGATACCCCTCAGTTAAAAAAAGAAAGTCCTCAATGCTCACTGAAATGACTTGAAACGTTCAAAAGTAACAATAAATGAAAGATTTATTGAAAATTAAATGATCAAAATCAGCCATTACTTTTGAGTTGTTGATTAACAGAATTATTTAAAAAACAAAAAAAACTAATGAACTAGGGCTGGACAAAAATGATGGCACCTCCATAAAAGACTGATAACTAATTGTCCAGGGGGTTATGATGAACTCAGGTATGTCCTTTAATTAACATCACAGCTGTTTTCAAACCCATAAATCAGTCAGTCTGCCTATTTAAAGGGAGACAAATACTCACAATGCTGTTTGGTGAAAAGGTGTGGACCACAGTGAACATGGACAGCAGAAAGCAAAGGAGAGAATTGTCCCAGGACATTAGAAACAAAATTATAGACAAACATGGTAAAGGTAAAGGATATAAAACCATCACTAAGCAGCTTGAAGTTCCTATGATGACAGTGGCACATATTATTCAGAAGTTTAAGACCCACGGGACAGTAACCAACCTCACTGGACGTGGAAGGAAGAGAAGAATTGATGACATGTTGAGGAGGCTCAGTTCTGTTTTGGGGCTGCTTTGCTGCATCTGCCACAGGGTGACTCCAAGTTGTGCGAGGTCAAATGAAATCTCCAGATGATCAAGGCATTCTGGGTAGAAATGTGCTGCCTAGTGTCAGAAAGCTTGGTCTCAGTGGCAGGTCATGGGTCTTCCAACAGGACAACGATCCAAAACACTACGGCCAAAAACCCCCAAGAATGGCTCAGAGAAAAGCGTTGGACTATTCTGAAGTGGATTCTATGAGCCCAGATCTGAATCCCATTGAACATCTGTGGAAGGAGCTGAAACATGCTATTTGGAGAAGACACCATCAAAGCTGAGACAACTGGAGCAGTTTGCTCATGAGGAGGGGGCCAAAATATCTGTGGACAGGTGCAGAAGGCTCATTGACAAATACAGAAACTGTTTTATTGCAGTGATTGCCTCAAAAGGTTGTGCAACAAAATATTAAGTTATGGGTACCATCATTTTTGTCCAGCCCTATTTCATTAGTTTGTTTTTTAAATAGTTCTGTTCATAAACAACTCAAAAGTAATAGCTGATTTTGATGATTTAATTTTCAATACATTTTAATTTATTATTACTTTTGAACGTTTCAAGTCATTTCAGTGAGCATTGTGGACTTTCTTTCTTTAACTGAGGGGTACCAACAATTTTGTCCACCACTGTACATGTTGGAAGAAGTGGATTGGATCAAAACAAACCAAATCTAATCTGGTTTAGCTTGAAGAATCAAAGGCCAGATTTACACTGCATGGTTCAAGTGAACCAATTCCGATTTTTTTCCTCTCATGTGGCACAGATCGGATATGACCGGTGAACATGTGAGAAGGAAAAAAACGCATGGATTCCGATTTTCTCAGATCGGATACAGCACATGTGTCAAACTCAAGGCCCGGGGGCCAAATGTGGCCCGCCATGTCATTTTATGTGGCCCGCGAGATCATAAAAGTTTTTAATTTCCTAAAATAAAAAATAAAAATTGTTGTGTATTTATTCATATGTAGGGGGTATTGGACTTAAAATATCCGATTGGGCAACTATACATTAGGACTTAAACATTGTCTATATAAACTAACCTGACAAAATCAAATGTAAAAGGATTTATGCTAGAGTAACAAGCAAAAATATGTTTTCTATGCAACTGTAATTGCCACTTTAAAAAGTTATAATAAGTAAATAAATGAGTAATTTAACATTAAGGAGTAGTTACATTTATTTTTCATTACATTTAGTTACATGTATAAGTTACATCTGGCCCTTTGAGGACAGCCGCTTTGCTGATGTGGCCCTCTGTGAAAATGTGTTTGACACCCATGGGATACAGGCTTCACTCATATGTGGAAATAAATTAGATACGAATCGGATACGTGCATTTGCGTGTGCCATGTAAGCAGACAAATTGGATATTCCCCAGTAAATGCGAGTTGTACATCAGTGACGTCAACACAGGACACCGCCAACTGAGATCACGTCTTATTAAGGTGCTTTTGTGCGCTGACGTTACTGTTGGAGGACAGCTGGAACCCCATCATGTTAC
Organism: Oryzias curvinotus; assembly: GCA_023969325.1. Classification (NCBI taxonomy): domain Eukaryota; kingdom Metazoa; phylum Chordata; class Actinopteri; order Beloniformes; family Adrianichthyidae; genus Oryzias; species Oryzias curvinotus. Next base: position 15,321,388 of record CM043707.1, on the reverse strand, counting down.
CTTTCAGCCTCAGGCTTCAGACCGTAGTCAGAAACCGCTGTTATTTCCGGTCCTGGTCGGGACGCAAACGGTAACTAATGGAGCGGGAAACTGTTACTCTGAAACAGGCTAGAAGCCGTTTCTTTCTTTTCTTGGACCAAACTGTTACTGTTATGTTCCCACTTGAACACGCAGATAAACCACTGAAGACCAGGACCACTAGGAACGTTTTTGAGCTTTTAATTTCTTCTCCAGATGGTGAAAACGGAAAACAAATGTACAAGATTCTCTCTAAAAAAATGATGTATAAATAACACAAAATAACTTGTATTTAAGCTTTAAACTAGGGATGGCCCGTTTGACACTGGCGCTTTGGCACAGTGCTTCAGGGCGTGTGTCAACTAGCGCAAATCACGTAGTTGATGACGCGCCAAATGCTTCGTTTGGTCGAACCACGGTTCAGTTGTCACTTTTTGGGCGCGCTATTCTCTAGAAATGCAAATGAATCCCAAACGTTTCCCGACCAGTTTTATTGTTTCCCCTGTATCAGAATCAGCATCAGTTCACTGCACTTTACCATGACTCCTGGTAAAAACGTACTGTGGCTCAGGATCATTTCTACTCGATTTCTCCTAATAAAACAATGCATTATGAATTTTTTTTTTCTTCATGTGATGTGTGTTTTGCTGTCAAGCACTTCTCACAGAAAACGTCACATGTTGTGTTGTTTTACATTGTTCTTTTAAATAATCATTAACAACATTGTTTTGTTTTAGATTTTTTTAATCATCATTTCCACATTGAAGTGTTACAAGGTATTGAAGCATGTGATATACGTCTAGTCCACCACCAGATGCCGCTGTTCTTTGTGGTTTCAAAGCACCGAATTGGGGTTTCATGGACAATTACATGAACCCCAATGGAAGCTTCATGGGGCATCTATTCCCATCCCTACTTTAAACTAAGCATACTATACAAATAATACCAAAATATGTTTCCCTGAGTGTATATGAACAAACATAAAAAACTTACGGCATTGCCTGGCCTGAGCTTTGGTGTGGATGGTGACAGATATCTCTGACCTCATGCTGGATTTCGCCAGCTCTGATTACATGAGGCCAGAAACCGGAAGGTACCCGGCAAACCTGAAGTTGCGCGGGAACCCGGAAGTTGTTTTTTTCGGTCAATTTACTCTTTTTTTTTTTTTTTACGTTTGACATTTTAAACATTTTAATTCCCCCCTATTAACATTTAACGCATTCATTTATTCATTTTCTGGAGCGGTTTAGCTCATGCTGGTTTGCGGCGCCTTCCGTCCGTGACACCAGGGTTTGAATTCGGGTTGCTCCCTGTTCCCTTCTCTACCTCTGTGCCGCTTCCGAGCCCGGTTGCTTTGAGAGGGTTGCGTCAGGAAGGGCATCCGGCGTAAAACATTGCCAAACTTACCATGCGACTTGTTCGCTGAGAACAGAGTCGGATCAGGCTGCTCTTAAGAAGGATAGTTTCAGGTGGACACTCATGGATAAGGACCTGAGAGCGAGGCGAGGAAACAATGTAAGTACGAAGTTTAAGTTGAAGACAAGACAAAACTTGGCGAGCAGACTAAGCACCATTTAAGGCAACGAACTGGCGATGAATGCTGGAACTGGATCTCCTATGAAGGCAGGTAGTAGATGAGGTGAGTGTCCACAGCTGGTTCCAATCAGGAGAACAAAGCAGAGAGGGGAGGGGGAGGAGAGACTGCCAGAGGCACCATGCCAAATCATGACACATTACCTCGGTTTATTAATGTGGTTTAATTCAGCCACCAGCATCATGTCTCCCCCTGAGCACTTCACAGCAGGACTGTCTGTCTTCTGCGTAAAACAAGGTATGTGTGTGTGTATGGGGGGGGGGGGGGGGGGTCCCATTCAAGATCATGATTGGCAAGGGACTCAAGTGGGCGGGGCTATGCTCCAAGATGTGTGCAGCGCACCGCAAGGATGAAATACACAGGAAGTGTGCAGGTGCTTACAGATCTGCAGTGTTTGAATGACAAGTCTATGCAAATGCGCATAGACGAGAATTTTGGATTTCTGTGTACATACATTTGTACGGTCAAATTGGGCGTTCATTGATCGTGTGCTAAAAGTTCAACCGGTTGAACAATTTTCACTCTGAATCACAGCAACGCAGCACTGTGACCAATAAAAGACTTGGATTTTATAGTGATGTGTGGGCAGTGTCTTTTTTAAAACAAAGAAGTACTAGCATGATCACGCAGGAGAAATTAATATTTGCGGTTTGTGACCAGCTGGATAAATATGGCCCCAAGATGGAAATTTAAAGGAACATAACTGTGAAAAACAAAACTTATGGAGCAAGATTTGAGGGATTTGCACCACTTTGCCTTTGCACACAGAGCATCTACCTATTGTAGGTAGTGGACGAGCGTCAGTTGACAGTAAAAACAGAAAAGAAGAATATTCCTCACTGAAGGTACATATGTGTCTGATGTGAACACAACCAGCTGGATGAAACCGCGTACTGCACATTCTTGAACGCACCATTGATCGGTGTGAATGCAGCATCAGTGTCACTTCATTATTGTTAAATATTCTTGTTGAAAGTTTTGTATTTAAAATATTTTCCCTCTTTTGATGTGATTGAAACTACTTTGATTATTATAATTTTTAGGGATGCACGATAATGACTTTTTACAACCGATACCCGATATTTTCCTGCCTCTTGTAGCCGATATCAATATTCAACTGATATTATTTTTTTTAAATACTTACGAAAAAATATTAGTAAGTGCAAAGTAACAGCGAACGGCTCTTATGTATCCAAAGAATTTGCAGAACTAGTTTTTCCTGCAAATAAATTGAACAATAGATTGTACAAACACTTTATTTGCCTTTTCAGTCTGCCATATATCTGTGAACAGAGAAAGTGCATTTCAATGGTCAGAACAAATACTAAGACTTTAACTAAAAAAAACAATGTAACAGGAACAATTTCAATGCATATAATGCCCAGTATAATAACGTGGAAAAGCAATAGTTTAATCCTAAAGTGCAAAAATTATTTCTTATGTTTTTGAAAAGTTTATTTTCATGAGCAACCACTTATTTTGCACATTCAGTTAAAAACTTTATTGTTATTATTTTGCTCTTCAGTTTCAAACAAAGCACTCAAGTATTTTACAAACCAGAATGACAAAGAGAAAGAATTCACCACAATTATTTTTTCTTTTTTTGTTTCTAACTGTGGTTGGATCAATGGGAGATTTTTCTTGACAACAAGTAGCATCTCTGCTTTCTGGCAGGTTAGCTGTGGATTTTTTCATCCAGCATATTTGCAGCAGAAGAAACCAAATGCCCACTATGAACGCTAGTCCAATTTTGTTTAATTTTGTTACACTTGTCAAACACTTCGGCAATAGTCACCTGCCCAGTCGCTTTCTTTCTTTCTTTCTTTTTTTCAGAATGAGCACTAGCGCTAGCGCTATTGTTACGGCTGTGGCCGTATTTGGTTTTATTTGGTTTTGTTTGGTTCTGTTTGTTCTGTGTTTTGTGTATTTTCGTATCAGAGTGGGACTTGTGTGTTTTTTGTGCATCTTTGTGTGTCTGGTTTTGTCTGATTATTTTCAGGTGTGCTGGCAAGGGTGTGGCCTCAATTTGGACAAGCTGGTGGAGGCAGCCTTTAAAGCCACCACTTGGACCTCCAGCCGGTGAGAAGGGAGCTTTACTGCAACAGTCTCCACTGCAGCTTGGCCCTCTTCTCCATTTTGTTTTGTTCTCCATTTTGTTTTGTAATTCGCCACCTGTTTAGTTTGCGTTGCACTTTGTTTTGTACTTTGTAGTCCTTCGTAGTCCTTCGTAGTTTTTCTGTGTGCCCACTCTGTTTAGTCCTTTGGTTTATAGTTTTGTTTAAGTGAAGCTGTAGGGGTGAACTGCCATTTTCTTTAGTACTTGTTTTCTCCTGTTTCTGTTAGGTTAGGGAGGTAAGTGTTTGTCTATGTTTTCCCTTTTCCTTTGTACAGGTAAGAAAACATGTTTCAGTTAGTTGGGGTTTTGTTTGTTATTTTGGCCTGGGTTCACCCTGAAGCCTTTTGCTTCACTTTTAGTTATTGCTGGTTGTTGTTTCTTTGTAAATAAATCTGGTTATTTTATGGAGACATTTGTTTGGTGTTTTTGTTACAGTCAAATTTAGTTGCCAAAATCTTTACTTTTTTTATGTTATGCCGCCTCGGTGCCCCTAGACCCAGAAGGGGGCGTAACAGCTATCAATCACAATAACGACAGCTTCATATTCTTTCCACACATTGCGGTGGTGAATTTTTAAATGGCTTGTGAGATTTGTTGTGCTAAAGCTTGGCCTTTTTTTTTCCTCCTCGTGACACTTCTGTCGAACACGTTTTGCAGACAGCGAGTGAGTCGTTGGTCTCAGACACGGTAAAGCAACGCCACACGAGTGAGAGCTGCGCCATGCTGCAGACAAAGGTCTCTAGCGCAGGCGCTCAGAGGTGACGTCACTTACATAGTACAGAAGCTTCCAGGATGGGGGGTGAGCAGACACCTTGCTGGCACAAGTAAATGCACGCTGTGTCTGAATTCCTTCACTACTCACTACATAGTGCACTATATGGTGCGTTCGCTATTTTGTAAGTCTAGATCTACAATTACAAAATCCAGTGCCCTAGAAATTACCCAGAAATCTCTGCGAAAACCAGTGTGCATCGATGCTCACTTGATCGGTGAATATAGACCACAATGCATTGTGTCTAAACATTAATTCAAAATATATATATATAATAAAAAATGTATTTAAATAGATTTTTTTTAAACCTTTAATGTTTTTTTCTTCATAACACAGTATATCAATTAAATTTTAACTTTGTGAATTTCATTATGTCGTATTCGCCATTTTATAAAAAAAATAGTAGTGCGCGAGGTGTCTGAATTGCGTTTAAAATCCAGGGCACTGGATAGTCCCACACTACATAGCTTTTTAGTAGTTAGGGGTTAGGGTGGGAATTCAGATATAGCCAAAGAGTAGTGAGTGAGGAAGCGTTTAAGCCAGGGGTCTCAAACTCAAATTGCCTGGGGGCCACGGAAGGCAGGGTCTAGCTGAGGGAGGGCCGCAACTTCAAGACACACACAGGCGACTTGTGAGTGTCTGAGAGCCAATACATTTGTATGGAACATGTACTATACTATTAACTATACTCTATTATTAACTGTTTTCTGTACAAAATGTACTCATAAAACTCAAATGAAATACGTAAATAAAAAAGGAAATAAATGAGTAATACATTTCTGTTCATTTAGTCTTCTATATTTCTAATTTAAATGTCCCGAGTTTGAGACCCCTGGTTTAAGCTTTTAGTTATCAGTCCATTTTATCAGCAAATTTTTTTTCTCATCGGAATGTCCGTCAAAATGTCCATTATAGGCCGATGATTATCTGTAACCGATATTATTGTGCAACCCTAATAATTTTATTGTTAGAACTATATCAGAACACTAGAAGTGTCACTCTCATTAAATTTGTGCATTTTAATGCTATGTGATGTTTGGGGGCAGTTAAGGAAAAACATTACATTTATGACTGTATTTGAACTGGACAAGTAACTGGAGTTGTTTCTTTCCTGAGTAATTACTTTTAAGATGCAGTAACTGAGTTACTAACTCAATTACTTTTTGGGCAATGTAACTCATAACTATACCGAATTACTTTTTCAAAGTAAGATTCCCAACACTCCATGCGCACTATATAAAATGTGTTTTGAGCTTTAAATAAAGTGAATATATAAACCAGGGGTGCTCATTACGTCAACTGTGATCGACCGGTTGATCGCTAAGGGGATGTGGGTAGATCGTAGGCCATCAAAAACAAATAAACAAAAAAAATATATATGCTTAAAAATAATGAGTTTGCGAATACTCATCCTCCCTGGTGAAGGCCACTCCAGGCCGCAGGAGTGTTTATTGAGTGCAGGCCAGCCAGCGTGCCCCCTCGACGGGAAGCTTGAGCAGTTCTTTTTACATGGAAATAAAATTAATTTGAATTTGAATTTATGCAAACATGGAGACAAATTACACCCCCTTGTATTTTACACCATAAAAAATTCCTTGAGCTCAATCTTTACCACAGTGCGTACAGGTAGTTTGTGCTGCATCGATGGCCGTGAACTCCTCGGAGGATGTAATATTATTTCATCCATTACAACTTTAAGTCCCTCATGCATTTGACGTTTTACCCCTACAAGGCAAAATAAACTTGCTTTCACCCATTAGCAGACTTTATCATAAGAAGCATAAAGCAGAAGAAGGTGTCCAATGCAAATTTACTGCCATCTGACTCTTTATCTCCACAGGAAAGCTCACCAGTGAAACCAGGCAACTGGGTGTTCATCAAAGTCCTAAAGAGGAAGAACTGGGCCAGACCACGGGGGGAAGGACCCTACCAAGTCCTTCAAACCACACCAACAGCTGTAAAGATGTTAGGGATTACGTAATTATCATATGCTTACACGCAGTTATCACCGGAAAATGATTGTGTCTCAGTTTTTGTCTTACAGCAAGAAATCACTGACGTGCGTGGTGCTGACTATACAAGAAATAATGTTCCTGTACTGCTTGATTAAATGACCCACTTTTATGTTATCAACCCCGGCCAGCAATAAAACCAGACTGGATACACTGGGAAGGGAGAACTCCTTTTGCAGACGTCTAACAAAAATTCTCATTTCCTGTGTGGTTCCCGTCTTTGTTGAGGAAAAGTCATAACCCTGACAATTATTTCATGTTTGTATATTTATGGTCTCAGCATCCATTGACATCCAGCTCTGCAAACCCTGTTGAAGGACAATGCAGTGCACAGTAAAGCCAAAATTCTCTCAGCAGGCCACCCTGCAGATGTTCCAATCAACAACCAGAAAAGTTCCAACCTCGGCTTCAGTTGCAGCGCTCCATCTATCTCAGGGGCGGGCAGTTACTTAACCCACATTGGGTTCTAAAATTGGATAGAAGGGCCAGATCACGGGCAGATGCGTGGAGTGAGAAATAAATAACATGGAATCTGAATAAAAACATTTGGATTGAAAATTATATTCTAACACAGAATATTTTAGAGTTTCTAGTTTAAAACTTTTGTTCCCATTTTAGATCTCTTTTTTTTATTGAGAAGACCTTTGGTAACTTCAAAGAGTTGTAAAGTGCTATATGAATAAAGTTTCATTCATTCATGATCCTTTTAATAAAATAAATAACATTATTTATTAAATAACACAATGACCAAATAACACTCTATATGATTTTCTAAGACAAAAATTCCGGAAAAATATACTGATACATTTTAAATAAATAAATAGTGGATCCTCTCCCGTCTTCGTCCCACTGAGACTTTGAGGGCTGCAGCTTATCACACTTCTCTATGTTGTCTGCTGCAGCTACGCATATATCTACGTTACCTTTTCACCAGAACAGAGTTCCCTCATTTTTTAGAGTTACGTTCTAAAAATAATACGTGATCAATGAAATCCACGGAGTCTGATTACAGATGTTTATGGCAGTAAAACTCCTCACTACCCACTTTCTACACTTTTCTCACACAGACATGAACATTTTCACCCTTTTCTCTCTTGTTTAAATTCTCAAACCTTCATAGAAATCAGGTCCAGGATCTTAGAATGAAAACAAAGATCTGATCGCAATCAAAGATTTCTGTTCTGAGGAGAAAACAGGACCTACTGGCTGCTCCACGCGAGTGAACCTTGTCTGTGAGCACAGCAGCCGGACTTATAGCGAGAGGGGGGGCTTTGTCTCTGGGTGAGCTGCCAGACTCAGAAAAACTGTGTCTCCCGGTAGAACTGTGTCTGCGAGCAGAGCTCAGACTGCCAGCTCACACACCGGCTTTGGGGCAGAAATGCCGCTCAGTCCTTAGAAACCGTTCAATCAACATGGATTTGTGTTTCCAATTGTGTATATATAAATAAAGGCTGATTTTATTCCCACATATTTACATGCAGCCCAGATGCAGATTGCAGCATTTCCCACGTGGATTTTATGTTCATCCAAGGCTAAATGTTTAAAGCATGTTAGTCTTCTCCTTATCCTTGTTCCGGCTCCGTTCCACCACAAAAAAAAGCACTGACCACATGGATTAAAAATAAAATGATGAGCGAACAGGCGCTTCATAATGACCATAAAAATAATAAAAGCTTGTTTAGTAGATTATCTTGTATATTACCAAGCTGCCAGATAGGTATGTATGTGGCAGCTCGTTATTTTAGAGAGTACTGTGTATGTGCAAATGATTTATTCCAAGCTAAAGTGTGGCGCATGTAAACGTTTGTTATAATCGGAAAAAGTATTTCTGGGCCCATGTACACGGTTGAATTCTAATCTGATCTATGTGTCATGGTGCCTCTGCCTGTCTCCTCCCCCTCCCCTCTCTGCTTGGCCTCATGCACCTCAGCTGCGTCCACTCAACTCATCAGCCTGCCAGACCTTCACAAGGAGCTCCACAACCAGAATTCAACGCCAGTTCATTGCCTCTAATGGTGCTTAGTCTGGTCACCTCACAGTCCCTTGTTATGTACCTCTCGCCTTTGTCTTACGTACACCTTGTCCTGTCTCCAGGATTCTTATGCCCACGAGTGGACGCCCAAATCTGGACTCGCCGAGCAGAAGGCCATCTGGAATTACCTACCTCACTGGGAAGCCTCGCCGAACGCCAAGCCGCCTCACGAGCCTTAGCCGGACCTCCAGCCACGTCTCGAGCCATCGCGGATCCTCAGGCCTCGCCCCGGACCCACGGACCCTCTCCAGCCACGCCGCCTCCCTGCCGCACCGGAACATCCCCATCAGTGGAGCAAAATAAAACCCTTACTTATTCGAACTCCCCTTCTGTCGTCCTTCTGGGTTTCAGCATCTGGGTCTGCCTAGCCTAGCTAGCTATGACGCTATGATCCGATCATGGTATTTTGCACATGTAACCATGGCTACTGATACTGCTTTCTGCCCTTTTTCCTCTATGCACCATTTCCTGAGGCTGCGATCCCCTACACCCTTTTCAGCAGCACCTCTGTTTCCAGTGAATGGTGTACAACCCTCGACAAGAAATTGACACCCTTCCAAGTTCCACAGTCTCTGCCTGTCCTGCAGCTTCCCAGCAAATCACTACACTCTGCACTCCTTGAGAATCGGTGCGGCACCGACAGCTGCACTCCACGTACCAATTTCTACACTGAAAGCGAAGGGGCGGTAGTCCTCCTCCGCGTTCGAAAGATATGACACACAAATCAACAGACATATTATTAGCACAAAGGAAAATAAGTTCTAGCATTATGGATGTTTGAATATTTATATTATGCCAGGTGGAAGCCTTGAATATATGGATGTTACTTAAGCTTGTGTCATTCTTAAAGGTCTTTTATCATGGCAGTTCTATTATATAGTTTTCCCTTGGCGCCGTCTCAGGCGGGATTGGCTCTACGTTCAATTAGGCCTGGCACACATAACAGTTCCAGTAGATAGTATGTTCCCTTGGTGGCGCTGTACTCGTATGGGAGCGTCTCTACACTCAATGGTTCCGGGTCACACACAGCAGTTCTACTGGGTAACTCTTTCAAATATGGGATGGCTCCGAAATGCTTGCAGCTTCAAAACACACTGCATCAGACTTTAACGCACATTATTACTAATCTTAACAGTGTCGCATTCTCATCAAACTCATGTTGATCTTCGTTTGATCTTTGGGGGGGTAGTTTTTTTTTTTATAGAAATCTTGTTTTATTGTGTCTGAACAGATTCTTATGCCAAACTGAAAGAAAATGTGGAAAATAAAGCTTTCTCTACTGCATGAGTTGTCTGACTGAAATGAAAGACCCTGGGAGAATTTCAGACAGACAGCTCAGCAGTGCAATTACCTGTTTACACCTCCCCGCGGGCAGTTCGGCCCAGTTAATTCACCTGTTCTGCGTCCTACTTAAGAACCAGGTGTGCGCCCTACACCCTCTTCATCCATTTCCACGAGCGCTGTGTTTGTCACCCCACCCTCCTTCCTGACTTCCACCTGTGAGCTCTATTAGGGGTATTACCTTATGTTGCCTCTCATGCCCCAGGGTCAGAACTCCTGCCACCACCTGTTAATATGAATAGAATTTAAAATGTTGCAAACTCAAATGCTTAAGAACTTTAGTAAAAGGACTCAAATGATTAAAAGCTTTAGTAAAAAAGGTCCACATGTCAAGATCATTCACCAAGGCCAAAACAGGAAGCCAGCATCTAGTTGGAACTCCCACAGCTGCTATTTATCAGCCTCATGAGCCAATCACAGCTCAACAGACAGGTGCTGGCCATGAATATTCATCTATGGAACACCATGAGGGACAAACTACCACCCACAGCCCTGTCTGTCACATGAAGGTATCTGTAAATCCAACTATATGAATGCCTATGACATGAATAACAGGATGATAGCATGTAGCCTAATATAAATAGCCGTCGAATGTAAAGCAACTGACAGCTAAAGAGTATGTTAATAAAAGACAAGTCCTGAATATTATTCCTATTCGACCCCAAATAACAATATCAGCTGGCTGTCTATGATCGGCCAGCCAGTTGCCCGAATGCCGGCGTGACAAGCAAAGAGCTCTGCGGCGGAGCTAGTAGTAGCCTAGCAGGAGCTATCATATGACAAAGCAGCCAAGGTATCATAAATCTTATATTTTTCTTATACGTATTCATTGAGACAGTAATAAAATGATCATTCCAGAACCGGAGCTGAAATCTCTCTGAAAGAAGGCGCTGTTACATTTTGGAGAACGGAGAATTCCCCGTGTGTAAAAGAGCTGCTCTCAATCTGCTGTCCACGTTCTCCTCAATATGTGTCCTCCAGTCCCTGTTTATTACCTTGAAACACGTGAAATCAAGGCATCGGTCCATTCTGACTGACACTCATGTAAAGGAAGTGATCAGAGAGGCTGCCGGGGGTTAGCCCCGCCTTCAGCCCCTAAGACTCATGGGAAGGGGGGAATCTCAATTGTAAAACCATAAGTCAGGGACCTGTTTGGAGAAGTGAGTTGAATGCCGTTTAGCTAGCTGTATGCGTGTGTTCAAGTTAATGGGCTCTTAATGTGCACAGGGGAAGGGAATAACGCAGCAAGTTTAATGGTAATTCAGCTGATTGCTACTCTGAAGTAGTAACTTAACTGTTGCAATGTAGTAACATTTAATATATTATTTGCTTTTGATGCAAAAAGTCAGTTGTGGTCCCGAGGGACACTATTTCTTGCAATGGAGGCGCACAAAGCAAGAGACGGAGGAATCAAGGTTAAAATATAATTTATTTGCAAAATCCTAAAACCATTTAAAATGAAGAAGTTAAAAGGATGGGCACCACAGACACCTGTTCACTGGGCTGAGGACTTTTTTTTTTTTACTAGGCGAGGTGGAGGCTCCCAAATAAAATGTCAACTTATGAGATTTAAAAAAAAAAAAAAAAAAAAAAAAAACCACCCCACTCACGTGATAAAAACACTCACACGCTGAACCCTTCACCCGAAAACACGCCACTCCAAACCTGGAAGGCCTCCCCCTTACACCCAGGACTGACGCCTGGGTCCTCAGTGCTGGTGACAAAACAAGGTCAATCAACAGTTGGGGACAATAATTAAATAGTTAGTCTAAAAACAAACTAATAACGGGTCTCAGCAGTTCGGTGACCCAGAACCAACCCTAACAATACAAGATTAAAATAAAACACCAGTTGGCTACTCAGGCGGGGGTTAGCCGTTCCCTCAGATGCTGCACAGTGCAGTGAGTGACGCTCGTCTTTTGCTAGGGGTAGATGAGGGGAGTCAAGGCCCCAAAATGTCCCCATCGCCTCCCTGGTGAATTTCCGTCGGCAAGCACTCCAGACAAACCCTCCTTGAAGTCCAAACTGGGTCCTTTCCCACGCAGGATCAATAAAAGGTTCTGATAAAATCAGTATAGAAGCCACGTATACAAACAGCATAAAAAAAAAAAAACAGCAGCTGTTCCACTCTTGGGAGCATTAGAAAGTCCCTGTTAGAACAGAGAAAAAAATAAAAATTAACGCTTAAAATTATCAGCTTTAGGCAAACGCAAAGCTTGTTGAGCGACGCCAGCTTACCAAGGCTCCTTCTGTTCAGCATCTGGTAAACAAAAAGCGCTAAGCCGGGCTATCCGCAGAGCTGCAAGAGCTCACCCTTTGGCCGCGAGTATCCGGCGCTGAAACCAGCATAAAATCATGAAAGCCGACCACACACTGTCAACAGGCTACCACCGCTACCTTACCTGTGAGGCTAAACCGGATGTATACAATTGGAAGTGGGCGGTCCCAGTGGCCAAATGCTGCACATCCTGCCAGTGACCGCCTAAGGTTTTTTATAGTGCCCCAAGAGGCCACCGCCCGTAATTACTCTCCGAGCCACACCTGAGCCAATTGATCCTACCACACAGTCATTCAATTTTATTTAAAAACATGTAAAGGCAAGAAATTCTAATGAAGTTAAAATTAATTTAAGTTGCACACAACTAAAATGTAATGTATTTAATGTGTTTATTGTGAATATGAATCACTCAGACACCAGAAGGATGCTCTGTCCAGATGTTTGTGTATTTGTTGGTGTAAGGGTCATTGAAAGAGGAATGTTGAGTTGCAAAGAATTACCAGTTAAATACTGTTGGATAAATGGTGAAAACATTCTGTTTCTATCATCGTAAATCTGACTTCAGAGGAGTCAGTGCCTCACCAGCATCAACCTCACTACACGTCACTGAGTGGTTGTGTGTGTCAGAGAGAGTCAGAGAAAAGAGGGAAATAGAGAGAGTGTGTGTGTATGAGATGAGAGAGAGGTGCCTGTGTGTGTGGAGGGGGTCTCTGACCTCCAGGATAGTCTCTGTGTTAACTCTGGTTTAGCTGCATTTAATGTGTGTATTGAGGGTGGATACTTTTCTTGAAATAAACACAAGTACAATACTTGCTGTTCTGGTGTAGGGAGAGTAGTGTGTTATGGAAAATAATATGGCTTTAATTGTGTGTTTGTGTGTGCACGTCTTGACAGGTCAGTGTCTGGTGTGGATCTTTGACTCTCACAGTGAAAAAATTCAGCTCTTGGTGTCAAACTTGTTCGCCACCCCTGGTCTAGAAGCTCGTCACTGTCCCTGTTTCTTTTTCTTCCAGCAGGTAACGGACTCCTTCCTTGCTCACTTTCTTCAAGCCCCTCTCTTTCACCCTGGTTGTGCTTGTGGCTGGACTTTCCTCACGGATGGAGGAAATTAGGACAGGAGGACTATGGGTGTGTATAAAAGGCTGGCAATATGATAGGTATCCCAATATGTGCCCCGCGATACATATCCCAATATTTTACTGTAAGGATAAAACAACCTACAACATCAGAATAATAAGATAATTAAAGAAAGACAACAGACCAAGGTACCTTTTACGAGGAGAGCAAACAGAGATCATAGCCAGAAACAATCTCTCTCCACTCTGGCGCATATTCTGCCACCTCCTCTTTTATTAAGTTTGTTGGGTATACTCTAATATACAAATGCGCTGAGCTCTAAGGAGGGGAAACAGAACACAGCTACAGCGCTATCAGAGAACATTAATTACAACATGTTTATCTTTCCCAGTCTTCCCACATCATCTTCGGACCGGCAAAGCCTTTTCTCATGAATAACTAACACCGAGCGTCCTTCGATTTATTCTAGACACAGCTAACACAACTTCACGGGAGGATGCTGGGAAGATGTGAAGATAGGGGGTTTCACCTCCACCTTCCTGTGAAACAGAGTTGGACACACACACACTTCTGCAAACATGATTAAAACAGCTATATAGCTAGGTAATGCATAAAAGCAAAAATGAGATAACTTATATACATTTTTACAACATTTACCAAATCATGTTTTCATTCTTTTTTTTTTTAAATATGACTTTGAAAAAAACAACCTGAATTTCAATGTCCTTCATTGTAATACAATGGTCAAATTCAGTTTATTTAAGGATCACAATGTTAGGTACGGCAGCTGTGTCTCATAAATAAGTTGCTTTACTAAAGCAAATTCATAGTGATTTTATTTTAGTAACAAAAAATATAGAAAAGAAACAGTTAACATTGTCTGATTTCCACGACAAAAATGTTTTTCAGTATAAGAAAAAAAAAATAGAATGAATGTGCCTTAACCAATGAGTTCGTATTGAGGAACTAAAATGTTTGTTCTCAACATTGCTTAATGCAGTGTTTTTCAACCTTTATTTAGCCACGGCACACTGTAACCTTAACAAAAATCCTGCGACACACCAGCATCCAAAAAATTAAAAAATTAAAAAAACACCACAATCCGTGTTTTTATGTGTTGCTGGCAGCAACATGGCACAGAGTTTCTGTTTGGTATCCATCCCAAGTAAAACGAAGTACTTCATGTTCTATAACTACAAAACAAGCTGCCTACGGCTGCAGTCTTCCTATTGTTTTGTGTGGTGTAGAGCTGCTCAAAGAGGCTCCGTGTGCTATGCTGCCAACTAGTGGATGGAGGGTTACAGGATAAAATAACTAGGCAAAACAGTAGAACAGCTAGACAACAAAAACACAGGCAAAAACCTACATTTAAACCCCAATCAGTCAAGAGAGGCAAAGGGAATGCTATCCCACAACTCCTTGTGCTGTAAGATCTAACAGCAGCACCAAAGTTACAACTACTTAATTGAATTATTTTAAATGAAAGTAAAACAACTATGAATGATAACTACATGTTATTTTTAAGTTGACTAAGTTAAAGAAATTTTATAACTTCACCGAAGCAAATAAGTTATTGAAGTTATTTAAAATAGATTATCTTTACTACTACAGCCTAAATTTTTTTAGAGTGCTCAGCGCTGCTCCACGATGTGTCACATTTGATATAAATGACCTCAAGAGATTCCTAAATTAATTAACAAGTATTTTGAAAACTGAACCGCTCCAATAATCATTCGGATAAGAATAACATGGAAATATGGTCTTATAACCCTCTCACGGCAGAAAAAACGGTAATTATCTGAGCTTCTTCATCCACTAAATCAGTGGTCCCCAACACCTGGGGGGTCATTTGGTACTGGGCCGCACAAAAAAATAAAATTACTTACATGACATCCGTTTGATTTATTTCGGAATCTGAAAGATGTTTTATTTTGAAAAATTGCCCGATACTCTGTTTCATCCGTCCATGTTACTCTTGACGCAGGCCAATTCGCTCGTCTCGGTCACATGATAGGATACCACTAAAATAAAACCCAGGAACTAGCTAAATGAATAAAAAAATGTCTTTGGAAAGCTTCTTTGGCAAGTGGAAAAGGCCCAGCCAGGAGACAGAAGAGGAGCCTTTGACTTCCAAAAAAGAAAGCTACAATAAATAGACAGTATCAGGAGTCCTACTTAATATACGGATTTATCGCAACAAAAGATGCCCTCGAACCAGTCAGCATTGTGGAGTGTTGGCATGCGAACCAGTCAGCATTGTGGAGTGTTTGCATGCACTTAATTTGAAGGCATGTTTAAATGTTATAATAATAGCGACCAGAGAGTGTTGCAGGCAGAGAGGACGTTGCCTATGTCATAATTCGTGTTTATTGTTAAGCTTAGAAAATACCAGTCTTCATGCAAGTCATTCTATTTTGTTGTACTGTAGTGTTGGTCACGTGCACGTTTGGTCTGCTGTCGGAGTTCCGCAGGCTGCAGGGGTTACTGTCAGAGCTGGCATCACGGAATTAAATCAATCCCCTTTGCCCGCTTTGGCCAAAATGGGGTTTAGCACGGGCGTTTCTTTTTGCCTACAGGTCCTTTCATCTGGCAGTTAAATTGTTTCACCCTTGGTTATTTCTTCCTGTTGTGTTTACTTCTTTTTAGCACCATGAGTGTGGGAAGGGGAGAGGATGATGACACCTGTGCGATGTACAATGTTTAGCATGTCAAAATAAAAGTTCAGAATACGTCTTATCACGTGTCTCTGCCTTTATTGCAGCATTGCTGCAGCATGTGTCCGTCACATATAACATACCGGTCAATGAGAATTTGGCTAGACATCAAACGGTCTGTGGCGCAATAAAGGTTGGGGACAGCTGGAATAAATAATCTTCAAATGGGCCCGCCATGCTCTGTCACCTTTCTGACACCAAACTAACTTTCAGCTAAACCTGCTCCAGACCAGGTTATGTTTATAGCACAAGTTGCTTTGGCAACTTGACATACCCAGAAACATACCTCCGTTTTTGGAACCAAAAGCTGAGATTATCTGCTTCATTTCCCTCAAATTTACCGAAGTAACTCACATAACCTGCATTCAGGACGAGGACCCAGGGGTCATAACAAGTTTTAAACATTAAAAACTGAATTTAAAATATTCAAATTTTCAAAGGTTTATCTCCTCTGTGAGTGCTTGAGTGTGATTTGAGACGAAATACAGTACGAAAACGTTTTTCACATACTTCACAAGAAAAAGGCTTTTCTCCTGTGTGAGTTCGCATGTGTCTTTTGAGATGACTGCTACAACTAAAACTTTTCTCACATTCTTTACAAGAAAAAGGTTTTTCTCCTGTGTGAGCTCTCATGTGAATTTTGAGATTATGTATTTTAGTAAAACTTTTTTCACATTCTGTACAAGAAAAACGCTTTTCTCCCGTGTGAGTTGTCATGTGTGTTTTGAGATGACTGCTACAACTAAAACTTTTCTCACATTCTTTACAAGAAAAAGGCTTTTCTCCTGTGTGAGCTCTCATATGAATTTTGAGATTATGTATTTTAGTAAAACTTTTTTTACATTCTGTACAAGTATACAGCTTTTCTCCTGTGTGAGTTCTCATGTGTGTTTTGAGATGACTGCTACAACTAAAACATTTTTTACATTCCTTACAAGAAAAAGGCTTTTCTCCTGTGTGAGTGCTCATGTGTATTTTGAGATTATGTATTTTACAAAACCTTTTTTCACATTCTGTACAAGAAAAAGGCTTTTCTCCTGTGTGAGTTCTGATGTGTTTTTTGAGACTAGATATATCACCAAACTTTTTTTCACATTCCTTACAAGAAAAAGGCTTTTCTCCTGTGTGAATTCTCATGTGTCTTTTGAGATCAGATACAGCACAAAAACCTTTTTCACATTCTGTACAAGAAAAAGGCTTTTCTCCTGTGTGAGTTCTCATGTGTTTTTTGAGATGAGATGTATGACCAAACCTTTTTTCACATTCCTTACATGAATAAGGCTTTTCCCCTGTGTGAAATCTCATGTGTCTTTTGAGATTAGACATATCAATAAAACTTTTGTCACATTCTTGACAAGAAAAAGGCTTTTCTCCTGTGTGAGTTATCATATGTGTTTTGAGATGAGATAAAGTACGAAAACTTTTTTCGCATTCTCCACAAGAAAAAGGCCTTTCTCCTGTGTGAGTTGTCATGTGTACTTTAAGCTGAAATACAGTCCTAAAACTTTTTTCACATTCTCCACAAGAAAAAGGCTTTTCTCCTGTGTGAGTTATCAAATGTGTTTTGAGATGATATACAGTACGAAAACGTTTTTCACATTCTTCACAAGAAAAAAGCTTCTCTCCTGTATGAGTTGTCTTGTGTGCTTTGAGATTAGAGACAGTTCTAAAACTTTGTTTACATTCTTCACAAGAAAAAGGCTTCTCTCCTGAATGAGTTCTCATATGTCTTTTGAGATTAAAGACAGTACTAAAACTTTTTTTACATTCTTCACAAGAAAATTTCCTTTCTCCTGTGTGAATTCTCATGTGTGTTTTGAGATGAGATACAGTACCAAAACGTTTTTCACATTCTTCACAAGAAAAAAGCTTCTCTCCTGTATGAGTTGTCAAGTGTGTTTTGAGATTAGAGACAGTTCTAAAACTTTGTTTACATTCTTCACAAGAAAAAGGCTTCTCTCCTGAATGAGTTCTCATATGTCTTTTGAGATTGAAGACAGTACTAAAACTTTTTTTACATTCTTTACAAGAAAATTTCCTTTCTCCTGTGTGAATTCTCATGTGTGTTTTGAGATGAGATACAGTACCAAAACGTTTTTCACATTCTTCACAAAAAAAAAGCTTTTGTCCTGTGTGAGCTCTCATGTGCATTTTGAGATCAGATACACACTTAAAACTTTTTTTGCATTCTATACAAGACAAAGTCTTCCCTCCTGTGTGAGTTCTCATGTGTCTCTTGAGACTAAATCTGTGACAAAAACTTTTTTCACATTCTTTACAGGAAAATTGTGTAAGAATCTCCATCAAGGTATCGGCCTCCTGCTTCATATCAAGGTGCTCCTCATCTTGACTGATGAAGACCTCCTCTGGTTCCTCTTTAATCTGTGGAAGTTCTTGTTCCTCTTGCTCCTCTTTATAATGTGGAGGTTGTTGTTCCTCTTGCTCCTCTTTATAATGTGGAGGTTCTTGTTCCTCTGGCTCCTCTTTATAATGTGGAGGTTCTTGTTCCTCCTGCTCCTCTTTATAATGTGAAGGTTCTAGATCCTCCTGTTCCACTTTGAAGTTCCTTTGTTGGTTGCAGAGATCTTCCTCTTCGGTCACCCAATGCTGGGGGAGGACTGCAAAAACACAAGAAGAGGCCCTTTGTTATGTTTTGAGAACTTTGTTTATTGTTAAGAACCAATAAAAATTACAATAGTCTCAGTCAAAATATGTACAATTTAAAATTGTAATTTAAATAATGTTACTCCTTAGTTTTAACACCAAATCAAATAAACACTTTTAAAAAGATTACCTACCACCTGTGACTGGTTGTCTACAACACGAGTTCCAAAATTTTGAGTTTTTGAATAGCTACCTTGAATAAATTTGGCTTTGAAAAATCATTTATCAACTCACGCTCATGTTAGGACAAATGATCAAACATCTCCAAGCTTTAACTTACAAAGAGAAACGAGACAAGGCTGTCCACTATCACCCTCTTTATTTGCACACTTTATTGAACTTCTAGCTGCCGCAATTCGGCAAAGCCAAGATATTGAAGGCTTTTACACCAAAAATGTAGAACATAGAATAAGTCTTTACACAGATAATTTATTATTATTTACTCCCAACTCACAATCTTCCATTGGCAAAACTATCATGCCAATTGATCAATTTTCCTCAGTTTCAGAATACTCCATAAATTGGTTTTAAAAGCACAATTCTGCCAATTGATTGCAACTATCTAAACCCATTATCCATTAAATTACACACAGGCAAGATAAAGCACTTTGGTATAAACATTTCTTCTAGGCTTGATCTATTTAAACTAAACCACACCCAACTCCTTTAAACAATTGAGGTTGATCTCACTAGATCAGGGGTTGGCAACCTTCAGCTCCAGAGCCACATGTGACTCTTGCATCATTGTGCTGCAGCTCTATGGTTTTGTAAAATAACGCAGACCACCCATTTCCACGTAAAATTAATTAAGTTTGTGTTAGGGCAGCCCTACTATCCTGTCAACTTGCTGTTATGATGACCGTATGATGTCTTTTTAGAACAAGCTGAGGGGGGGTTTGCAGACTGGGGAAAACAACAACAGATAGAGAGGCGAAGGAGGGGCTCACCGCTTATGCTTCCAGACCCTGTAACAAACAAACAGCTGCTTCCTAATAAAACATTGCTGTCATTTATAAAATTAATACACTTTATTCAGTTTAGTGGATTTAAAGAAAAAAAAATAGAAACGAGTCTGCATCAAAGTGAATTTGTCTATTTAGATTGTGGAAAATGGACAAAAGATAAAAGGAAACATCAGGGTCCAGTTTAGAAAGAAGAGGAAGAAAATCACTCCAAGGATAAAGGAATGCAGGCGGTGTTCAAAATTAAAACTTGCGAGGTGCCAAATACAAACAAATTTACTGTTGGAGTAGTAAAATTTGGAGCAACATTTGCTACAAGGCTAATGAAGGTTTGCACTTAATTAGACAAGTCTTGTTAATTACAGTGGTATGAAAAAGTTTGGGCACCCCTGAAAGTTTTCAAGATTTTTCTTCATAAATCATTGGTTGTTCGGATCATCAATTTCAGTTAAATATATCATATAGCAGATGAACACAGTGATATTTGATAATATTATATATTGATATATAATATATATATTAATATATATTATTGATAATATTATTGGAAAACTGTGGTGGGATTTTCCGAACAACCAATGATTTATGAAGAAAAATCTTGGAAATTATCAGGGGTGCCCAAACTTTCTCATCCCACTGTAGCCAATTGGTGGATTTCATCTAAGCTCCTCTGCTGTTCTCATAAGCACATATGCAGTCAGTGCTTCAGATGCAATGTACAGACTCATTTTTTTGTGTTCAATTTTATGAGACACTGTCGTGAGTCCCGAAAGGAAATAAGGGCAACGGGGCCAAGGTGCGAGTATTCTCATTTTTAATGCAAGAATAGAGCACCACAATTGCTCCACAAAGGCCAACCAACATGTATTTCTCCACTGAGACTCCCAATATTCCACACTGACACCTGTAACAGGTCCTCTTTTAAATGGTAAATAGGGTTGTGCCGTTGTGATGGGTGACTGACATCACGATGGAGAGACACCATTGTGATGCCACGGCCCTACCACACTGCAAGTAGACATCATAAGCTGCGGTTACATGTGCAAAATATCTTGATGGATCATTGGTCGGATTAGAATCCAACCGTGTACATGAGCCCAGAAAAACTTTTTCAGATTATAAAAAATGTTCCCATGGGTCACACTTTCCGTCGGTATAAATCATTCGCACATGCGCAGTAGCGTTCTAAAAACCGGAAGAAAAAAATAGTTCCGCAGAGCGGCTACATACATAGATATGGCAGCTCGGTAATATACTAGATGATCTTCTAAATGTGCTTTTATTAATGTTATGGGCTAACAACATTAGCATGAACATAAAATTTATCTATGGGGGAAACGCTGCAATCTGCATCTTGGCTGCACGTAAATATGTGGGAATAACATCAGCCTTTATTTTGTCGGGACACGACTGGAAACACAAATCAACGTGATTGTTTAAACGGTGTCTAAGCACATTTCTGCTTTGAAGCTTACAGCGGCCCACAGTCGCTGTGTGTGCTGGCGCTCCAAGCTCTGCCCCGACACACACTTTTAATGGGACACACGGTTCTCCTAAATTTGGTGGCTCGTTCACGTAGAGCGGCGGGACAGGTCAAGGTCCTAAGTCTCCCACACATAACGAAGCATCCCCCCCCCCCTTTCCCCTCAAACACAAAATTGTAAGTCCGTCTGCTCTGCTAGAGACACGGTCGCTCGATCCACCGGTCCACTTGACTAATCAAGTGCAGGAGATGACTTTTCAATTTTTTCATTTTCCTTTTTTAAGGTCACTTCCCTCAGTTTATACTGGATCATTGCGGATGAGCTGTTATTTTGGAAATAAAATAAATGATGTAATAAATTAAAATAACTAATAATAATTATATAATAACAAAAAATTACCCCCCCCCCCCCGATGATACCATCGTCCATCCCGATGGTTGACTGCAAACATCGTCAACTGCCAATTTAAGGGACATCGCCCAACCCTAATCAGCGTTCGACATAAGCAGATATCCGGTTGTCCGAAACAACCAGATTTCACGGAGGACAACCAAAATGAACGTGGTGGTTGTCCGTGTGACAACCTGATCTTTTGTTCAACATTTTGGTATTTTTCGACTATTTTTTAAGTTTCAATGGTTAGTATTTAGCAACCTCTGAATTGAGACGTATGCAGCAAATTCTTTCCACTGACAAATGAAGTGCGTGCATGCTAGCGCATCCTTTTTGTTTGTACATCTGTACTTTTCAATTAAGATTACCGGTTTTCAAATACATGTTGAACGACACTACTTGGTGCGACCGCTAGAGGTTTCCAAAAACACACAAAAAGATTTAGTTTCAAGTTTTTTGGCAATACTTTGTGTAACCAAATACTTCAATATTTAGTAAAATGTTTGTTTTTAATATTTAAAGAGTTTTTTTATGTCCATCATATGTCCATCATAAGAGGCAGTTGATATTAGATGTATAGAAGAAATAAAGATGTAAGTACTGACATCTGAGTAGGTTTCGTTGCTGTTGAATATTGGTATCAAAGGAGGACCAAAAATTGGGGAGGAACACCAAGTTTACTTGCCAGGTTGTACAGAGAACAACCATTTTCCCCCCCTTATTTCTAACACTGCTAATG
Organism: Oryzias curvinotus; assembly: GCA_023969325.1. Lineage (NCBI taxonomy): Eukaryota > Metazoa > Chordata > Actinopteri > Beloniformes > Adrianichthyidae > Oryzias > Oryzias curvinotus. The sequence continues at coordinate 15,299,192 of CM043707.1, read as the reverse complement.
GTAAGCCCCTCCTCCTGGGCGTAGCTCTCCATCAGTCCAAAAGAAAAAAGGAAAAGAGTTTTACCTTGTTCGAGGTGTAAACATTCAGAAATAAACAGTTTCAAACAAAGAAACATTCTGTGTTAATTACAAAGAAATTTCAATAATACTCAATAAAATTAAATACGAACAATGACCGATGCGTCACATGACACGGTGTGTCGATGACCACTTCCGGGTTACTTCCGGTTAAACAAACGAACGCTAATGGTGGCGTTGTGTGTGCTTCGTGTGTGCTTCGTGTAAATGTATGTGTGAGGATGGTGAGTCGGCAACCTAGCGTGCACCCAGGGCTACCTGCGGGGGAATAGGGACGGAAAGAAAATGGTAAGTTAATGTAGATCAATGACGTGTTTGCGGGTCCGTTCGTCCACGTCAATGCGCATGTGGGTGTCTGTGCGCGTGTGTGCACGTGTGTGTGCGCCTGCCGCAGCAGTTGACGGTTCTACAACGTCACAGACACCTAAGAAAGAATGTGCCCTTTAGTTTCCATTGATGTTCATTCATGAAGCCAATGGAAATGACCAGAATTGATACATTCATAATTCGTGTCTGGGTTGTATTTGACTTCAAGAAAAAAAAAATAACAGAAAAATGTGGCAATGTGGCAGGCGGTTTTTCTCTATCTGCTACAGCAGGGGTGGCGAACAAGTTTGACATCAAGAACTGAATTGTTTCACTGTGAGAGTCAAAGAGCCACACCACACACAGACCTTCTAAGACCCACACACACAAACATGCAATTAAAGCCGCATTATTTTACATAACACACTCCTCTCCCTACAATACAACAGCAAGTATTGTACTTTTGTTTATTTCAAGGAAAGTGTCCACCCTCAATACACACATCAAATGCAGCTTAGCCAGAGTCAACACAGCAACTACCCTGGAGGTCAGATACCCCCTCCTCACACACAGGCACCTCTCTCTCATCTCATTCACACACACTCCCTATCTCGCTCTTTTCTCTGCCTCTCTCTGACACACACTACTACTCAGTGACGTGCAGTGAGGTTGATGCTAGTGAGTCACTGACTCCTCTGAAGTCAGATTTTCAATGATAAAAACTGAATTTTTCACCCTTTATCCTACAGTATTTACCTGGTAATTCTTTGCATCTCAACATTCCTCTTTCAATGACACTTACACCAACATCTGGACAGAGCATTCCTCTGGTGTCTAAGTGATTCATATTCACCATAAACATATTAAATACATTACATTTCAGTTGTGTGCAACTTAAATTAATTTTAACCCTAATTAAAAAATCTTGCTTTTTTTATGTTTTTTTATTTAAAATGTAATGACTGACTTTTACCATCAAAAGCAGATAATTTATTAAATATTAATACATTGCAATGACTCAGTTCATTCTTCATTGTGGCGAGCAAACAAGCGCTAAGTTGCCAATTAATTGGCTGGGTTATTCGCGGCCCTCCTGTCCACATTAAGAGCCCATTAACTTGAACATACACACATATAGCCAAACAGCATTCAGGTCACTTCTGCTCACAGCTCCCTGGCTTATGGTTTTATACTTAAGATTCCCCACTTCCCATGAGGCTTAAGGCCTGTACACACCGGGACGAATTTCACGCGCGATATTCGCCAACCTTTAACACCTTCCAACTAAACAAAGGGCACCAATGTGAGTGTGCACACCGACGCGAAAAACGCCACGCGTCAAAGCGTCACTTTTTAAAAAACGCCTCGGGTTTGTTTTTTTGGTTTGAAGCGCCGCGTCAAAAACTATACAAGCAATGAGAATGGCGCTTTTGCACACGTGTCTGGAGCTTCTGAAGTTACAGTAAAACACAACTTGGGGGCGCTCAAACACAAAACTGCCTTTCTGAGCACACATACCAGCAAAGAAGATAGACGCCAAGTAGCGTCTACACTGCCGCAAAGAAATGACGGACATTCTAAAATATCCCCGAAAACGCTCATGATACATTTTCAGCTCTTGTACCAGTTGATAAAACTCACCATGTTCTTCTCTTCTCGTATCTATGGGATGTACCCAAAATCGGCGTCTTTTCCGGCGTCTTTCATCATTCAACAGAACAATAATTTCTTCATCAATGGAACTGGAGCTGGAGCTACTGGTGCTTGAAATATTCACGTTTTCTTTGTATTTTCTTTGTATGATTCTGACAAGCACGTAAATACTGGCTCTCTTCTTCTGAGTGAAAAGCGACCACCTTGTGTACAGGAGTATTTTTGTTTTACATTAAGCGCCATCTAATGTCAGGGAATGAAATTGCATGTTGGCTCGGCTCATCATCAGCGAAAATCGCCTGGGTGTGAACACAAAAGACGTGGCGAAAAATGCCTGGCGAATATTTGTCCCAGTGTGTACGGGCCTTTAGGGGCTAACGGCGGGGCTAACGGCGGGGCTAACCCCCAGGCAAGTCGTAGCCTCATTTATAAAACTTTGCGTAGGATTTGCATCAGAAGTGGATGAAACATAGGTTGTATGTACTAGGGGTGTAACGATTTCTATTTTAAATTGAAATTGATCGAAATTAAGTCACAGTCTCGAACTTCGAATTAAAAAATGGAATCGTCGATCACGCGGCCACGCCCCCATGTTGCGTCCGATTACTTGCCAAGTGGAAAAAAAACACCTGTGTTGAAGTGCTGCGAGTCAACCTCCTGTAACAGCCGCTCAAAATTAACATGGTAACTGCAGGAGACCCATTGACAGAACTCGAATCCCCTCCTCTTTCACTGAAGTCGCTGGTGTGGAAGTATTTTGGATTTCCTGTGAGTTAACTGTTTGCAAGCTGTGCCATGTGCATGTACCATATTCTCTCACTGGCAGCACAAATAACATAGCAGGGCATCTCCGCAGGCACCACAAAAACATAGATTTATTTATTCATCTGTTAAACCAGTGCTTCTGAAATAGTGGGGCGCGCCCAGATGCGATGCCAGGGGGGCCCGCGTAGTAACACCGGTCTGAGGCAAAGCTGGCAAAGGTGCGCAAATTTAACGGGGATCAGTGGTGACAGCAGCTCAGTGCTTGGTAAATCTAAATCTGGACTCTGGAAGATGCATCTTGACCTCACATTCCTGAGATGTGACCTATGGACTGCAGCTGCGACCCCTTCCTCTACTGAGGAGGGGAAATGTTGATCTTTTAGGATACTCTTTAACAGAAGTCAGTCGTGATGAAGACAACCCCATTATCTAAACCACCTCTGGAACAGATTATATCTGTGAGAACCTCTCTGGATGTCCAGTTCTCAGGAAGAACAAAAGACTGAACTTTGACCCAGAGCCTCCATGGATTTCCTGCTGTCAATCTGATTTGTGGTGGACAGGAAGGGACGGAGTTTACTGCAACACTAGGTGTCCCTTTGAAGTCATTCCCTGAGGAGATGAACTGGTCACGGAGAATGACCCTCTACGATTGGCTGAAGGAGGAGACGGATCATCGATCAGCCAATGCGAGTGTTCCAGGGCGGAGATTCGACGTCATGTTTTCCCCGGGAGGAGGGAAACCCGAATGTCTTTAAAAGTCTGAGCAGAGCATAATTTTATTGTCTTCTCTCTTGTGGCCTTTCATGTAAAACGCCTGTAACTTCTTGCGTTTTGTAGGCCTTCTAAAATGAGGACCCAGATCTGTTTTAATTCTGTCTTAGAACTTTTGTTAGGGAATAAACCTTCTGTAACTTTATCCGGCTGAATCCTGGTCTTTTATCTCTCCCGACTATTAGAACACGCATGGAAAAATCTCAGAGCGAAAGATTTTTTCCTACAGCACGCACACCCTAGGCGTCTTTCCCTTAATAAATCACAATCAATTCTAAATCCTGCGCAGCTTTTGCGGCTTCATGACACGCCCATAGTTGCCCATAAATAGTCCGTGAAACGCCCACAAATGAATATTCATTGATTGCGAAACCATGGCAAAAACAGAGAGGAAATAAAAAAAAAACGTAACTTCACTCAATGTGAAGTAGAAGTTATCGTTGGCCAGGTGGAAAAGAGGAGAAAAATGTTGTTTGGAGGGCACAGTGTGGGCATTACTAATGCCAAAAAGGCACGTGAGTGGCAAACGGTGGCAGACGCCGTAAATGCTGTAGCCTCACAACCGAAGTAAAAAAGAAATGGTCGGACATCAAAGTCGAGGCAAAAAAACGTCTAGCGCTCCATCGCCTGAGTGTGTCTGCCACAGGTGGGGGGGACACCGGAGCTGACTCCTCTTGATGAGAGACTGGCGGCAATTTTTGGGGAATCCCTATTGAGTGGAGTGGTGACTGAGGCGGAGGGGGACACGACGCGCCAGATGCAACGGGTGACACACCCCCAAAAGCCCGCAGAGGTCCAACAGGACGACTCGAGGAAGTAGGAACCGGCTCATAAGCCACTCGTCCTCATTTGCCAGCAAGTCTTCTTGCTGTCCAAAGATGCGTTCACTCCAAATTCATCCATTTGCCACATCTTCTAAGAGCGCAAGATCAGCCATTGTGCGTCATTACGCATTGTGGGGCATTTTATTTCCATCCATTTAATTGCATCTGACAAGCTACAGATGTCGGTAATAATCGACATGGAAATGGGAAACTGTTCAGCGCAAATGTAATTTCTTGTTGCTCTCTGAATGGTTGAGACATACGCCATACATTGTTTCATCAAAAATAAAACAAACTAAAGGTATATGCATGAATACCATAATTCCGTAGCTTACGAAGAAATGTTTTACTATGAAAACAACTTTCCCCAGTGGACAATTAATCTGTCTGTCTGTCTGTCTGTCTGGCTGTCTGGCGGCGCGTGCACACGCAGCGGCTCCTCTCTCCCCTACCTTCAGTGTTTTTTGGCTTTATCTTTTTTGGTTTCAAGGATTTATTGTTTTTAAAATAATGTATTTTTTAAGTCGTTTATTATTTTATATGCTGCTGGCACTGTGGGGTGCAGCATATTTGACAATAAAGCTGACTTTGACTTTGACTATATCTGCTCCGCCAGACGGACACATTGACAAGATTATCAGTTTTGTACATTATTTCGTTCTGTTAACTATATTATTTATGAAGATGAATTGCACAACATGCCAATATTGCAGAACATATTTCACTTTTCTTTTTGCAAATATGTGTTCATTTGAATTTCTGTTGTAATTTTTGTTTGATTTTTTTGTTTGTTTCACTGCTGATCGATCAAACGGGTGTTCGTGTAGGCTGATAATTGTAAGACTTGCTTTGTGAAGTCTTCATGTTATTTATGAGAGGCAGTACTGTCATTTTCATGTGTTTCTTCCATCTGCCGATGGTGTCGCCGTTTCTTATTTCACCCGTTTTTGTGCGTATGCCTGGGTCAGAGCTTGCGTGAAGGACCGCACATTTTCCCGTCAAGTTTGCTTTTTATAAATCTTAACTATTGCGTAGAGAGTGGCGTACGCCTTCTACGCAACGTTTATAAATGAGGCCCCAGCTCCTTTACATAAGTGTCAGTCAGAACGAACTGATGCCTTGATTTCACGTGTTTCAAGGTAATAAACAGAGACTGGCAGACATATATTGAGGAGAACATCGACAGCAGCTTGAGAGCAGCTCTTTTAAACACGGGTATTTCTGCATCTCCAAAATGTAACAGGGTCTTTTTTCTTTTTTTTTTTTTCTTTTTCACTTGTTCTGTCCAACAATTGAGCAAACAAATTAGAGCTGCAGGCCTTTTGTGTTGGATAGGTTTCACTATCACAAAAAAGAGGTTATAGAGCTTCAGAAGCCAGAGTGTAGATTTGTATTAACCCCTTTTTGTTGTATTATTTTTTATTTATTTGTTACATTTAGTGTGTGTGGGGAGGAAGAGGGAAAGAATGTGTGTGTGTGTGTGTGGGAGGGGGTGGGGTATAAGGAAGAAAGGTGAAAAAGTGGGGGATACAAGCACTGATTTGGATAAGTTATTCTTTTAAGCTGTAACAATTATACCAGATCTGCTGGAAAGACAAATGTTCCATCATGGGTAAAAATATGACACGAAGATGAGTGGAAAATATCTGTCCATCAATACACTGTGGGTTAGAAGGAGGGATGAAGCAGACAGGAAGCAGTGTGGCAGTGTGCACGTGGGGGTGGAGATACATGCATGCTGCCGAAGTGAACCGTGTGTTGTGGGGAACCAAATCCTACCCAGCCAGACCAGCCAGACCAGGAGAGGGGAGGAGAGACCCCCAAGGCCAGGGCCCCCAGGCATCCAGACCCAGTCAGCCCAGGAAGTGGTGGGGGGGGGGGTCACCCACCCACCAGCTAGGCGCAGAAAAGGCCCCCCTACAGGGCCCCCCCCCCCAACGCCCAGAGGCATAAGCGAACCCGGTGTCCGGCCCCCGGGCCACAGGAGAAGAGCGCTCAGCCATACCAGCCGACAGCCATGGGGGCCACCGGGCGCCAGACGCCGAGACAAGGGCCAAGGATGATCCCAGGGCCCCCCAGAACCCATGAGCCGCCCACCACCCGACCGGCACCCCGTCTCTGCAAGCCAGCCCCGACACGCTACCTGAGCAACCCAGAGATCGCCACGCAACCACAGCCACCCCCCATATCCCTACCTACTACGACCCCCCCCCGGCCATATTATCTGAGCCCCCCTACCCAACCCTTTAAGTGCCCTCCCCTCTCTGTGATGGGGAGGGAAGGCCCCAGAGGGCCCCAGCGAGCCAGCCCCCAGGTCCGTCCTACCCATGCACTCACGCACACATACAATCATCTGGTTAAGCCCCCACCCCCCACCGCCACGCAGTAACCCCCCCCCCCCCCCCAGCCAACCGACCCCCAACGCCGTACGCCCGATCATCACTGCAGCTGACAGGATACCCATAAACCCGGCCACCCTGAAAGGACCAGGCGGGTGAAGACCAGTCGACCCCACCCATGTATGGAGGTGTGGGAGTGCTGTTTGTGTGCTGCAGGTAAAATAGGAGGTCTCCAGTGTGGGGGCCCCACCGCTGCCAAGCCGCAGAGCCCCCCACTCCGGGATTCTTCTGTGAGTGGTGTGTATTTGCTGTGTGTTTGCTGCTAACATGCAGTGTGTGTGTCTAAAGTGGGTGATAAAATTGTGGGGGGGGGCAGTGAAAGATGAGCACGGATGTTTCACCGTGCCCCCCTCCACCAGACCCTCCCCACAAGGCTAACAGGGCCTTTTTTCAAAAGAGATTTCAGCTCAAACATCTCCAGTTAGTTCGCTGCCTCATCAGTGACCAGCGGGGATCTCATCAGTCAGTCTCTGCATTAAAGGATCCATGAGAAAAGTTATCTGCGGTCGTTTCCGTCCAGTTGCGCAAGCAGAGTCACGTTCTGCGCCTTATTCATTTGGATTGCAGCTTTCTGCTGTGAGCTCCACAAAGAAAGAAAGAGGCACAATTGCCGTTTTCAATGTGCACTTTGAAAAGCTTCAACTTGGAAGAGTTTTTAATTTTCCCCGGAATACATTTTTTTCTTTTCTGCCATGAACTATTTTACTGCTTCCAAAAGCTCATAATGATAAACAGTGAATTGCCATTCTGTTCAGTAAAAAGTAAGAATCTTCCCATTTTTCCAGAAACGTCCTGTGTTTATCTTTATAATCTGAATTTCGCCATTTTGACCATAAGGGAAACAGTCTGCACGCACATCAAATCTATATCTATGTGTTCCGGCATTGGGCATAACCTGCACAAATGGTTGGCGGTCACGCATGTGTTGGGAGCTGCATTAAAACACACTCACTGCCATATTACTTTTATTTTTATTTATTATTTATTTTTAATACCCTCTGATGGTTGGAATGTGGTTTAAGAGGGAAAAAACTATGAAATGAGGCACAGTATATAGAAAAAATTATGAGAAGCAAAGAGCCGCACGCTCATAGGCCGAGAGCCGTACGCGGCTCAAGAGCCTAGCTTAGTGGTAGAATGTCCATGTTTACTTGTTTGCATGTGAACACTATTGGAGCTGACAGGTCTGTTTCTAACATTTGAGTGTGTAGCCGCGGTTACATGGGCAAAATATCTTGATTGGATCAATGGTCGGGTTAAAATTCACCCATGCACATGGGCACAGAAAAACTTTTTCCGATTAGAACAAGCGTTCCCATGGCTCACACCTTTGGTCGGAATAAATCATTTGGGCATGCGCAGTAGTGGTAAAAAAAAAAAAAAAACCCCAGAAGAGATGCGTCCCGTTGTAAACAGACCGCTGCCACAGACATTTATGCAGCAGCTCCGTAATACGAGGCGATCTTCCAAACATGCTTTTTATTAATGTAATTAATATTATGAAGCGCAGGTTCGCTCATCGTTTTATTTAATCCGTGTGGTCACTGCTTTTTATGTTGAAGAATGGAGCTGGAAGGGTTAGGACAGGCTATAAACACGGGCTAACAACATTAGCCTTTGGACACAAAATCCAGGACCGTGCAGGGAAACGCTGCAATTTGCAGCTTGGCTGCACGTAAATGTCTGGGAATAACATCAGTCTTTATTTTCTCAGGAGACAGCTGGAAACACAAATCCACGGTATTGTTTGAACTGTTTCTAAGGGCTGAGCGACATTTATTTCTGCCCTGAAAAGTTCACACACCGCCCCAAAGCTGTGAGCTAGCGGCCCGAGCTCTGCTCGAACACGGTTCCTCCTAAGTCCTGCAGCCGCTAACCCAGAGCGGCGGGACGGCTCGCAGTCTCAATTCTCCCACACATAACAAAACAACAAAACGAACACGTAACTAGGCATCCCTCCCTTCCCTCACACACAAAGTTATCCGGCTCCGGGGCTCGGGTGCCAGTGGACTGAAGCGCTCCTGCCCCGCATACCCCTCATGAAGGGGGGAGAGGCAGAGAACCAGCGGGGCAAGAGCGGAGTGGCGCTTTTCACGGGGCGTCCGCAGAGCAGCTGATCGGTCCCGTATGAGCTCCAAAGCTTTCTCTCAGCAAAACACCATCTATGCTTGACGCAAACCAGAGCAGAAGTGACACACGATCGGAATGAGCCATTTACATGCAACACGATCGGATAAAGGATCGGTATAACCCACCTATTTCGATCGGAAAGAAAGTTTGATCCGAAAGAGTCTGACCGCGGCAGACTATTCCGAACGGCGCGTTTACATGACGCATTTTCTTTCTGATCAGGCATTCTTTCCGATTACTTTTGCCCATGTAAACGCGGCTTGTGTGGACAGGCCCTGCACCTTTTAGGCTTGTTATGCATCTAAACCTGACTATAATGATTATAAACATCCAGCAACTTGTTGCTTTTTGACGCTTTATGTATTACCCCCCCCCCCCTTCTACAATCACCCTCCTATCCCCCCTCTCTAACATCCCTCTCTCTTCTTCCCTTCTTTTCTTTTTCGTCCGGTTCAACAAAAAACTCTTACAAATATAAGTAGTAAAAATAAAGTTGAGTCTAAATTACAAAAGTGGTTGATTTGAAGATACATCTGGTAAGTCAGAAATTTCAAATTTCAAAAAATCACAAATAGCCACTTGTTTGTGCAGCCGTGTATTCTGCGAGTGTATGAACTTTTTATCAATTAACCATCACATTCATCAATCAATGTACAAAAACCCGATTTCCCGAAGTACATAATATTCACAAAACCAAAGTGTAATCCCAAATCCTGCAGTCTGATGAGAAAAGAAAAGAAAAGAAAAATGTTCGCCAGTCTCACGCGTTTGGTGAGAGGCCGCTCCGCCTCACTCGCTGGAACGCGTTCCACCTGTCAAAGAGCCAGCCGCTGATCCTCGTACCGGAACGATCCGAGGCTTTTGGGAAACTATACTCCGCCAGGAATTGTAATGTCTGGGGTAATCCAAAACGTAGCCAGAAAGATAATCCACAGTATGAGACTCGCTTGCTCCTCCGCCCTCCTGGTCAGCCATCAAGCTGTCTTTTCTTTCGCGCACCCGTGTCACTTAACAAAAAAAAGGTGTGTCAGAGAAGTTACTGTAACGACCCAGCTGGTACGTCACTGTAGTGGGGAAGCAAGAGCTAAGCGCTGCTAATTAACAGGCTAAGTTGGAGAGCTGTCCGTGCCCCATACACCGCACGACTCCGAACAGTCTCAGAGAGAGAAACAAAGAGAGAGGCAGATTGCGTAATCTCCTTTCCGGCATCAAAGCCCCTTTATTTCCACACACACAACAGCCAAACAGCATGGGGGGTCACTTCGGTTCACAACCCTCTAACTCAAGGTTTCACCTAAACCTTCCCACTTCCCATGAGCCTTTGGGGCTGAAGGCAGGGCTAACCCCCAGGTCGCTACACTGCCCCCACCTAAGAGGGTTAAGTGTCCCCACAACCCTCACATAGCTGTGCACCAAACAACACATGAACACATGCATCATTGAACATAGTCCCTGAGCCAAACTGGCTGCCTCCGTGTCCGGGCCGGCCTTGCTGTTGACTCAGCAACACCTTGTCCCCTATTGTCCTGTTCCACACCCACAGTGGTTGCAGAACTGTCCTCGTCTGCCTGTGCAGTAGGAGCTAAAGGGTGGTAAGGGGCCAGCCTATCCTTATGGAGCACCACCCTTCGACCCCGACCTGGCAGCCGTACCCGATACACCACTTCTGAGATCTTTTCTAAGATCTCTCCAGGTCCTTGCCAGTGGCTCATGAGCTTGGGTGAGAGTCCCCGTTTCCTCACTGGGCAGTACACCCATACTCTATCCCCCTGCCCAAAAACCGGTCCGTGGGCTCGGGTATCATACACCCTCTTCTGCTTGACTCCAGCTTCTTGCTGGGCTTCTACTGACAGACGATGTACCTCCCCTAACCTCTCCTTCAGCTGTCGCACATAGTCCAGTTCGAGACCTCCTGTGATCTCAGGCTCAGGTGCAGCGCCAAACACCAGGTCTACAGGTGTACGGAGCTCCCGGCCAAACATCAGCAGCGCGGGCGTGCACTGGCTGGACTCCTGGACTGCTGAACGATATGCCCACAGGACCATGGGTAGATGTTGGTCCCAGTCTCGCTGATGCGTACTGGTCAGTGTAGCAAGCTGGGTGGCCAGTGTCCGGTTGAAGCGCTCCACCAACCCATCGCTCTGTGGATGAAGTGGTGTAGTACGGGTCTTCCTCACCCCCAGGCGCTTGCACACCTCTGCGAAGAGTCTGCTCTCAAAGTTCCTGCCCTGGTCACTGTGGAGCTCATTGGGGACTCCAAACCGCGTGAACATCCCCTCCACCAGATATTTTGCCGTTGTTGTGGCACTCTGGTCCGGCACCGCATATGCTTCTGGCCACTTGGTGAAGTAATCCATGGCCACTAGGACATACCGGTTACCCGACTCAGTGAGAGGAAAGGGACCCAGTACATCCACACCAACCCTCTCCATTGGAGCCCCCACCAGGTACTGCTGCAGAGGGGCACGTGACTGCTGTGTGGGTCCCTTGTGTGCCGTGCAAAGATCACAGCAGTGAACATGCAATTCGGCAGCCTGTCGACAGCCCGGCCAGTAAAATCGTGCCCTCAGCCGCTTCACAGTCTTTGTATTCCCAAAGTGGCCAGCACCTGCTGCCCCATGGACCCAGTGGAGCACCTCATCCCGAAGAGAGGTGGGCACCAGGAGCTGCAGCCGGTCACGACCTGCCCCTGGGGCCCGCCAGCGTCGATACAGAACACCGTTGTGAAGCTCCAGGTTACCCCACTGGGAGTGCAGCGTCTTCAGCTCTGGGTCACCAGCTGACACAGCTGACCAATCAGGACGTCGTCCTGCCTTAACCCACTTCCTTGTTTCGGCCAAAACTTGGTCTGCCTCTTGTGCCTCTTGTAGTTGCTCCTGCGAAAACAGCTCCGCCCCATCACCGTGCTCCTGTGGCGATGTCACTGCTGCAGCCACCGTTACTGCTGTCCCCTGGTTCCGCTCCTCCTGACGCCCGCAGTATCTGCACTCCTCAATGAGACAGGGAGCGAGGGAGCGGGAGAGTGCATCAGCATTGGCGTGCCGCTGTCCTGGTCGATGCTGAATGGAGAAGTCGTACTCCTGAAGCACCTCAATCCATCTGGCAACCTGACCCTCTGGCTGACGGAAGTTCAACAGCCAGGTGAGAGAGGCATGGTCGGTCCTCAGCGTGAACCGGGTGCCAAGCAGGTAAGTCCGAAAGTGCTTTACAGCCAAAACTACCGCTAGCAGCTCTCGTCTGGTGACGCAGTAGTTCTGTTCTGGTTTCTTGAGGCTGCAGCTGTAAAAAGCCACCACTCTCTCCCCACCTTCTCCAGGCTGTGCCAGCACAGCACCAACCCCGAAGCCACTAGCATCAGTGTCCAAGAGAAAAGGCTGTCCAGGGTCAGGATAAGCCAAAACAGGGGCCTGTGTCAGTGCAGCTTTGAGGTTCTGGAACGCCTTGCAGTCTCCAGTCCAGTTAAACCGACGACCTTTGCGGGTGAGTTGGTGAAGGGGTGCAGCCACTGTAGCAAAGTCTCTAATGAATTTCCGGTAATAAGAGGCCAGGCCCAGGAAACTTCGCAACTCATTGAGATTGGCTGGCTGCGGCCATTCTTTCACTGCTGTCACCTTAGCTGGGTCAGTACTCACCCCCTCACTACTAACCACATGTCCCAAAAAGTGTGTTTCTCTGGCCATAAAACAGCACTTTGTTGGATTAAGGCGCAGCCCTGCTCCACGAATGGCTGCAAACACTTCCTTTAAATTATCCAGGGCAGTGTCAAAGTCCTGAGCATGTACCAACAAATCATCCAAGTACACCACACAGCGGCTGCGGGGAATATTCCTCAATACCCGCTCCATGAGCCGCTCAAATGTGGCAGGTGCATTGCACAGTCCAAATGGCATCACAGTGAACTGCCACAATCCCTGTCCAATGCTAAAAGCAGTCTTAGCTCTGTCTTCTCTGGCCAGTTCAACTTGCCAGTAGCCGCTCCTTAAGTCCAAGGAGCTAAACCACTGGGACCCAGCAACATAGTCCAGAGCGTCATCAATCCTTGGTAGGGGGTAGGAATCTTTCCTCGTTACAGCATTGAGTCGTCTGTAATCCACACAAGGGCGCCAGCCTCCATCTTTCTTTCTGACCATGACTACAGGTGCAGTCCATGGGCTGTCCGATGGCTCAATAATCCCGTTAGCTGCCATGGTGCGAATGCAATCCTCTGCAGCCTGCCGTTTGGCCAAGGGCAGCCTATGTGGCCGCAAGCGAATGGGATCCGCATCCCCAGTGTTGATGTGGTGCTGTACCAGACTAGTCCTGGTGCAGTCCTCATCTCGAGCAGCAAAAATGTCCACATACTCCAGCAAGAGGTGATCCAGTTGCTCTTTCCGTTCTGCATCCAGTGATTGGCCGCACCGGGCTGCTAACTCCCTGATAGCGGCTGCAGCTGCTGTGGCAGAGCGCGGGAAGTCTGGTGCGTGTGGGTCACAGGCTGCGACTTGATTATGGCGGTTCCTTTGATTTGATTTGCAAGTCTTTTTATTAGAGTCTCGGTTGAGCCAGAGTGGCACAATCTCAGCACCGAGATGGAGGCGAGATGGAGGTTGACACGTCAACTTGTGCTCCCCATTGGCTTAGTAAATCCAGCCCCAGGATGCAGTCCTCGTGAATATCGGCCAGCCAAAACTCATGCTCACATTTCTGGGTCCCGACCACCACCTCAACAGTCTTTCTCCCGGCCAGCTGGGTTCGCTCACCCGTTACTGTCAGCAGTTCCGTGTCTGTAGGTGCCCAGCCAGCAGAGTCAGGTACTGTCCCCCTGCGTAGCAGGCTAATGGTTGCTCCAGTGTCAACCAATGCGCTGCAGTGGTAATCTCCAACACTGCACTCCACAAACAGTCCCTGTGATGTCCCACAGCGTCCCACCACTGGACAGAGGGGTGTCTGCTGACAGGGCGAGGGTTCCCTCACAACCTCGCCCCACCTTCGTTTCCCGCCCCGCTACTCATGCTTCTGGGTGCTGGAGCCAAACAGTCTCTGGCAAAGTGTCCTTGGTCCCCGCAACGGTGGCAGCGCAACCCTCTGGGTGCACGTCGCCTTGGGGGAGCAGACTCTGTCCGGTTAACTGCTGCTTCCAACACTGGCTCCTCTCCGTCCTCCACACCAGCTGCTCGGACCAGAGCATGAGTTGGTGTGGGTCTGTTAGCAGTGCCCGCTAACTGAAGTAATTCCTCTGCAGTCTCAGCTTCCTGCAGCGCTGCCCCCAGGGTAGATGGCCTCGCCAGCCGTACATGCTGGCGCAGACGTTCCGGAGCAAGTCCTCTGAGGAAGGCATGGAGGCTCAGTTCCTCCACTGCTGCGGGTGGGAAAGTTGGATAACCCCGCCGAGCAAAGAGCTGCACATCGGCGGCGAAGGTCCCCAACCGTTCGTCATCTCTACGGCGACGAGACTCCAGCTGCTGACGGTTCCTTTCTGTTGAAATATGCTCTCCAAAACGTCGCTCCAGTGCTGCCGTCAACGCTGCCAGTTCTCGCTGCTCCGAAGCAGAGAGGTCCTGCAGTACTTGGAGTGCAGCCCCCTCCAAAGCCAAGGCTAGGTGCGTAACAGTCTCTTCAGGACTCCAGCCCCCATAGCCGGCCGCCAAGTTGACCTGGGCCAGGTATGGTTCCAACGGTGTTAAGCCATTGTACCGTGGAAGTTTGACTAGGTTGCGTGCCATCATCACAGACTGCTCTGGATGGTTCATCACCGGCGTGGAAACCCGACTCGCAGGGACAGGCTGTAGATGACGGCGTGCGCTTGTGCCATCAGGGAGATAATTCGCCCTTGCTCCTCGCTTGTCCCGAGCTGCCTCCAGAATGCGGATTTGTCGCTCAATCTCTGCCATCTTCTGCTCCATATCGTAGCTCTCCATAGCGTAGCAGCAGCAATTAGGAATCCCACTTCTGACACCAATGTAACGACCCAGCTGGTACGTCACTGGAGTGGGGAAGCAAGAGCTAAGCGCTGCTAATTAACAGGCTAAGTTGGAGAGCTGTCCGTGCCCCATACACCGCACGACTCCGAACAGTCTCAGAGAGAGAAACAAAGAGAGAGGCAGATTGCGTAATCTCCTTTCCGGCATCAAAGCCCCTTTATTTCCACACACACAACAGCCAAACAGCATGGGGGGTCACTTCGGTTCACAACCCTCTAACTCAAGGTTTCACCTAAACCTTCCCACTTCCCATGAGCCTTTGGGGCTGAAGGCAGGGCTAACCCCCAGGTCGCTACATTACTTTTTCTTTTTTTTTTTATGTCCCACAAGCGTTCTCTGCCATATTTAACTCACCAAGTCAGCCAATTTCCGTTAATTAATGATGATAATAATCGGTATACTCGTTGAAGCGGAGAGCTCTGTCTGTCTGTTTGTGTGCATGGGGGGCGGGGCTGTTGTTCGGACAGCACGCGCCGCGCGCGCACACACAAGACAAGGCAGCGCACACACAGTCAGTGGCGATCTCGTAGGGGACACGTGAGCGCCCCAGACTAAGAACACCCGTTTCTGCGTAAAATTAATGAAGTTTGCGTCAAGGAGCCCCTACCATGCTGTCACCTTGCTGCTACGATGACCGTATGTTGCACTGTTTGTGTAGAACACGCTGGGGCGGCATGCTCTAAAACAGGTAGAGAGGCGGGGTTTAGATTCACCGCTTATTATTCCAGACCCGCGACAAACTATCAGCTGCTTCCTAATACTTAATAATAATTAATGACTAATGAAAGTTGTTATCCGTAAAATTAATATAATTTATTGGGTTTACTGGATTTAAACAAAAATAAATAAATAGAAAGGAGTCTGCATCAAAGTGAATTTGTTTCCATCATCTCACTCAATCCTAACTCTGGTGTTTGACAGAAAGAAAAGTCTATTCAAGTTTGTGAAAAATGGACAAAAGATCAAAGAAAACATCACACTCATAAAGAATAAAAATAATTAGATTAAATAATTAAATGAATATCCTGTCTGGAATATTCTCATGTATAAAGTAAAATGTTTTGTTAGTTAAAAAAAAAGTGTTGTTGCACAATAAGGAAATAAAACACTTTATGTTCTTAATTTGTTATTTATTTATTTTTTGTCAGGGCTCCAGACTGCGACCAATTGGTCGCATTTTGCGACCAAAATTTGAGAGTGTGCGACTGAATTTTACATCCAGTCGCACATGCGCGACCAGTAAATTTGCCTCCCCCACCCTACGTATTTTTCATACATTAAACGTGGAAGGGGCACGTCAAAGATCAATCAAATAATCAATGTGACGCGAGCGCACACGCCCGCAGGCAGACACACACTCGCGCACATACTCATGAAACGCGAGCACACACTTGCGTGATGCCCGTCTGTGAGGCGTTCACTGCGTGTGAGAAGAATAGGGAAAGCCACTGTGAGTGGCTAAAATGCGTGGAAGGGGAGGGGCCTAGAGATAATCGAGCGCGCGTTAACATCTGTGGGAAGGAAACGGAGACAAATATCATCACAACCTGACATGTGCGTCTGAGCTATGAGTAAGTGAACTATTGATTCGTTCTTCCGACCTGCGGCTAGTGTACCAGTGCCAGAACTACAGCAGGGGTCTCAAACTCGCGGCCCGCGGGCTATTTGCTGTCTCCAAGATGATATTTTGCAGCCCCCGCCTTAATGTGGAAGTTTAATGTTACTGCAGCCCGCCAGTTTTAATGAATGACACTTTTTCACTGTCGTGCACGGAGCTGACCAACCAATCACAGTGGGGTAAATCAGTGGTCCCCAACCACCGGGCCACGGACCGATATCGGGCCGCGGGACACTTGGCATCGGGCCGCGGAGCGGTTCCAGGCCGCGGGAAATCTTTGCACCGGGACGCACAGAAAGAAAAAATAATTTCCATTTTATTGTTTTTTTTTTCCTGACAAAAACGTTTTATTTTGAAAAGTGACCGGATTCACTTTGTTACATCTGTCACACTTGACGCACGTCAAAGTCGCGACACCAAACATCACGTGATACACCCCACTAAAATTAAACCCAAACAACCAAAATGAGCAAAAAACAAACTTCTTTAGAAAGTTGCTTTGACAAGGGGAAAATTATAATTATTATTGTTATTATCATTACTAAAGAGAAAATACCATCCCCGGTCCAAAATTAAATTAAATTACATTAAATCTGTCTTGCGTTGCACCTCAACCCCCCCCCCCCCGGTAAACGTGCCTTGCGTAGTACCGGTCCACGGTGACAAAAAGGTTGGGGACCACTGGGGTAAATGACTCTTGGGGGCGGGACAATGACAGGGCTTGAAAGCAGGACACCTGACAGCCCCCAGGAGTTCCTTACTTTCCTTTTTAGAACGTATCTATTCGCTCGTAATTTTCTAAATACATGCAGTCCGTGCTGAACTTTTCTCTGGGTCACACAGAACCGGAGGAAGGTTAAGTTGGAGTTGTCCTTAACATTAAATTTAGTTTTAATATTCCTCTCCCCCTTAGTGTGATCTGTGTTATTATATATTATATGATTATTTTAATGTTTTGTAATGTATGTAGCCTTTTTTTAATGAATTGGTATTTTAAGGTATTTTAAATTATTTTAATTGATCACTCAACTACAAAAACCATCAGGACACATGTCCCATAATGCATTGTTTTGTAGTCTGTAGGGCAGCTTTCAGTCAGTTCAGTTTCCAGCTGTATCCGGGTAGGTTTGCCCCTTGCTCCCACCCCTTTCTCGCGATATTTTTGTGATGATTGACAGTTGATGTTGGAGCAAAAACAAAAATATATTTCACACACCAGGTGATCTGCGCAGCGTTGAGTTCACCTGGGTGATCTAAAACACGCTTATTGTGCATCTTGGCTGCACATATTTGGTGTCACAAAGATAAATTTCCATCCGTTTTCTTTACTATTTGTACTGTCATGACAGCGATGGTGCTGTCAGTTTACCTTGTTGTTGCATCTTCAAAAGTGCAGGATAAAATGTGACACAATTTGAAACAGCTCATTGTAATTTCTGCATCTATTATTAAGGTATTTATTAGTAATACAGTGGAAATTAGTAAATTTGGTTAGCATGTTGGTTTACAGTATGCGCCCCTAAATTTTCTGGTTGTGCCCCTAAAATTTTCAGTTAGGGGCCACTGTGCTCCTGGTGAAAAATGTTAGTCTGGAGCCCTGTTTGTCCTCAAAAAGTATCGATAAGAGTACCGTTAAAATACCGGATCGATAAGCAGTATCGATAAGAGTAGTAGTACCGTCAAAACCTTAACGATACCCATCCCTAGTGGCCGTGGCTATCCACTCCGCGCTAAACCACCTGGAGCAGCAGAAGAGCTACATCCAGAGGCTCTTTGTGGACTACAGTTCTGCTTTCAACACAATACTCCTGGACAGACTCTCTGAGAAACTGGACACTCTTCGTCTATCTTCGTCTCAAGCAACTGGATACAAAATTTCCTCTTAAACCAATCACAGACTGAGATTTCGCCCCCACCTCTTCTCCATCCACACACTAAGCATCAGCTCCCCACAGGACTGTGTGCTAAGTCTTCTGCTGTACTGCCTTTACACTTGTGACTGCAGTCCAGCCCACAATAATAACCGCATCACCAAGTTTGCCGATGACACCACGGTGGTTGGACTCATCCCCAGAGGTGATGAGTCTGCCTACAGAGAGGAGGTCCTGAAGATGACAACCTGGCCTGACAATAAATCTCTACTCTATTATAGAAAAGAAGTGGCAGTGTATACAGTGAGAGTAAAAAGTATTTGATCCCATATTGATTTAATTGGTTTGCCCACTAATGAAGACATATATCATTCTATACTTTTAATGGTAGATGTATTCTAACATGGAGAGACAGAATATCAAAACGAAAATCAGGAAAATAACTTTAAAGGATTTATATTAATTTATTTGTACTTCATTAAGGGAAATAAGTATTTGATCCTCTGGTAAGCATTAGGAACTCTGGCTTTCACAGACCAGTTAGAGACTCCAAATCAAATTGTTACCTGAAATGAAGACACCTGTTCTAACTAATTACCTGTATCAAAGACACCTGTACACAGAATCAGACATATTCTAAACTCTTCCAACATGGGTAAGACCAAAGAACTCTCTCATGACCTCAGAGACAGGATTGTTGACCTGCACAAATCTGAAATGGGCTACAAAAACCTTTGCAAGATGCTGGATATTAAAGTAACAACCATTGGTTCAAAATATAACATGGCCATCAATAAACCTTGGTCTGGTACTCCACAGAAGATTTAACCGCATTGGGTGGCAATGATCATGAGAACAGTGAGAAATCAGCCTGCAACCACACAGCGGGAGTTAGTGAATGACCTCAAGGCAGCATGGATTTATAAGTGGGCAAACCAACTAAATCAGCAAGGAATCAAACACTTTTTACTCTCACTGTAGGCAGGGTCACAATAACAGCACAGTGTGAATGGACCCCTTATGACCCTATAGCGGAAAAAAGCTAACTGTGCGAAGAGCTTAATAGAAAAATAGATTCATTAGTACATAATAACAAGTAATGATTGATTAATTGCACAGAAACTAATGGCATGACAGCTCTATAACACTGTCATATTTCATTTTTGTAAATATTCCAAAGCTACATTTTATAAATGATTGACTTAACAGCCAGTAAAACAGAAATAAAAAGTATTTTCCTAAACAGTGAAGTGGATCTTTGTGGCTCTTGTTGGGTTTTGGTCTGGAAGAAACTGGATCAAATGGTTCTTTTAGTGTTAAAGGTTCCAGACTCTTGATCTCCACTGAAGCTATGAGTATGAAATGTCATTCCACAGACAAACCATCAACAAAATGATCCTGCTGTTTTTTCAGCAGAAGAAGAAATGCCAACCTTGGATAAACGACGGAATATGGACCCTTTTATTTCTTTTTCCATTACAGCATTACTTTATAAATATTTAAAAAAAAAAGAAAAACATATTAAAAAAAACAGTAAAACAAATGATTAATCACTTCTTGAAAATGGTTAAATTGATCGATGTTTAATGATATTACTTCACTTGCTCCAAAATAATTGATAAATTGATTCAAAATTCTTTCGTAATGTTGCATAATTTTGCACGTTTTTAACTTTTGATACTTAATGAAATTTTACTATGAAAGTTTCTGAAACAGTGTGTTGTCTATTTTACTGATATAGTATTATGTTCTAATCATATGAATGACTTTTATGAGTAACATATATTTTAGATAACTGATCTGCATTTGCCATGTTGATTTCTAAAAGAGTTATTTTTTATTTTTAACATAATAATTAAGTAATTCATCTTTTTCATGTGCCTTATTGATACCTTATTGATTCTTAATTCTGTCTGATAAAAACTGGGAACCGGATATTGATAAATCATGTAATAAAATGGTTAAAGTATAACGGGGTGGGATTATATAAGTTCGCTTTCTTCCACTCCCTTTCAAGCAATATTTATTAATATGTCTAATTATCCTAAGTTTGATAAGTTACTGTATGAATGTATAACTGATGATTATATTGCTTTTGTGTATTGTTTCTACTTGATTGCTTGAAATAAACCATTTCAAATCAAATCAAATCCTGATGCTGCTGAGGTTCTTCTGGAAGTGAAGCAAATCTCAGCAGAGATGCAGTTTTTCTAAACTGAAATCACTGACATTAAACAGCCTGAACATTCATGGAGCTGAACTGGACACAGAAAAACCTCCCTGTTGTGTTTCCACCCACCAATGAGGAGCAGTTTGATGAAGATGAAGCTGCACTGGAGGAAGAATCAGTCCAGAAAAGATGGAGAACAATTCTGACACTAAGCAGTTTTTCACTGATGTGTTCAGGTTTGAATCTTTTCTGTCTGCAGATCCATGAGCAGGACCCTGTCTTTGGGTTTGAGCTTGAAATGGAGTTTTGGAAATAGAATCTGTCTGAATGTCTAGAATTGGAGACATGGAGACATCAAAGAGGTTTAGATGGAATTGTGGGTTAGATAGAGAAATATGGTGAAAATAACTAAACTACAAACTCAAGAGGCTCAAGATACAACCGTTGTAAATGTGAACATACCGATTGCGTGGAGCTGAAGCTCAAAGTCACACTGACCTTCTGACATGTGAGATCTGTCCACACTTTGGACATGACTTCTGTCTCTTCCGTTCCTCTGATCTCTGTTCTGTGGGTCTGTCTCTTCATCTCTGTTTCCTTCTTCATCCTGACTGATGCAGAGTTCCTCTGGTTCCTCTTTAATCTGTGGAGGTTCTGGTCCCTGTAGTTCCTCTTTAATCTGTGGAGGTTCTGGTTCCTGCAGTTCCTCTTTAATCTGCAGAGGTTCTGGTTCCTGCAGTTCCTCTTTAATCTGTGGAGGTTCTGGTCCCTGCAGTTCCTCTTTAATCTGTGGAGGTTCTGGTTCCTGCAGTTCCTCTTTAATCTGCAGAGGTTCTGGTTCCTGCAGTTCCTCTTTAATCTGTGGAGGTTCTGGTTCCTGCAGTTCCTCTTTAATCTGTGGAGGTTCTGGTCCCTGCAGTTCCTCTTTAATCTGTGGAGGTTCTGGTTCCTCCTGTTCCTCTTTAATCTGTGGAGGTTCTGGATCCTGCAGTTCCTCTTTAATCTGTGGAGGTTCTGGTTCCTCCTGTTCCTCTTTAATCTGTGGAGGTTCTGGTTCCTCCTGTTCCTCTTTAATCTGTGGAGGTTCTGGATCCTGCAGTTCCTCTTTAATCTGTGGAGGTTCTGGTTCCTGCAGTTCCTCTTTAATCTGTGGAGGTTCTGGATCCTGCAGTTCCTCTTTAATCTGAGGAGGTTCTGGTTCCTGCAGTTCCTCTTTAATCTGTGGAGGTTCTGGTTCCTCCTGTTCCAGTATGAAGTTGCTCTGCTGGTTGCAGAGATCTTCCTCTTCAGTCAACCAATGCTGGGGGAGGACTGCAGGGACACAAACACAACAAGGAGCCTTTTATACATTTCCAGGACTTTTGTCGAGCACCAATAAACTCTGTGATCATTGGGGAAAGAGCCTGAAGAGCCTGGAAGAGACTAATTGAAATAAATATATACTCCTTTCAATTATTAAATAAATAAATTTAAATAAATTCTTTAAAATGGTCATCAAATAAACACAATTGAAAATCAATAAATGTTTTATATATATAGTTATAAATATATAGATGTATCATAGCCATTAAAAGCATTTTAAAGTTTTTCATGACATATTTGAATATTCTATGGTCCAGTGTGAGCTGGAAGGGACAAATCTAAAGTAATATAGTGCCCAGCATAAATGAGTCCACCCCACCACATCTGTCAGAAAACCTTTGATGTCCTTTAAGAATCAACATTTTCTGTGGAACAAATAGACTTCAAAATACACATACAAAGATTGAACATTGGTTGCAAACAAGTCATGTCAATTTGTACTGAAAAAAGTGATTTTTCTAACACATTAATTCAGGCCCATATTGGAAAAATGAGTAAATCCTAGTCATATCCTTAGGAGAAATCCCAAATTTAAGACTACAGAATCTAATTAACAGGGATTTAACCACAAGTGAGTCAAATGATGCATTTAAGAGGTGTCCAGCACACAGGTGACTAGTAAAAGGGCATTTCTTAACAAAGAAAAGCCCGTCCCATTTCATGCTGTCAACTATGGCTCCCCATGGAAAAGAAATGTCACAAAATCTGAGAAAGGAAATCATTTCTTTGCACAAAAAAGTTGAGGACTACAAGAAGATCAGCAAAGCTTTACATATCAGTCAAAATACTATTCAATTCAATTCAATTCAATTCAATTTTATTTGTATAGCCCAAAATCACAACAACAGTCGTCTCGATGGGCTTTGAAGTAAACATGAACTCAAAAGGATCATGAATACAAAGAGTCAATAGGAAAATACTCAAATAAACTAACAAACTGACTAAGCTATACTGGCATCCCTGCCCTTAGACCCCCCTTCGCGGTAAGGAAAAACTCCTAAAAAAATACTACAGCAAAAGTGATCCAAAAATGTAAGAAAAATGGAAGTGCAACCATTTTACAGAGACGTCCAGGCTGTCATCAGGACAGGAGCATCTTCTGAGGAGAAGGGTTGAAGAAAATCGCCATGCATGTTCACTGCAGTTAGCTAAAACAGTAAAAAGCTAAACTGGAGTGACTAGTTCCCATGACATCATACGGCGCACACTGCAGAGGAAAGGTATGCATGCCAAGAATTTGCTAGAGCCCATGCTGAAAAAGATTAAGACTACTGGGACTCAAGACTCTGGAACGGGGGTCGGTAACCTGCGGCTCTTTAGCGCTGCCCTAGTGGCTCCCTGGAGCATTTTCAAAAATGTTTGAAAATGTAAAAAGATGGGAGAGAGAAATATATTTTTTGTTTTAATATGGTTTCTGTAGGAGCAAAAACAAGACATAAATATTCTTAACGATTTCCAATGCTGTAAGAGCGTGTAGAATTAAAATTGTAACGCCCTTACAGCTTACACTTACACTTACAGCTAGAAAACGGGAGCCAAGATATCCATAAGTTGAGCTGTCAATCAACTGGCTGCGCTGAAGAACAGTCCGTGTCCCTGACACCGCGCCACTCGGCACAGTTGCAGAGAGGAGGAGGTAGAAAGGAAAGCTGAAAGCATACTCCCCTTTTCGATACTACAAGCCCCGTTTCTTTTGAACACGCAACAGATTGAACATTGCACAGGGGTCATCAACCTCTCCCCCTCCCACACTTACAGTGCAACAAAAAGAAACAAACACAACAGGAAGAATAAACTGAGGTGGAACAACAAAACTGCCATTTGAAAAGAAACGTGGACAAACAGAAACGCTCATGCTGAGCCGTAATTAGATCAGGAGACCGACTCCCATAATCCCCTGCTGCTAACAGACCTAAAAATGCACATGACCGCCACTGGTTAGCCCTGTCTTCAGCCCCTAAGGCTCATGGGAAGTGGGAGTTTTGGGGTAAAACCTTGAGTAAGAGTGTTGTGAACTGAAGTGAGGTCCATGCTGTTTGGGCTGTTTGTGTGTGTTGGAATAAATGGGCTTGTTACTTAAAAGGAGATTTTGCCTCTCTTGCTATTTATTCTTCACTGAGACTATCCGGGGTTGTGCAGTAAATGAGGCATGGACAGTTCTCCAAAGAAGCCTCTTGATGAGGCTTCTCTGGAGCCTAAACTGCTACCCCGTTTAGGTAACAGTCCGGCTAGGTCGTTACAATATCAAATTTCAACATTTCTGTCAACGGACATTTGAGTCATAGCTTACGACACACGTTTCTACCAACAGGGGTTTTCTTTTTAACTTTTAGCGGACCGCTAGGCAGGTGGCTGATGTAAATGGAACCACCGTCAGTTCCGTGCATTGGTTGATGAAGTTGAAAGCTAATATTCTGATCTCCTGCTACACAACACAGTCCGATGGCTGTCCAGAGGGACGTTTTGCGTCACTTTGACGTCTGTTTAGAACATGTGAAATCATTCCTGAAAAGCAAAGACCTTTATTGAACTACCCGCAACTGGAAGATGCTGAGTGGCTGGAAAAGCTGCACTTTTTGGTGGATGTGACTGTGACAAGCCACCTAAACAGCTGAATGAAAGTCTGCAGACATCGCAAATGCTTGAAGCTGTTCTGTCATTCGAGCGCAGCTGACTGTCATGGGGCACGCATGTTCCATTTTATTGTTTTTTGTTTGAATCCTCAAAATAAAAATGACATCAAAAATCGGATTTCTTTATTACATTTCTTTAATTTTATCAAAGCAATGTAACATAATTCATTGATATTGTAATGAAGTTAAACTTGCACAACAGAGCAGTCACGTGACGCGTCCTTCTCCGCAGAATGCACTGCAGGACAAATAAACATTTAATCATTAATGCTCATTATGTATTTTTAGCAACTTAGTCATTTTGATAGTAGGCTAATATAGCTAATATAGATACATATTGCATGTGTTGCCTTCATTATAAGGCTTAAATAGGGCTTTTAATTTTTTGCGGCTCCAGACATATTTGTTTTTTTCGTCCAATTTGGCTCTTTCAACATTTTGGATTACCGACCCCTGCTCTGGAATAATGAGATGAAGATCACCATTTTTTGGAACTAATGGTTTTAAAACTGTATGGGGAGGATTTCAAAGAAAAATGCATGGTGCCTACACTGAAACATGATGGTGGTAGTGTCCTCATGTGGGGCTGCATGAGTACTGCTGGTGCGAGGGAGCTGCATTTCATTGATGGTATCATGAACTCAACAATGTACAGCTCTATACTGAAGGAGAAGATGCTGCCATTACTTCATGCACTTGGCCGCGGAGCTCTTTTCCAACACGACAATGATCCAAAACACATTTCTAAAGCTACTGTTGCATTTCTAAAGAAGAACAGGGTAAAGGTGATTGAACGGCCATGTATGTCTCCTGATCTGAACCCAATCCAACACCTGTAGGAAATTCTAAAGAACAGGTTGAGCATCACTCTCTATCCAGCATCTAGACTCTAAAATAGGTTATGCTTAAGGAATGGAAAAAGATAGATGTTATAATATATGGCGCCAAATTGTTCATTCCATACCTACAAGACTTGGTGCTGTCCTTAAAAATCATGGTGCTCATACAAAATACTAGATGTAGTAGTTTTGTTGAAGGTGAATTCATTTTGGCTTCAGCCAATTGAAGTAAAACTGAAGATGATGTGATCCAAGTTAGATTATAACAGTGGTTCCCAAACTTCTTCTGCAGGGCCCCCCTTTCTGAAGATTAGAATATTTTCGAGCCCCCCCACACTGACACAAATCCTTTGTTTCTAAACTCCACCACCCCCCCTGCAATACCTCCGCGCCCCACTAGGGGGCGTGCCCCCAGTTTGGGAACCACTGGATTATAAACATTCATTCCATGTTATGGAGTGAAGGGATTGTGTTTAAAAAATGCTTTATTTTTTCACATTTGTATGCAATCTTTTTGTTCAACCCATGGAATAAAAGCTGAAAGTCTGCACTTCAATGGCATCCGAGTTGTTTTATTTAAAATTCACTGTGGTAATGAACAGAAACAAAATTAGAAAGAATGTGTCTCTGTCCAAATATTTATGCTCCTGACTGTACTTTCTTTTTATGCATTTTGGGGCAAAATATGATTGCTACAAAACAATTCAACAATGCCGGAAATCGTGCTTTTACAGGGGAAACAAATTCAGCGGAATCATACATTGGCACAACAACTCGGTCCGATATTGAAGAGGTCATTTTGGCTCAGGTGTAGTCCCGCCTCTATGTCTTCTGCATTGGTCTGATTGGTTCTACAAACCATAAAATCAGTCCTTTTCATATCACCATACTAGCTGTCAATTTAAACGTGTTCATGGAATGAAATAGATTTATTAGGGACCAAATTCCTTTTCTTAACCATTTTGGAGCCGAATGATTAGTTTCTAAAAGTTATGTATTGGCAGTTCCATAAAGGAGTGTTAAGTGGACTATAATTATGATTATAAATAAGTTTCTAATACAGGAGAACTTGCTGATGAAAGGATGAGAGTTGAATGGGTGGTAGTTTTTTAATGAGTAAAAAATTGGATTCCTCCTAGGTTGAAAAATATTTTATTAGGAATAGTAAACCAAATCTTGTTTTGATTTTTAAGAAATTATTTTTAAAATTTTATTTTATGGTGCTCACGTTAAATTCTATAACTTGTAGGCCTCCATCTTCATATTTTCAGTTAGAATATCTTGTTTAATATAGTGCGTTTTTCGCTTACATATGAAGTTAAAATTGATTTGATCAATAGATTTAATGGTTTGTCTAGGGACATCTATAGAATAGGTTGGATATATAAAATACCAAAAACTAACCCTTGAAACTTGAAAAAGCGTATGTGTATGTATGTATGTATGTATGTATATATATAAATATATATATATATATATATATATATATATATCCTCCATGGGATGTACCACCGGACCATACCTGAAGTGGCTGATATCAAGAAGTCCTACCAATGGCTAGAAAGGGCTGGCCTACAGGACAGCACTGAAGCGCTCATCCTGGCAGCTCAGGAACAAGCCCTGAGCACCAGAGCGATAGAGGCTCAGATCTACCACACCAGACAAGACCCAAGGTGTAGGCTGTGCAAAGAGGCGCCTGAAACAATCCAGCACATAACTACAGGGTGTAAAATGCTGGCAAGTAAAGCATACATGGAGCGC
The DNA here is from genome assembly GCA_023969325.1 of Oryzias curvinotus. Taxonomy (NCBI): domain Eukaryota; kingdom Metazoa; phylum Chordata; class Actinopteri; order Beloniformes; family Adrianichthyidae; genus Oryzias; species Oryzias curvinotus. The sequence goes on along the minus strand of CM043707.1, from coordinate 15,272,049 downwards.
CACAATCAAGTGGCTGGAATCATATACAGGAACATGTGTGCAGAATATGGACCGGAAACCCCAAGGTCAAAATGGGAAACACCCCCGAAGGTGGTAGAGAATGAAAGGACTTCCAGATCCAGACTGATAGGATGGTAATGGCGAACCAACCAGACATTGTAGTGGTGGACAAAGAACAGAGGAAAGCCGTTGTGGTGGATGTGGCAGTGCCAAGCGATGGGAACATCAGGAAGAAGGAACATGAGAAACTGGAGAAATACCAGGGACTCAGAGAAGAACTGGAAAAAGCCTGGAAAGTGAAGGTGACAGTGGTGCCTGTGGTAATTGGAGCACTCGGGGCAGTAACCCCCAAGCTGGAGGAGTGGCTACAACAGATACCTGGAAAGATCTCAGACCTCTCAGTCCAGAAAAGTGCAGTGGTAGGAACAGCTAAGATACTGCAGGACCCTCAAGCTCCCAGGCCTCTGGTAGAGGACCCGAGCTTGGAGGAGAAACCACCCGCGGAGGGTGAGAGGGGCGTTTTATTTATTTATATGCTTTCAATTTTGGTGACGAGATCCCTACCAAAAATTGATAAATAAAGAGAGGGTACATTTATCTTGTTTGTATTGTTAAAATTTCAGTTTTACCAGGTCTGTTTTATCTTTAGTTATATGCTTTCCAAGGAATGCAACTGTGGATTTAATAGAAATATTATAAACATTAGATAATGTACATGGTTTAATGGGTAAGATCTAAAACAGCAGCAACACTGAAGATATCCAGCTGCACAGTTTGGATCCAGATAGCAGCTCAGACGAGGAAAACAAAGACGTTCATGGATCTATTTGTCTACAGTGAACAAACCTAGACGGTGGAGCTGAACCTGCGGGTTCCACTTCCAGCTGCTATAATCCAGCAGTCTGTGCTGATGACAGAGCTCCTCCTCGTTCTGGACGATGGTTCCTTCAGCAGCAGAAAGTTGTTCTCTGACAGAACCTTCCTGAGGTTCTGAAGACATGGTTCCTGCTCCGATCTTCAGCTCCAACTCCCACAAACACCGCCGTCCTCTTCACTGCAGCTGATCGATCATCTGCTAGTCTCACAATCACAGCAATCCACGTTGTCTTTCCGTTCAACACTTCTTCACTCATTTACGACACTTTGGAAAAAGCTGAGAGTCCCACACGAACCACGTATCGTCCTTTCTGTCCCAAAACCTCACAAACGTCCCAACCATACACCGAAAGACCGTCCTCACAACACAAGCTAACGCTGCTAACGCTGCTAGCCTGCTAACAAGCTAACGCTGCTAGCGCCTCGTGAGGTTTACTTCCGGGTCACGTGCAGAAACTTCATTTATCAAGAAACATAGAAACTGCTTAACTGGACCTTACTGTGGTTCAGTATTCGTCCAATGTTTTTTTAAACAGTTTTAATTCAGGAAATAAAAAGGAAAAAAATAAAATAGAAAAAGTAAATTTTCGTGGAAACTTTGTAAGAGCTGTTGTGACGTCATCACACTGCATCTTGTCACAATGCTTAGATTTGACTACAAAACGCTTTAGAGACAAAATAAACCTCATTATATTTGTTTATTGTATTCCTAAGCTACAAAAATGGATAGAGAAATGTCTTTAGTGAACAAAGAATTAACATTGAATAAAGAGGATTCAAAGGCAAAAAGACTGTCTCTAAGAGAATAAACAAACAGTATTAAAAGTATAAACAGTGTTAAAAGAGTTTAAATAAGCATTAAACTGTAGTCAATAATAAAGGCAAGCAATCATTTGTGAAATTCCTATGACAGTGAAAACACAATAGAGAAGTTTCCTCAATTCCAGTCAAATTAGATTAACTAATTTAAAAAGTAAATAAATGAGATGTAACTCAATAAAAGGAAAGTGAAAAAAAATTAAAGGCCTTTGGAATGCAAACATATCTCGACATTCTGCAAATATTTCAAATCAGTTTCTTGTTTCCGTGTCTTCTTCAAATACTTTTTCAGTTTAAAAAATTGTTTGAAAAAGTTTAAAATAAATCACAGATTATTTCAGGTTGAGACAAAATACTTAATCTTTTTATTTTACTTTTTTTGTTTTTGCTTTCCATTGTAATAACTAGTTAAATATCCATGTAGTTTCTGTAAAAAGATGAAATATAGCTGTTTTTATTTTAAGCCTTTCTGCTTTTTCCATGTCTGAGGGTGTTAATGTCTAACAGAATGCCAGAATTCTCTCTTTTCTTCCTTGCAGGTTATTGTTGTTCACATCTTGGCCCCTCCTGGACATTTCATTTTCATTAGAAACATTTTACAACAGAAATAGTTTCTACTTTATTGAATAAACTGGTTTAGAATCAGAGACATAAAGGTTTTTCAACAACAATCTTTAGATGTTCTTCATGTTCAAAGTCACGACTGAGCTCTTTCTTTTTCGTGTAGCTGCTATATTTTTGATCTCGAAACTGTGTTAAACACCAAATGTCCTCATTCTTCATGCTGATCAGGCAGAATTGCAGAAATGTGTGCTGCAGATCCCATGTTTGCCACCAGAGGACAGCACAGTAGCTTCAGTCTCTGTCATTGTTGCTGTGTGAGCCTGAAGGAGCTTCAAAGTGAACTAGCTGCAGCTTGGTTCAGACAAACCTCCACATTCACACACAGATGTGATCCTGAAGACGTCTGAACAGAACATTTCAGGAGAACTCTTCAGTCCAGAACATGAGCCTGCATTGTTCCTGAAACTGGGATCAGAGTTCTGCTCTCTGCTCCAACAGAACCACCTTCATGAGCTCCTGGTTTCTTCTGGATCCTCCAACATTCAGACGCTCTCTGACTGAGTTCATGTCTGCACAGAAACCTTCAGGATTCTCTTCTTCTACACGTGGACTAAGGATGGACTAAAACTCAGAAAAAGAAAACAGTCTTCAGCATGACGATGGTCAGTGTGCAGCAGGAGAACATCAGTCTCACGTCTGCATTTTAGTATCAAAACAACTTTGTCATCATATTGATCTGAACACAACTGAAACATGGAGTCTGACCTCAGAGCCAGCAGTCTGGACGCTCCAGAAAACCACACAGAGGAAAAACTCCAGAATCCTGCAGGTTCTGGTTCCCGCTCAGGTCCAGTTCTGTCAGATTGGATGGGTTTTTCTTCAGAGCTGAGACCAGAACTTCACAGCTGATCTCTGATAAACTGCATTATTTCAACCTGAAATCAGGTAGAAAAGTGTGTCCAGGAGCAGTGATGCGCTTGGAGGTCCAGGAACTTGGTCCATTCAGTCAGGTGGGACCCGCCTTGATGACAGACTGACAGATGACATTTTCACTGTTTAGCTTTTTGTTTGGGTGACCCAAAAACATGAAGGTAAATTAAAGTGTCAAAGATTTGAAATGAATTAAAAATGACGTCTAAACCGACGAGGAACTGAAATGTCATTAATCATCATGAATTATTAATGATTAAATACATTTTCAAAATGCATGTAAGAAATGCAGATTGAACTAACAGTTGGAAAATAAATTTTCACTTGAATTATGAAACCAAAAAAAGACGACAATTCAAAATCCAATTGAATTTGCTTTGATTTAAAGTTTTGATTTAAAAAATGTCAGCTGTAATTTTTCTTCTTCATCTTGAATCTTAAATTGTAAAATACATTTTTAAATGACATGATCCCATTCCAAGGTGAATTATTCATTAAGAATTGAAGATCACTTTGAATTATGGGTAAACAATAAATAAAAATAAACATCTATAGAAAAATGTTTATCACATTTTAACGGATTCAACAAAAAATCAAGTGAATAAAGTAGGTTTAAACCTCCTGCAGATATTTCACTGAGGATGAAGATTCAAGAAAAAAAAGACTCACGCTGACTCATGAAAACTTGTAAAAGAAACAATGAAGAATTTTCTAACAGCAGAGCTAAATTAAACAGAACCCTGTTAGGAAACTTTAGCACAGAAAACCCTCCTGATCAAACCTCCTTCATCAATTTAATTGATGAAGAAAATCTAAACACAGCTGGAGAGCTTTTCCAGGTTCTCTCAAGTCTGTTTTTGATCAGTTTGTCAGTAAAAAGTTCTTTTCTAAACCTGAACTAAGCTCTTCCATAAAGACCCACTGATGAAACTGAAAGTAAGAGACTGAAACTTTGCTGACTCAGCAGGAAGAAGACCGTTGGACTCAAGGTCCAAAGTCTCAGGATCAGTTCAAATCAGGGACTGTAGCTCGAAGAAGATTGGAATGTTATCCTGGATGATCTATAGGAATGGAGCATGTTTGGATGCTGCTAAAGACTCAGTAAAAATAACTTCCAAAGAGATTTATTTGATTTCTGAAGGATGAAAACCATTTTTTGTCGGGATTTGATTTCTCTGGTGTTGTTGCTCTTCCTGGGTGAACATCTGTCTTTGAAGGACCTTCATGACCAGGACTGCTGCTGAACTTGATCAGATAGTTGACGGCATATTGGATGGAAGAGAAATGACAGAACAATGCAATTTTTAAGTGTATCTGAAGGTCACACCCTCACAACAGAATTGAACAATCCAACTCAACAAATTATTCTGGCTTTAAGTGGGAATGTTGTTGGGATAAGTAAGTACTAGATAAGTAATAAAATGTATTTTTGATCCGGCGTGGTTGGGAGTCGTGGCGTGGCTGGAGGTTCTGGCGAGGTTCAGGATTGGTGGCATGGCTGGTGAACCTGACGTGGTTTCGTTTCCTCAGGAGATTCAGGAACGTAGCAGCTGCTTGTGGAGACATCTGACTCAGGTGACACTTGTAATATGAAGTCCTGAGACAGAAGAACAAGGTTTTTTTTTTTTTTTTTACTTGTCCTGTCCAACAGGTGGCCAGACAGATGAGAGCTGAAGGCCTCTTGTGTTGGACATATTTTACTTTAACAACAGGGGTTATGAATCTTCTGACAAACCAGAGGAATGTCTGAATAAACCCCTTTTGTAATTGAGGCAAAACTTTATTAATTTCAATTATATTTGAAAATCTTTTGTGTTGGACCGGACGGAAAAGGAAAGGAGGGAAGAAGAGAGAGGGATGGTAGAGAGGGGGGGAGAGAGGAGGGTGATCAGAGGAGAGGGTGGGGGGTGTAAAACCCTGAAGCGGCATAGAGCAACAAGCTGCTGGGTGTTTATCATTACGGTCAGGTTCAGATGTAATTCAAATCTCAAAGGAGCTGGGCCTGTCCACACACACTCAAATGTTATAAAGACAGAAGACAGAAGAACAAGGTTAATGAAGAACCAAACCATAGGAGCAGACATGAGTCAAAGGACTAGACTGTGCACCATCAGGAGGCAAAACTGGCGATGAATGCTGGAGCTGGGTCTCCTTAAAACCCTTGTGCTATCTTAGATGACCCCACCCTTACTTTGACGTGTTCTCCCTACCATGAGAAAGGTGGATAAAGGTGGAAAAATTTCATGTAATCCATTGAACCAGTGAAGATCACAAAATAGAAAAAAAAAAGGTTCAGAGCACTGTCTAGTGAATCTAGATGACCCAACTCCCAACGGTAAAGTGCCTAGGATAGCACAAGGGTTACGTAGAGCAGAGGCTTGATGAGGTGAGTAGTCACAGCGGGTGGAGTCAGGAGCAGAGGAGAGCTAGGAGGGGGAAGGAGAGCTGACAGAGGCACCACGACACAGAGTTTTAAAACAATCTGAACTCAGGAATGGTCATCTTGTAAAATCAACCAATTAGGGACTCTGGGCATGAAATGTTTTCAGCGACAGCTTATAGAAAAAACATCCAATTTAGTGAATCTATCCATTGTTCCCCTGAACATCCATCCATGTTCTTAACCCGCTGTATGCCTTTCAGGGCAGCAGGGTTTTGGGAACTCCGTCCTGGCTATTGTTGGGCAAGACGGGCACACGCGGCCAGACAGTCTGTCACATGACCCGTGGGGGCTGGAGCAATTGATCTCGCTATGCGGCTCCCAAGAGGCGAGCTGACGGCCACACAGAGAGCCGCTGCTGGCTCATTTCTCCTCTTTTCCTGTTACCGACATATAAAAAAATAAAAGTGAATGTCAGGGGCGTCGTAGACATGACAGATGCAGATGCTGAAACCCAGAAGGAACTTCCGACCCAGAATAGTTTATAAGTTTTATTTCCAGGTGAAATTCAGAGTTCCTGGGGACCAGCTTGAGGTGAGGCGTGGGCGCTGAGGACGACGGAACTAGCTTGGAGAGTGGAGATAAGCTCTGGACGAGGAACCAGCGTGACCAGTGGATGATGAACCTGAAGGTGATCACAAAGCGAGTTGAGCAAGGTAACTTAACTTGGTTAGCAGATACTAAAAGGCCAGACTTAAGGCCCGTACACACCGGGACGAATATTCGCCTGGCGTTATTCGCCAGCGTTTTTCGCCACGTCTTTTGTGTTCACACCCAGGCGATTTTCGCTGACGATGAGCCGAGCCAGCATGCAATTTCATTCCCTGACATTAGATGGCGCTTAATGTAAACAGAAATATTCCTGTACACAAGGTGGTTTTCACTCAGAAGAAGAGAGCCAGTATTCACACGCTTGTCAGAATCATACAAAGAAAACATGAATATTTCAAGCACCAATAGCTCCAGCTCCAGTTCCAATGATGAAGAAATTATTGTTCTGTTGAATGATGAAAGACGCCGAAAAAGACGCCGATTTTCGGTACATCCCATAGTTACGAGAAGAGAAGAACATGGTGAGTTTTATCGACTGGTACAAGAGCTGAAAATGTATCATGAGCGTTTTCGGGGATATTTTAGAATGTCCGTCATTATTTCTTTGCGGCAGTGTAGACGCTACTTGGCGTCTATCTTCTTTGTTGGTATGTGTGCTCAGAAAGGCAGTGTTGTGTTTGAGCGCCCCCAAGTTGTGTTTTACTGTAACTTCAGAAGCTCCAGACACGTGAGCAAAAGCGCCATTCTCATTGGTCGAATAGATTTCGACGCGAGGCGTCAAAAAAAAAAAACGAACCCGAGGCGGTTTTTTTTTTGACGCTTTGACGTGTGGCGTTTTTTCGCGTCGGTGTGCACACTCTCATTAGTGCCCTTTGTTTAGTCACGAGGCGAATTTCGTCGGCGAAAATCGCCGGCGAAATTCGTCCCGGTGTGTACGGGCCTTTAAGCACCGGAGTGAGTATAACGAACTGGCGTTGGATTCTGGTTAGCCGCTCCCTTATGAAGGTCTGGCAAAAGATGAGGTGATGAAGGACAGCTGGTTCCAATCAGCGGAGCAGAGCTGTGAGGCAAGAGGTGAGCTGACAGAGGCATCGTGAAAGTAAACAAACAAAGAGAATGATTCGAAGCCATGTGGCTGTCATTCTATCACACATTGGTAATATTTTCATTGTCTGTAACAACAGAATACAGTGTTGCATTTAGGCAATGTTCTTTATTTTACGGCGCTGTACTACAGTCAGGGGAAGCTCTCTGTTGCTGAGGAAAACATAAATTCTTGTAATCATGGATTTAACTGCTGTTTAAATGGCTCGAACAGTTCTAAAGGAGGCAGAACTGTCTGGAAAGCTGATCTTTTTATATATATTTTTATCAATATTGTTTTTATCCTCAGGTTTACACTAATATTTAAGCTTGAATTTTTCAACTTGTTTTATTTGGGTTTCAAATCTTTATATCCCTGATTTGACTCTACAGATTAACAAATGTTAAATATCTTCATGAGCAGACATTAAGACAGTAAGACATTTACAAATGCTGATAAATGTCTTTGTAAGCAGACTAATACACATTACTAATGCTTGTTAATGTCTTATAAGCATTTTATTAAGGAATCTTATTCTAAAGCGTTACCAGTTAATATTTAGTCTAAAATTTAGTTCAGGCCCCCAGAGCTGAAATAGAATCAGGTTCTCTTTAGGACCCAGCTGCTTGTTGAATGCTGCAGGTGCAGTCACGTGATTTCTTGTAAATGCTGTGGGCGGAAACCTTCTCACATTCACTCACACAGAGGGATGAGGTCTGCTGTCAAACTCAGAGACAGCAGCGTTTGTCCAGCAGACATAGACTTTGGAGTTTCCTCCGTTTTCTTCTTCTTCTTCGGTGAGTCTTTGTGAAAATGTTGTTTTCTGCTCTCATGATGAAGCTGTTGTGTCTGATCTGTGAGGAAAAGAGCAGCAAAAAAACACATCAGAGATTCCTGAAAACATGGCGCCTCTGAAAGTTTTCATGCAGGCGTGTTGAGACGGGTCAGAGAAAATCTGTTCCTTCTTCCAGAAACTCTGATTCAGTTTGATCTGTGGATGCTCTTTCAGGCTCTTAATGTATTTTTAAAAATCCAAAACACAGTAATAACCAGGATGACAAATTCTAACAACATTCCACACAGCAAGATCAGTCAGTTCATCAGTCGACACAAACAAAATGTTTTGGTACCAGACTACAGAACTCAGAACCTCATCTGGTAACAATCAGGATGTCTGTCAGAGTTTAACCCTTGTGCTATCCTAGGCACTTTAACATTGGGAGTTGAGTCATCTGGACCCCACAAGACAGTGCACTGAACCTTTTTTCTTCAATGATTTGTGATCTTCACTGGTATCCATGAATTACATGAAATCCTCTCCACCTTTATCCACCTTTGTCATGGTAGAGAGAACACGTCAATGTGAGGGTGGGATAGAACAAGGGTTAAGAAGACATATTTCCTTTCCAGGTGAAGGAGGAAGGTGCGTGTGAGCTGATGTGGATCCAGTGAATCCAGCAGCATGGATCAGTGGGAGGACACACAGGAGGGAGCCCCTCCCTCTAAAAGAAGAGATGGTAACCATGACAACCACAGCAAAGCTCAGAGGTGAGATGAACATCCCCCATTGTCCATGATCTTCTCCAAGTCAGAGCTCAGGACTCACACCAGCAACCTTCATTCTTCACAGGAACCAAACTGGATCTGGATCTGAATCCAGCTGGGGGTCCAACAGGAGTGACATGTCAAAGGATTTACCTATAACCTTTAAAGCCATCAGTTCAGGAGTGGAACAGTGAGTGTTGGTCAGAGTTAAAGGAGGCTGGATTCTAGTTCAGATGATCAACAGTTTTCAGATGAAGGACTTGAGGTCTGGTTCAGTTCTGGATCTCTCTGATCAGACTCACTTGGAGCATCATGTGTGTGATGAGATCTTTTCAGTTGAGTCTTCTGAGAGTCTCTGAGAGACATCAGAGATGTTGGAGAAGAAAACATGTTGACTGCTGACTCTGACTGACAGCAGCTCCAGTCTAATGAGAAGAATCACTGCAGACTCCTAGGATTCAGATTTTCATGCTTTCCAAACATCACATTGTTCTAGTTTGACTTTCTGCTCTCAGAATTTCTACATTTCTACATGGAGAATTGGAATCAGCTTTTCTAGAAAAAAGTCTGGATTGACTGACAGAAAATGCTGAAACCTTTTCCCTCCAACTGGAAACTGTTGATCCAAACATGTCATGTTATTCCAGACTAAACAGCTCAGTCTGTGTTCATGTCAAAGTCCATCAGCTGTTCATGAAGAAGCAGATCCTCCAACACTCTGATGGTTTGGTGTTTGCAGAGGTCAACAGGTCACACAGAGAGTCCAGTCTGCAGCCTCCAGCTGTGGATCCATGAAGAGTGACTGGTCCAAAGATGATCCTCCATTCTTCAGAACTGAACCAGGACCTTCAGACTCACAGTAAGAAACAGTTTCTAGTGAACAAAGCAGAGTTCAGTTCTCAGCAGGAACAGCAATGTTCTCATCAAGAACATCAGCTGATCCATCCAGGAAGGTCAACCATCTGCTGTGAGCGCTTTAGGTCTGAGAGGAAAGAAAAGAGTTGGACAACTCTTGAGGACACAAAGCTCAGTCTGTGAGGATGAAGTAAACAGCTGAACTTTTCTCTGACCTCAGTCCAGACATGAGCTCCAAACACAGCTAACTCATCATTTAGACCTTCAGATGGACTAGATCTGCACTGGTTTAACCTGGAAACACATTTGCTCACACTCAACACAGTCTGGATCACGCAATAGAACTACCATTTGAAAGAGACGTCCCACTAAACAGTGTGAGCTCACTGAAACAGACAGAAAAGGACTCCTGAAAAACAAGACCTACTGTGAGGAACAAAATTCTACTCAGTTTGGAGACCAAATGAACAACCCTGGGAGAATTTCCGGCAGGCAGCTCAGCAGTGCATTACCTGTTTACACCTCTCCATGGACGGTTCAGTCAATTAACTCACGTTTTCCATGACCTACTTAAAGAACTAGGTTCAGGCTCTACGCCTTCTGTCATCCATTTGCGCTAATGCTGCGTTTGCCCCCCCACCCTCCTCCCTGACTTCCACCTATGAGCTCCGTTGGAGTTAGTGTTTTTTTTTTTTTCTTTCATCTTTTACACTTGTTCTGTCCAACAACTTAGCAAACAGATTAGAGCTGCAGGCCTTTAGTGTTGGACAGGTTTTACTATCACAAAAAGAGGTTATAGAACTTTAGAAACCAGAGTGTAGATTTGAATTAACCCCTTTTTGTTGTATTATTTATTTCTTTATTTGTTATATTTAGTGTGCGTGGGGAGGAAGAGGGAAAAAAATTGTGTGTGTCGGGGGGGGGGGGGGGGGGGGGGGGGGGTTGGAAGAGAAAGGAAGAAAGGTGAAAAAAAAAGGGGGGATACAAGCACTGATTTGGATCAGTTATTCTTTTAAGCTGTAACAATTATACCATATCTGCTGGAAAGACAAATATTACATCATGGGTAAAATTCTGACACGAAAATGAGTGGAAAATATCTGTCCATCAATACACTGTAGGTTAGAAGGAGGGATGAAGCAGACAGGGAGCAGTGTGGCAGTGTGCACGTGCACGTGGGGGTGGAGATACATGCATTCTGCCGAAGTGAACCTTGTGTTGTGGGGAACCAGATCCTACCCAGCCAGACCAGGAGAGGGGAGGAGAGGTCCCCCAAGGCCAGGGCCCCCCCCCCACACCGGACCCAGGCAGCCCGGGAGGGGGGGGGGGGACCGCCCACCCAACCAGCTAGGCGCAGAGAAGGCCCCCCTACAGGGGCCCCCACAACGCCCAGAGGCATAAGCGAACCCGGTGTCCGGCCCCCAGGCCACAGGACAGGAGCGCTTAGCCGTACCAGGCGGCAGCCATGGGGGCCGCCGGACGCCGAGACAAGGGCCAAGGACGAAGCCAGGGCCCCAGAACCCAAGAGCCGCCCACCACCCGACCGGTGCCCCGTGTCCGCGAGCCAGCCACGGCACGCGACCCGAGCAACCCAGAGATCGCCACGCACCCACAGCCACCCCCCATAACCCTACCCACTACAAACCCCCCCCCCTTCCCCCCCGGCCATATTATCTGAGCCCCCCTCCCTTACCCTTTAAGTGCCCTACCCTCTCTGTGATGGGAAGGGAAAGCCCCAGAGAGTCCCAGTGAGCCAGCCCCCAGGTCTGTCCACCCATGCACTCACGCACACATACTCACAATCTTCTGGTTACCTCCCCACCCCCCGCCGCCACGCAGTAACCCCCCCCTGCCGATCGACCCCCAGCGCCGTACGCCCGACCATCACCGCAGCCGACATGATACCCATAAGCCTGGCCGCCCTGAGAGGACCAGGCGGGTGAAGACCGGCCGCCCCCCCCCCCGACCCCACCCATGTATGGAGGTGTGGCAGTGCTGTGTATGTGCTGCAGGTAAAAAAAGGAGGTCTCCCGTGTGGGGTCCCCACCGCTGCCAAGCCGCAGAACCCCCACTAGTTGGAGTTAGTTTTAATACACTAAGTTTTTAATAGAGATCTTGTTTTAATGTATCTGAACGGAGCCTTATGCCAAACTACAAAATTATGCCAAACAAAAAAATATGGAAAATTAAAGCTGCAAGCGGTGTTGTCTGGCCCAAACAGCTACCCGCCCCCCGTCGCCCTTACCTCTACACAGCACCTCCGCCCTAACCGCCCACCTTTTATCAAGGCTTGTCAAAGCTGCATATGCTAATTATGCTAACAATGCTAGTTGTGCTAACTTTTTTAAAAGTGCTAGCATTGGGATCATTTTTGCCAACTGACTCAGAAAAACACATAGCTTACGATGCTTATTAGGCTAACTATGCCAGTTATGCTAATATGGCTAAAAGTACTGGCATCGCGATCTATATCAACTGACTCACACATCGCTTAAGATAATCATATTGGTAAGCGGTACGTACTGTATGTTGAGTTGATAGGAAATCCACATTTTTCAGGATGACGGCTTTTCTGTTAATTTTATCTCCACCGCAACCATTTTGTGTTTTGGTCGCCCGGGGATAACGAACTGATCAACGTCAGTTTCAGATAGATCACAAAGAGTAACCTTTTTAATGTCCTTAGCAATAGAGGTTTTATGCTAACCACATTCCTTATATGTCCATATCCAGTGTTTTTCAATATGTTTAGTTCCAGCCATGGATGCATGTATTCAATTTTTACTGCATTCCATTGAAAGACATGGGAGTTATAACAGTGCGCCACTTTTGCTAGTTCGCTACAGCGTTCAAAATCCACAACTTCTAATTGCAACATTTTTCCACAGTAGCTTGCCAAACATTGTTGCACAAACGAGACGATTGATGGAATTTCCAATGACAAGTTTTCATTTGTATCTGGTACTAAAGGTGTTTTTATTGAAAATTCAAGACACACGCCAATCCAAATCTACAACTTTCAATTCCAACATTTTGTCCACAGTACCTTGCTTTTGATGCTCGAGAAGGTTTGAGACGATCGCTAAAAATCCCTAGGACGAGTTTTCGTTTGTATCTGGAATTAAAGGTGCTTGTTTTTTTTTATTCAAGATGGCTGCCCTTTTCCCAGGTCACATGTCAACGATATTTCTCTGGTGTTTTTAAACTCAAGCTGGCGGCATGTTTGTGCAATTTCGTGAAAATCGCTCAAACAAAAGTGTCACTTTCCAATATTGTGGAAAAACAAAAAATCGCCAATTCTCAGAGTTTGCTACAAAATGGCCCCCAAGCCGTAGGTCATGTGGCCGTCCCATAATGATTTCAAAACTTCTTTGGGATATCCCCAACTCGTGTGTTTTGGTTTCGTAACTATATTTTTTAATAATTTTTTTCTGGCCCCATAAGCGATTTTCGGCCCATTCATTTTTTATACGTTATCGCTCGCCATGATTTTATCGTCTTCGGAGGATGACGTTCACTTCATTGAAAATTCATTTTCAATTTATCCTAGGTGTGTGCACACTTTGGTGACTTTTTGAGGATGCAACAGGGGTCAAATTTTCGCTCAAATGTGCAGAAATCGTTCCAACTGCAAAAGCAGTATGGTCCTTGCAGTCAGTGACTGCTGCTGTAATAATAAGCTGATGAAGTAAGTGAAGTAAGCATAAGCTTTTCTCCTGCATGAGTTGTCTGATTGAAATTCCAGTTGATGCAAATGTTTCTCAGAGGGCAGCAGAAAAAGTTCTGTCAGAAGTTAAGAACATCTGCAGTTGTTTAATGAAAACAGTTTGAAAACAGAAATGTTTTCAGCTATCACCCCTGTTTTTGTCAGTGATTATTCAAATCAAACTAGCTGTTCTAAAATATGCCATTTCACCAAAGTCAATGTAGCAGGTTTGATTGATGAACACATTTGAAAGAGGATCTTAAAGCAAATCTGACATCATTTCTGTTTGGATCTGAATGAGAACTTTTTAAATACGTTTTTCTAAAATGTCTACAGAGAGAAGAAGAACAGCGGACCCCAGGCTGCAGAAAGACCCAGAGCTGGTGAGTCAGAGCCTGATCATCTGCTTATGAATTCTTCTGGAAACATGTTGAATACTCATGAAGGAGCTTTCTTCTCTGCTCTTTCAGCAGATGTTGGTCTGCAGGAGATGTTTGGAGAACATCATATCAGTCTGAGGAGCAGAAGTGAACTTGTGGCTGAAGGAACTGTAGACGCAGGAAGAGAAACGCTTTTCAACAGGGTCTACACTGAGCTCTACATCACAGAAGAACTGAGACCAGAGGGTCACACCCAACATGAGGTGATGCAGATGGAGACAACCACCAAGACCAACAAGCTCCATGGTACTGCAATCAAGAACCCAGACATCTTCAAAGTCTTCCCTGACCAACACAGAGCCATCAGAGTGGTTCTGACCAGCGGAGTTGCTGGAGCTGGGAAAAGCTTCTCAGTGCAGAAGTTCACTCTGGACTGGGCAGAGGGCTTGGAGAACCAAGACATCAGTGCTGTGGTTCCTCTTTCCTTCAGGGAGATGAACTTGATCAGAGATGAGCAGCACAGTCTTCTCACTCTGATCCAGCTGTTCCATCCAACACTCCAGAAGATCCCAGCAGAACAGCTGCCTGTGTGCAAACTTCTGTTCATCTTTGATGGTCTGGATGAAAGCAGACTTTCTCTGGACTTCAACAACAGTCCGGTGGTGTCTGATGTCACACACAAGTCCTCAGTCAACGTGCTGCTCACTAACCTCATCCAGGGACGTCTGCTGCCCTCAGCTCTGGTCTGGATCACTTCCAGACCTGCAGCAGCCAATCAGATCCCTCCTTCATGTGTGGACAGACTGACAGAAGTACGAGGCTTCAATGATGCTCAGAAGGAGGAGTACTTCAGGAGGAGGTTCCCAGATGAGGAGCTGTCCAGCAGAATCATCTCCCACATCAAGGGCTCCATGTCCCTCTACATCATGTGTGAAGTTCCAGTCTTCTGCTGGATCACTGCTGTGGTTCTGGAGAACCTGTTGACCACAGAGCAGATAGGAGAGCTGCCCACCACCCTGACTGACATGTACTCCCACTTCCTGATGGTCCAGACAAAGAGGATGAAGAACAAGTACCAGCAGGAACATCAGACAAGTCCACAAGAGCTGACAGAAACTGACAGGGAAGTTCTTCTGAAGCTGGGGAGGCTGGCATTTGAACATCTGGAGAAAGGAAACATCATGTTCTACCAAGAAGACCTGCAGCAGTGTGGTCTGGATGTGACAGAGGCCTCAGTGTACTCTGGAGTTTGTACTGAGATCTTCAGAAGAGAGTGTGGGATCTTCCAGAAACCGGTCTACAGCTTTGTTCATCTGAGCGTTCAGGAGTTTCTGGCTGCAGTCTACATGTTCCACTGTTACTCCAACAGGAAGTTAAAGGTCATTGAGGACTTTCTGAAGAACAACATGGAGAACCCATTCCTGGATGAGTTTCTGAGTAGAGTCATGAAGAAATCCCTGCAGAGTAAAACTGGACACCTGGACCTGCTGGTTCGCTTCCTTCATGGTCTCTCTGTGGAGTCCAACCAGAGACTCTTAGGAGGCCTGCTGGGTCAGACAGAGAAGAACCCAGAAACCATCCAGAGAGCCATAAACTACCTGAAGGAGATCAACAGTAAAGGAGTCTCTCCTGACAGAAGCATCAACATCTATCACTGTCTGATGGAGATGAAGGATCTCTCAGTTAAACAGGAGATCCAAGAGTTCCTGAAGTCAGAGAACAAATCAGAGAAGGAACTCTTAGAGATCCACTGCTCAGCTCTGGCCTACACTCTGCAGATGTCAGAGGAGGTTCTGGATGAGCTGGACCTGGACCAGTACAACACATCAGATGAGGGAAAACGGAGACTGATCCCAGCTGTGAGGAACTGCAGAAAGTTCAGGTGAGTCCAGAAGTGATTGTGATGATTCATCAGATCAGTGTTCAGATTGATTTACAAAGTATGAAAGGTTTGAAAATGATTAGAAATAAAAACACGCAAGAAGAAAATCAGTTTGTTTTTAACACTCATATAATCTTTTAAAGAACAAAGAAGGATCCTATTTGTCCAAATGAAATCCAATCCAGAACCTTCTGAAAGGTTTGAACACAAAGCAGATGGTCTAAAATTAAAAGATGTCTTCATTGCCACAATGTCAGTCATTCTAGCACATTTCTAAAATGCTCTTTCTTCTGCTCATCATCTTCTTTCTAGATTATTGATCTGTAAAAGAAACAGTTTAATGACTAAAAGAAGAAAATAAAGCAGAAACTGATTCTTTCTTCTGATCCTTTTGGTTCCTTCTGTTCAGTCAACCATCATCTGCATACACACAGTCTCTGTTGAAGATCTGAGTCCAACACACAGCAGTGCAGACAGAAAATCAAGGAAATCTGTCTGAAATCTGCTTTTTTTCATGTGCTTGAATTAATTTGTTTATCCAGTTCCATTGAAAGGATTCCTGATTTAGACGTCCTTCTTCTATTTTTCTGGATTGTTATTTCTCTGATGCTTCTAGAAA
The DNA here is from genome assembly GCA_023969325.1 of Oryzias curvinotus. NCBI lineage: Eukaryota > Metazoa > Chordata > Actinopteri > Beloniformes > Adrianichthyidae > Oryzias > Oryzias curvinotus. The sequence goes on along the minus strand of CM043707.1, from coordinate 15,255,797 downwards.
AATCCCAGAGTGTGAGTACAAGTTCAACAGAAAATATTCTGGAACAATCCAGGCTTTTGGAATCAGAAAAAGCAGTTTGTGTTGTTCATAAAGTTTTATTGTGAAAGTCCTTATTTGAAAGACCAAAATAGCAGTTTGGACTACAGAATGAAGCCTAGCATCACAACTAACTTGTTTACTGCACAGGTTCTTGTTCCTCCATACAGAGGTTCTGAAATCCAGTGAAGAAAGTCTAGACGTGCTTTGATTCACCTGCATGGATTCAGCAGGTGCCTTTGAAAGGACTCTGGCTGTTTTGTTATAGTGTGTCTCTAGAACCATGAGTACCATGATGTTCCTGATCAAAGCTAGCTAGCCATCAGCAGTCTGGAATTTAGCTTCTTCTGTCCGTGGAACAGCCTCATTAGGCTGTTGATGTTTAAGTTTGGCCCCTTGGCCTCTTTCTCTGCTGTTTCCCTTCTACACACATTCTTTGAACACAATACTTAAACAAACAGAGCCCTCCCTCTGAACACATGATAAAAGCCTGAATGTTGAGTCACATGTTCTAAAGGTAATGAAGGAGTCAAAGAAGCTGTGAGGCAGAAATGAGGAACCTGAATGAGGTTCTTTCCATCCACTCTGAAAGCCTGAAGCTCCTGTAGCTCTATTTTAGAACAGGCTTTCTGAACTCCAGTCCCCAGGGCCCACTTACCTGCATGGTTTCATCTTACCTGCTGAAACACACCTGACTGAGCTCATCGTGGAGTTCTGCAGAGGCTGGATGACGAGCCACTGGAGGCAGGTATGCTGACAATGCTGAGTCATCATTTCACAGAGAGTTCAGAGGAGCAGAGGAGTGAAGAAACACTTTCATATCAGCCAGCCAGAATGTGCTGTTTCCATGACAATATAAACAGCTTCAAGAAACCATCAAGTACAGATTTACAAAATCTCTTTGTCACTTAAGCCTCTTTCCACCTAGAAGACCTTCTGGAAAGTTCTACCTGAACGTTGTTGCTGCTGTGGTTCTGCTCATTACGGGAGATGTGGACCAGAGGAGGAAACTGGATTCAAAGTTCTGCAACAGAACAGGAAGATGAACTGTTGTTGTTTACAGCTTCAGAGCTGAAAATATGAAAATATCATTTTGGAAATGAAAACAGAAAGCTCTCAGAAAACTGGATCAGAATTAACATTTAAAAACTGTCAACATTCAATCATCATCTTCATCATCAACATCATGGTCAGAGTGACAGCTGTCAGTCTCTGTGATCCAGATGTTCTACTGTGAACTTTGGGGTTCAGACCTCAGATCACTGACAGACTGAGGGCAGCATGAAGCTCCATGGAGCTCCACCTTCTCTCCTCCAGCTGCAGATGAAAGAAAGATGAAGGTCTGAGAGAGACTGATGAGGAGGACTGTTTCATGATGAAGATGAAGCTCTGATGAAGAAAGAAATGTCCAACTGGAACTTCATCACAGCCTGAATTCATCATAAAATCACCTGTTTCTGTCTTTGTTCCTCTTTACAGACTTCCACAACGATGTGGACTCTCAGAGACTCACTGTGAAATTGTAGCCTCAGCTCTGAAGTCCAACCCGTCCTACCTGACAGAACTGGATCTGACCAACGACAGCCTGAAGAATATATCCATGGAGGTTCTGTGTTCTGGACTGGAGAGTCCAAACTGCAGACTGCAGACTCTGAGGTCAGAACATTGAAGCTGCTGGTTGGGTAATTTCTACATTTGTAGTTCTTCACTGAAGCTGAAAGGTTTGGATTCAATTATCTGGGTTTTCCAGACATTGAACTTCTTTGATTCTTTGAAGAGTCTACAGTGGAAGAAAACAGTTGCTTAAATTTTCTTTAGAACAAGGATATTTCCATGGCAAGAAAAGGTTCAGCTGTTAAAACAGTTGACAGATTTCTGTGTTCAAAGAGTCAGAAAACAAACAAGAACTCAAACTAATGACAGACTAGGTATCCTGATCAAACCTGCCTGAAAGCTGACCGAGGTCAAAGTTCAAATCAGACTCAGCAGAGCACATGAGCATGCACATGCACACACAAACATACACAAGTGTGAGTGCAGACTAGAAATGAATATCAGAGAAACAAGGAGAGTAATTGTGGTGCTCAAACTTCTTGATTAAAGGAAAGAATACTCTCACCTTGGCTCCTCTGCTTTATTTCCCGGCGGGACCCACAACAGTCATTCAACTGAACCAGCTGAAGATCAGGTGTGGTCCGTATTAGCGGATTCTGCATATTCGCGGGTGTCTGATCCCTAACCTCCGCGAATACGGGGGGAATACTGTATATTATTAAAAATTAACACACTTCACTGAAGATTCCTGTCAGATGATTCCGGCTTCCACTGCGTGCGTTAATTTCTGATAATCCACACTTTATCCGGCATCATCCCTTACGTAATCAATACTTAGTACACTTATTGAACAGTAATTCCCACAGTCTAATTTGTTTTTATTTTCTTTGGGGATTATAGAAATTATAGCTTCCTTCCATGTAGCTGCCTTGGATTATTGCTTTTGAAGCCTCCCACAGTATCATTGGTGAAATGTCATTGTTGTCATTGTCGTCCAAATAAGATTTAATTTGGTTCTTCTTTAGGATATCTGTGTTTAACCTCCAAAGAGTGGATTTTGTTCTGGTGCTTATGTTGAGTGTCAAATACAGTCGGATGAAAACGTTTGGGAATCTTTGATTATTTTCAAGATTTTCCTTCATAAGTCATTTGTTGTTCAGATCAGCCATTTCAGGTCTGAAATAATTACTTAAACAAAAGTAAGCAGGTGCATACTGACCATGGTATAGAGCTGCTTCACTTACAGGTGCAAGAGACCATTTTAAAAAAAGTGTTGATTTGGAGACAGCGCTGTTGTTAGAGGCTAATGCTATAATGCTAATGATGTTAAGCTAACAAGCTGTTCCGTCTGTCACCTAAATGTCTGTCACCTAAATGTAAACATGGACTGGTTTAAGGTCAGACAGTACTTTCCAGGACCGAACTTATATACATGGTTAATAAATACTAGAAGATTACTTAATAAGATATATAATAATTATTATTTTTGTTATTATTATTATTATTATTATTATTTGTAAAGTATCTGCAGGGAGTTTGAACTTTCTTTGATCACTTGATTTTGTTTTGGATTCATTAAAATGTGATTAAGATTTCCCTATGGAAGTTTTTTTTTTTCTTCAACCCATTATTCAAATTGATCTTCAAGTCTCAATAAACAATTTACTTTGCAATGAGATCAAGGAATTTGAATATGCATTTTACAATTTAGGATTCAAGATGAAGAAATACAGATTCATCTAACATTTTTTAAATCAAAGCTTTAAATAAAAAAAAATCTATTGTATTTTAAATTGTTATCTTTTGTTGGGTTCTATAATTCAAATGATAATTAAATTTCCAACTGCCAGTTCAAAGTGCATTCTGCCATGCATTTGGAAAATTACTCCGAAGTAATTCTTTAATTATGATGATAAATGACATTTCAATTCCACTTCTGTTTCAACTTTATTTTAACATATTTTTAAATCTTTTGCATTTTGATTTATCATCATGTTTTTGGGTCAAAATCCAAAAGAAATTGCTTTCTTTCTTTCAGACAGTGAAAATGTCATCTGTCAGTCTGTCATCAGGGCGGGTCCCACGGGACTGAATTTAAGTTCCTGGACCTCCAGCTGCATCACTGCTCCTAAACACACTTTTCTGTCTAAATTTAGGTTGAAGTACTGCAGTTTGTCAGATATCAGCTGTGAAGCTCTGGGTTCAGCTCTGAAGAAAAACCCGTCCAATCTGACAGAACTGGACCTGAGCGAGATCAAGAACCTGAAGCATTCAGGATTTCTTCATCTGTGTGGTTTTCTGGAGAGTCCAGACTGCAGACTGCAGACTCTGAGGTCAGACTCCATGTTTCAGTTGTGTTCACATCAATATGATTACAAAGTTTTGTTGACCTACAGTGAGCAGAAATGTCCAGATTCTGATCTGCAGCAGCATCTTCCTGCAGCTGCTTGTTCTCTTCAAAGATCTGCAGAAGAACTTCTTCTTTTCTTCCTGCAGCTGCTTGTTCTCTTCAAAGATCTGCAGAAGAACTCCTTATTTTCTTCCTGCAGCTGCTTGTTTCAAAGCTGTCTGCTGACATTTGTGCTCCACAAAGTTCTGCTTGCAGCCATCAGCTCTTCTTTGTGTCTTTGCTCCAACAGACTCCTTTAAACCTAGTGCAGAAGAAGCAGCCGTGCACGCTCACATGCACTCTGAATCCATGCACGCAGAGTGCATGTGAGTTTACAGTGAGATACAGCGGATGAGGACTTTAATGGATTTTTGGATGCTGAGTATTGATCACTGAAAAAAAATAAATAAATAAAATAATAAAATAAAATTTAAAAAAATAAATAAATCACCACCAGGGCTGCACAGTGGAGCAGTGGTTAGCGCTCTTGCCTCACAGCAAGAAGGCCCCCGGTTCAAGTCCCAGCTGGGGGACATGAAAAACAAAACATCAATGGGGGACCTCTCTGTGTGGAGTTTGCATGTTCTCCCCATGCATGCATTCTATACTTCCTCCCACCGTCCAAAAACATATAGATTGATTGGCAACTCTAAATTGTCTATAGGTGTGAGTGTGAGAGTGAATGGGTGTGTGATTGTGGACATTCTACCCTGCGACAGACTGGCGACCTGTCCAGGGTGTCCCCTGCCTTCGGCCAAGTGGCTGGGATAGGCTCCAGCAGCCCCGTGACCCCGAAAGGGTCTAAACGGTATAGAAAATGAATGAATGAAAATAAAATCACCACCAACTCAGTTTCTTTTCTGCTGCCTTTTTTAAAACACACACTTGCATACATGTTTAACCGGTATGTGGTAAGGTGCCCTACCTGTAATTCAAAGTGATATTCATTTCTCAATGATCAATTCGCTTTGGAATTTGATTATGTCATTTGAAAATGCCTCAGCTTTAAATCAAAGCAAAATCTATTAGATTTTAAATTCTTTTTTTTATTCCATAAATGAAATAAAATTCAACCTGCATTTTTGCCATGCATTTTTAAACGTTATGGTTAATAGTAAAATATGATGATAAGAACATTTCAATTCCTCATCTTTTTTAACTTTATTTTAAAGTATTTGAAATCTATTGCATTTTGATTTATCATGTTTTTAAGCCAAAATCCAAAAGAAACTGCTAAACAGTGAAAATGTCATCTGTCAGTCTGTCATCAGGGCGGGTCCCACCTGACTGAATGGACCAAGTTCCTGGACCTCCAGCTGCATTACTGCTCCTGAACACACTTTTCTGTCTGATTTCAGGTTGATAGACTGCAGTTTGTCAGAGATCAGCTGTAAAGCTCTGGGCTCAGCTCTAAAGAAAAACCCGTCTAATCTGAAAGAACTGGACCTGAGCAGGAACAAGAATCTGCCGTGTTCAGGAGTTCTTCATCTGTGTGGTTTTCTGGAGAGTCCAGACTGCAGACTGCAGACTCTGAGGTCAGACTCCATGTTTCAGTTGTGTTCAGATCAAAATGACAAAGTTGTGTGCTTTGAATGTTAAATCTAAATGCCCTGAAATTATGCTAATTTGGCCACGCCCGTGAAACAGTCTATAAAGAGTCAGCAATTCCCACACTGCTGTGCCATGAGATGTGCCAGTAGGAGATGATGGATGCTTTTCCTTAAGCAGATAAACATGGAAGGATTGTAAAAGCAGCTATGTCATCCATTTATCCATCATCTGTTCATCCTGGTCCGGCAGAAGTATAACTAAAGATGTCCAGACTTTTATGTCCTTGGCTGTTTCCTCCAGCTTCTCTGGGAGAATTCCAGAGGAGTGAAGAGTTGCATGTGGAGGAGCATCCTTTATAAAATATTATAATAATTCAATATATATATAAGATCTTCAATTCTTAATGAACAATTCACTTTAAAATGTGATCATGTCATTTGAAAATAAACTTTACACTTGGAATTTAAGATGAAGAATTACAATTTCATCCGATATTTATTAAATCAAAGCTTTGGAGGCGGCCGTGGCGCAGCGGTATTGCGGTTTACCAATGATTGTAATATTGCAGGTTCGACTCCCACCTTGCATGCCCATGAGTCCAAGTGTCCTTGGGCAAGACATTGAACCCCACTTTGCCTCTGGTGAGAAGTTACCGCCTGTGTTTGGCAGCGAAGGGGCAACCAGTGTGTGAATGTGTCTGTGACTGTAAAGCGCTTTGTCCTTGTAGGTAGAAAGGCGCTATAAAAGTATATGCCATTTACACCATTGAAATTAAATCAAATTTATCGGATTCTAAATTGTCAAGTTCTATAGTTGAAAATTTTATTTTATTTTTATTTCACCTTTATTTAACCAGGATAAAAAAAACTCATTGAGTTTAAAAATCTCTTTTTCAAGAGCATCCTGGCCAAGAGGCAGCAGCACAACAAAAACACAACACTTATATACACTCACACTCAATCATAAAAGACAGTTTTAAATAAAGCATTTACAATTTGAAAGCTTTGTCTCACGTTCATTTAAAAGTTTTTTTAAAGAGCCCAGGGAGATCAATTCTTTCAATTTAAACTCTTTCTGGAGTTCATTCTACAACTGTGCCGCAGCAAATCTAAAAGCCTTTTTTCCCATCTCTGTGCGCACTCTGGGCACAGAGAGCAGGAGCGTGTCCTGAGAGCGCAGGCTGTAGCTGCTGCTGCTGCTCTTCAGTTCTCTGAGCTGCTGGAGATAAGACGGTACCAACCCAAGAATGCATTTATAAATTAAAAGGTACCAATGTTTCAGTCTGCGCTGGGATAAGGAGGGCCAACCTACCCGAGCATACAGAAGACAGTGATGGGTTAGTGACCTCATGTTTGTTATAAAACGCAGTGCACCATGAAAAACAGTGTCCAAAGCATCAGCAGAAGCATTCATATAAATCACATCACCAAAATCAAGGACAGACATGAAAGTGGCAGTGACAAGTTTCTTACGGGCTTCAAATGATAAACATGATTTGATTCTGAAATAAATCATAATTTTAGTTTCAGCCTGTGAGCCAGTTTCTGAATATGTGGTTTAAAAGTTAGACAGTCATCAATTAAAATACCAAGGTATTTGTATTCTGTGACCAGTTAAATTAAATGTCCTTCTTTTGTAGTAATTGGGGCCAGGTTTTTGAGTTTGGCTTTGCTTTTAGAGAATAGCATGTATTTAGTCTTATTAGAGTTTAAAACCAGTTTTAAATGATAAAAGGTGTTCTGCAGTTGATTAAAAGCTGATTGGAGCTTTGATATGGCAAGCTCAACTGAAAGTGCTGAAGTGTACAAATAAATATTCATTCTCCAACAGTCAGTTAAATCTGCATTTCTGGCTTGGCTTGGGTGGTGGTCCTTTTACCTGTGCTGGGGGAGGGGTGTTGGTGGGGAGCCCTGCTCT